>CALSEQ010000003.1:0-132500 GCA_943735955.1 Piscicola geometra | reverse complement strand
CACAACAACCACACAGCGATGGTGGTGTGTTGTTGTAGGAGGGAGAGGTGGAGGGGGGTGTTGTGTTTCTGGGGAGGGGGAGAGGGTGGTGAAGGGTGAGTGGTGGGTTGGTGGGCAGGTTGGTAGGTAGGTGGATAAGTGAGGGGGGTGGGTGAAATGGGTTAATGAAGAGTGGGTGGGTGGTCGAGTGGAATGAAGAGTAAAGTAGGAAGGGAAACGGAAGGATAGGGGTGGGTGAGGGTGAGAGGAAGGATGAGGAGTAGGTAGGGAAAGTGGGAAGGGAGGGTAGGGGAAGGAGTGAGAGATGGAGAGATAGAGAGGGGAAGTATCTAAGAACCAATATGGAGGATGGAGTGCTGCTACTGTTGGTGGATGCGACAGGAATGTACAAACCACCCATTGCCAAAATTACTCTTTTTTTATTCCTTTTCCCCTACTCACAATTCTTTCTTTCATTCCATTCACTTCTTACTCTGTTCACCCACCCACCTATCCGTTCCTTCACATACCCACTCTCTCACCCCTTCACCCTCACTACACCCATCCATCAACCCACCTACTCACCTCATCAACCCAGCAACTCACCTACCCACTAACCCCATCAACCCATCCACCCACTCACTCACCCCATCAACCCACCCACTCACCCCATCCACCCACACACCCCATCACCCCATCCACTCACTCCCTCACCCCATTCACCCACACACCCCATCACCCCATCCACTCACCCACTCACCCCATCCACCCACACACCCACCCCACCCACCCCACCCACCCACCTACTCACCCTATCAACCCCCTCACCCCATCCATCTACCCACCCACCCACTCACCCCACCCACTTACGAGCGTTCAAATCAGCCCCTTCCCCCACCACCCTCTCCACCATTTCAACATCACCCCTTCTGACCGCTATGTGTAGCAGTGTTTCTTGAGGCTGGTGATGATGATGATGGTGATGATGATGATCATGATGATGATAACGACGACGATGATGATGATGATGATGATGATGAGGATGATGATGATGATGATGATGGTGATGATGATGATGATGATGACAACGACGAAGATGATGATCATGGATGGATTGAATAAAATAATCTCAAAGTGAATAAGTGCGTCTTATACACGGTATTCGAATGGCTTTTAATGTTTCAAGTCTTGAATTCATCGCCAAAGGAACCCACCTCAATGAAGGTCGTTGTCGAGTGCATCACAGCAATGTTGCAGACTTTATTACTCCAAATTAACTATTTGATTTCATTTAAATTAACTCATTAACCATTTAAACGATCTTTAATAGTAGTAATATTAATAATAATAGAGTGGGAATTAGATCAATTAGATTCGTTCTACACCAATTAAAAAATGGTAATTACGTTGAAGCATTAAGACTTTAATGGACTCTTAAGCTTGAAGTCTTTATAATCGACAACTCAAAAATCTCCAAGACCACACCTTAGTGCATGTAAGATAATTATTAGTACTACTATCATTTTTGTTGTTTTTATTCTTCTTCTTTTTGTTGTTGTTGTTATTATTCTTATTATTTTTATAAGTATTTAATTTCTATAAATATTCATTGCTTTTATAGTTATTTATTTAATATTTATTATTAATATTAGTATTGTTGTATTTGTATTCCTTTATGAAGCATCAAATAAAAGGACCATTCAAAGGCTGATCTTTCATTGTTCTGCTTGCAATGTTTGTTTTTTCTCAAATTCTTGGTATTTAAATTTGATTATGAATAAAAAAAATAGAAAATTGGAACTTTTATTTAAATTGTTTCAGTATTTACAAAATAAATTAATTGTATTGATTAAATGTGAGGTCTTTGGTTAGCGGCTGCCATTTTGGCAGCCGCTCAAATAAATTTGTAGAATAAACGGTTTTGGGTATAATATATTAAAATTTTAGAATCTTAAGTCTAAATAAAAATTACATTTAATTAATTAGAATGTTTTTTGTGCGAATGTTGGTTATTTTGAATCTGTCGAGGAGTGGCCGCAGCAGACCAAGATGGCCGCAGGGAATCAAGTGAGCTGCGACATATCAATCAATCAATCACTAATGATTTGTTCACGCCTTTGTTCACTTAGTAAAGGGCGCTATACAAATCTTTAGTGATTGATTGATTGATTGAAATATCTAGTTCAACGCTTTTCAATGCTGAATTTTAAAAGTTAATTCTAACAAGTTTTCTTCAAAAACTAGGTTAAAAATGATTATTAAAAATCATGGAAATAAATAATAACCTATTTCAAATAAATAATCAAAGACAACTTTTGGATACAAGAATTTAATAAATTAGAATCTAATTAGATAGTATTATAATAGATTACTTGATTTGCCAATCGATATATCGATTATTACTAATAGTTTATTAGTAATAATAATTTATTACATTCATCTTAACATTAGATTCTCCCCTTAGCATTTTCAACTTATAGTTTCTCTTTCCAGAATGGATCCGATTTCAAACTTTTGTGCGATCGATCAACCGAATTCTGAGGGTCATGATGGAGGTGATGATGATGATGATGATGGTCATGATGGAGGTGATGATGATGATGATGGTCATGATGGAGGTGATGATGATGATGATGGTCATGATGGAGGTGGAATGGATCATTATCATCTACTACCGCATCCTCAAAAAAGCACCACATCCTTCATCCATCACTCCACTCACTCACTTTCACACTACCACCCACTTACACATTATCTCACCATTCACCACTACACCATACCACCACTACACCATACCACCACTACACCATACCACCACTACACCATACCACCACTACACCATACCACCACTACACCATACCACCACTACACCATACCACCACTACACCATACCACCACTACACCATACCCCCACTACACCATACCACTACTACACCATACCACCACTACGCCATACCGCCACTACTACAACCACAACCATCACTACTACTATCACTACCACCACCACCACCACACAGACTCAACAGCTGATGATGACTTCACCATGGCAACGGACGTCAACGAATACTCACAAACCAACCAGAAGCCAAAGAAATTCATGTAATCATTACTCATTTACTCTTATTTGCATTACTCATTTACTATTATTTGTATCACTCATTTACTATTGTTTGTATCACTCATTTACTATTGTTTGTATCACTCATTTACTATTATTTGTATCACTCATTTACTATTGTTTGTATCACTCATTTACTATTGTTTGTATCACTCATTTACTATTATTTGTATCACTCATTTACTATTGTTTGTATCACTCATTTACTCTTATTTGTATCACTCATTTACTATTATTTGTATCACTCATTTACTATTGTTTGTATCACTCATTTACTATTGTTTGTATCACTCATTTACTATTGTTTGCATTACTCATTTACTATTGTTTGTATCACTCATTTACTATTATTTGTATCACTCATTTACTATTGTTTGTATCACTCATTTACTATTATTTGTATCACTCATTTACTATTGTTTGTATCACTCATTTACTATTGTTTGTATCACTCATTTACTATTGTTTGTATCACTCATTTACTATTATTTGTATCACTCATTTACTATTGTTTGTATCACTCATTTACTATTGTTTGTATTACTCATTTACTATTATTTGTATCACTCATTTACTATTATTTGTATCACTCATTTACTATTATTTGTATCACTCATTTACTATTGTTTGTATCACTCATTTACTATTGTTTGTATCACTCATTTACTATTGTTTGTATCACTCATTTACTATTATTTGTATCACTCATTTACTATTATTTGTATCACTCATTTACTATTATTTGTATCACTCATTTACTATTGTTTGTATCACTCATTTACTATTGTTTGTATCACTCATTTACTATTATTTGTATCACTCATTTACTATTATTTGTATCACTCATTTACTATTGTTTGTATCACTCATTTACTATTATTTGTATCACTCATTTACTATTGTTTGTATCACTCATTTACTATTATTTGTATCACTCATTTACTATTATTTGTATCACTCTTTTACTATTGTTTGTATCACTCATTTACTATTGTTTGTATCACTCATTTACTATTATTTGTATCACTCATTTACTATTATTTGTATCACTCATTTACTATTGTTTGTATCACTCATTTACTATTGTTTGTATCACTCATTTACTATTATTTGTATCACTCATTTACTATTATTTGTATCACTCATTTACTATTGTTTGTATCACTCATTTACTATTGTTTGTATCACTCATTTACTATTGTTTGTATCACTCATTTACTATTGTTTGTATCACTCATTTACTATTATTTGTATCACTCATTTACTATTATTTGTATCACTCATTTACTATTATTTGTATCACTCATTTACTATTGTTTGTATCACTCATTTACTATTATTTGTATCACTCATTTACTATTATTTGTATCACTCATTTACTATTGTTTGTATCACTCATTTACTATTGTTTGTATCACTCATTTACTATTGTTTGTATCACTCATTTACTATTATTTGTATCACTCATTTACTATTATTATTTGTATTACCAATTGTATCACTAATACGGTGATTATCGCTTATAATCATTTTATCTCTTGTTGTATATATTATATGGAGATCATCATCATCACCAACCACCCACCAATCATCATCATCACCACCACCCACCCACCAATCATCATCATCACCATCATCAATCAGGGACTGCAAAGGTGATAATGAATTGAAGATCATCATCATCACCTGCTTTGTGTTTTCCATCTCCGTCACCATCTCCCTCATCCTCACCATCCTCTTCGCCCCTCCTCAGGTGCTCATGATGAGGATGATGATGATGAGGATGATTAATGTAATTTATAACTATCATCATCATTATCACCACCATCATAATCACCTTCATCACCATCATTATCATTATCATTACCACCATCATCATCATAATCATCATCATCATCACTCCCACCACTATCTCACTATTATCATCATCATCATCACTCCCTTTATCTTTATACCCTTATTATCATCACCACCTCAATCATCATCATCACCACCACCACCACCTCCATCATCATCACCACCACCATCATCATCACCACCACCTCCATCATCATCATTATCACCACCACCTCCATCATCATCACCACCACCACAGGTCATCCCTCACGGCATCGTCTCTTCCAAAACTCTTGCTTGCTCCAAGGCTGCGACTGATGTTCTCAAGAGAGGTGCTGATGGTGATGATGATGACAGTTTTGGTAATGATGTTTTGGTTAAAAAAAACTATTGCTTCCACTACTACCACCACTACTGATTAGAGGTCGGACCGGGTACCCGATCTGACCGGGTACCTGCGGGTACCCGCGGGACTCCCGCGGGAACGGGAATAAAAATTAATTTCGGGACGGGAAAAGTCGGGAACCGGGAATAGGTTTTCGGGACGGGAACGGGAACGGGAATCAACATTCAAATCGGGAACGGGAAAAGACGGGAACGGGAATCAACTTTTAAATCGGGAACGGGAAAAACGGGAATAACAGTTATTGGGATTGGATTCTTTAACAATGATTTTTCAGCAAACTTCTAAGTATGGAAATCTTTATTTCATCGATACTCCGAACTTAAAATAAGTATTAAATGCAATAGAAATGTATAACGAAGCCACCATTGCCAATGTCAAAATCTCCAACACTACATTTGAAGTTGTTATGATGAGTCCAAAGATTAGGGAGATTAGAACAAATGGGTGATGATGAAAACTTTTCAGATGAAATCAAAATGGTCAGTTATATTTTTTTTAATTTTATAAATTAATACTTTGAATTTGAATGATTAATTTCCAAATGATTGCTCGGTTGATCATTTCGACAAAAGGGTGGGATGGAGGGGAGGGTGGGATGGAGGAGAGAGTAGGATGGAAGGGAGGTTGGGATGGAGGGACGGGACGGGAATCAAAATTCTGATGTCCTATCGGGAACGGGACGGGACGGGAAAACAGATTCCGGGAACGGGACGGGACCGGGAATGAAAAATCGTCCATGTCCGACCTCTAGTGGAGAACTAATCTTTCCATGAGTTTGGACAACACCCTCAAGTTTGAAATAGGCCTGTACGACGAAGTTTCAGTGAGTTTAAGACTTGGCTTCTTAAGCAGTGGCGTGATGTAAGCCGACTTGAAAGACTTCGGAACCCTGCCTGCCGAAAAAGACCTGTTGAATAAGCTCACTAAAAAAGGAGCAATTATTCCAGATATCTCCTTCAACAGCCATGTAGGAACCGGGTCATTCGAGCACTGCTTATTTGGAACTTAGAATTAAGCACAAAGATATATTCACCATCGATGAAGTCCGAAAGAGAGTTACGAATGCTATTGGGCCCCATGAAGGCCTACTGACCACACTGAAAAGAAGGAAGCTGAGATGGTGTGGTCATTCTGAGGTGGTGTGGTCATTCTGAGGTGGTGTGGTCATTCTGAGATGGTGTGGTCATTCTGAGATGGTGTGGTCATTCTGAGATGGTGTGGTCATTCTGAGGTGGTGTGGTCATTCTGAGATGGTGTGGTCATTCTGAGATGGTGTGGTCATTCTGAGGTGGTGTGGTCATTCTGAGGTGGTGTGGTCATTCTGAGATGGTGTGGTCATTCTGAGATGGTGTGGTCATTCTGAGGTGGTGTGGTCATTCTGAGATGGTGGGGTCATTCTGAGGTGGTGTGGTCATTCTGAGATGGTGTGGTCATTCTGAGATGGTGGGGTCATTCTGAGGTGGTGTGGTCATTCTGAGATGGTGTGGTCATTCTGAGATGGTGTGGTCATGTCTCCCGTTCTCCAGGCCAAAAGAGTTCTTCAAGGCACTGTTCAGAGGATGAAGAAGAGGCAGGCAGAGGAAAGATGGGAAGACAATGCAGTGGACAGGGTTAGAGCTCAACTGCTCTCTGAGACTGTCAGAAAAGCGAAAAGAATGGAAGAATCAGTTTCGAGTTCTACGGTGGTGTCCTAACGGCCTTTTACTTATCAGAGCTCGCCCCCTGATGCGCACTGTTCCAAGAGTTTAAATTCATACATCCAGTTTAAGTTGGGTCCTTATAAACATAAATTGAGTGACAACTAAATGTTTCAAAAATTTAAGGTCTTTACAGATGTTTCCAAATTTGCATCAGTGGGCCTTGCGTTAACTTTGTTTGTCAAAACAACAGTAAAAACGTGGTTAAAATATATCTTAACAGTAAATAAATATCCATGATTAAAGATTATGGGAGACTGACGGACATACCCCAATTACAAGAAAAAACTTAATCTTTTTTTATAAATGTTATATTTTTTTAACAAAAAGATAATCGATTTTTAACTTTAAAATATTAAAAAACTACCCATAGACATAATAATAGTACAATGTTTATGTTTATGTTAATACTACCGCGCTTATTATAATGAGCACATGAACACGAGATGAACACGAGATGAACACGAGATGAACACGAGATGAACACGAGATGAACACGAGATGAACACGAGATGAACACGAGATGAACACGAGATGAACACGAGATGAACACGAGATGAACACGAGATGAACACGAGATGAACACGAGATGAACACGAGATGAACACGAGATGAACACGAGATGAACACGAGATGAACACGCAATGAACACAAGATGAACACGAGATGAACACGAGATGAACACGAGATGAACACGAGATGAACACGAGATGAACACGAGATGAACACGAGATGAACACGAGATGAACACGAGATGAACACGAGATGAACACGAGATGAACACGAGATGAACACGAGATGAACACGAGATGAACACGAGATGAACACGAGATGAACACGAGATGAACATGAGATGAACACGAGATGAACACGAGATGAACACGAGATGAACACGAGATGAACACGAGATGAACATTTTAATCATTTCTATTTTAATCATTTATATTTTAATAATTTCTATTTTAATAATTTCTATTTTAATAATTTCTATTATAATAATTTTTATTTTAATAATTTCTATTTTAAAAATTTATATTTTAATAATTTCTATTTTAATAATTTTTATTTTAATAATTTATATTTTTAAAATTTCTATTTTTAAAATTTCTATTTTTAAAATTTCTATTTTAATAATTTATATTTTAATAATTTCTATTTTAATAATTTCTATTTTAATAATTTCTATTTTAATAATTTCTATTTTAATAATTTCTATTTTAATAATTTCTATTTTAGTAATTTCTATTTTAATAATTTCTATTTTAATAATTTCTATTTTAATAATTTCTATTTTAATAATTTCTATTTTAATAATTTCTATTTTAATAATTTCTATTTTAAAAATTTATATTTTAAAAATTTATATTTTAATAATTTATATTTTAATAATTTCTATTTTAATAATTTCTATTTTAATAATTTCTATTTTAATAATTTCTATTTTAATAATTTCTATTTTAATAATTTCTATTTTAATAATTTAGATTTTAATAATTTAGATTTTAATAATTTAGATTTTAATAATTTAGATTTTAATAATTTAGATTTTAATAATTTAGATTTTCTTTAATAGTTTAGATTTTCTTTAATAATTTAGATTTTCTTTAATAATTTATTTTTTATCTAATAGTTTAGATTTTATTTAATAGTTTATTTTTTATTTAATAGTTCAGATTTTATTTAATAATTTTTTTTTGATGCAATAGAAATGTATAACGAAGCCACCATTGTCAATGTCAAAATCTCCAACACTACATTTGAAGTTGTTATGATGAGTCCAAAGATTAGGGAGATTAGAACAAATGGGTGATGATGAAAACTTTTCAGATGAAATCAAAATGGTTAGTTATATTATTATTATTTTATAAATTAATACTTTGAATTTGAATGATTAATTTCCAAATGATTGCTCAGTTTATCATTTCGACAAAAGAAAAGATGCCATTGATCTTATTCATATGACAGCATGTCTGTTGCATCCCCAGTATGAAAGAATAATAGGAAAAAAGTTTGGGATAGAAAAGAAATAAATACCAAGACTTTCATTAGAGAAAATTTAATTCTATTTTGTACAGCCAGACCAAGCTGCAGTGCCGTTGAGAAAAAAAACAAATGATGGTTATTTAGACCTATTATGTTTATTTTTATAACGTAAAAATTATAATAAAATTATTATACTATCAAATTATACGAATGATTTTATATTTGCAGTTGTGGAGAATAAGAATGTTGTCAAAAAACATATTTCTAACATTATTGAAGAATTAATAATAATGAACGAAGAAGAAAATTCAGAAGAGGATGAATTGTACAAATAATCACAATTACGTCCCAAAAAATAGAAGATTATAAAGATGTTTTATTTCATTGAAGTAAAATGAGCAATTTTAAAATACTACAAGAAGTAGCCAAAATTTTGTTTAGTATATCTGCAAGTTATATTCCCTGTGAACGGAATTTTTCATTATGTGGTCGTTTAACTTCAAACCCAAAACCATCTCATTTGAGAGCTGAAACTCTTAACGGTTTAACCCGTGTGAAAAGCAATAAAGACTTGATTGTATTACTCAAAAACAAGGACTAACTTCAATACTTTCATTTCAATAAATATTTGAAATTTAAATCGTGTTTTTTAAATTTTATTGAAAGAAATATTCTCTGACTTTCAAATAATAAATTTTAAGAAATGTTAGAACTAGTAAGTTTGGGACTAGTGAAAACGGCAGCGAGAATGAATAAAAAAACAAAAAGCTTTCGGGAACGGGTCGGGACGGGAAAAAAATTTCGGGAACGGGACGGGACGGGAATCAAAATTCTGATGTCCTATCGGGAACGGGACGGGACGGGAAAACAGATTCCGGGAACGGGACGGGACCAGGAATGAAAAATCGTCCATGTCCGACCTCTAGTGGAGAACTAATCTTTCCATGAGTTTGGACAACACCCTCAAGTTTGAAATAGGCCTGTACGACGAAGTTTCAGTGAGTTTAAGACTTGGCTTCTTAAGCAGTGGCGTGATGTAAGCCGACTTGAAAGACTTCGGAACCCTGCCTGCCGAAAAAGACCTGTTGAATAAGCTCACTAAAAAAGGAGCAATTATTCCAGATATCTCCTTCAACAGCCATGTAGGAACCGGGTCATTCGAGCACTGCTTATTTGGAACTTAGAATTAAGCACAAAGATATATTCACCATCGATGAAGTCCGAAAGAGAGTTACGAATGCTATTGGGCCCCATGAAGGCCTACTGACCACACTGAAAAGAAGGAAGCTGAGATGGTGTGGTCATTCTGAGGTGGTGTGGTCATTCTGAGGTGGTGTGGTCATTCTGAGATGGTGTGGTCATTCTGAGATGGTGTGGTCATTCTGAGATGGTGTGGTCATTCTGAGGTGGTGTGGTCATTCTGAGATGGTGTGGTCATTCTGAGATGGTGTGGTCATTCTGAGGTGGTGTGGTCATTCTGAGGTGGTGTGGTCATTCTGAGATGGTGTGGTCATTCTGAGATGGTGTGGTCATTCTGAGGTGGTGTGGTCATTCTGAGATGGTGGGGTCATTCTGAGGTGGTGTGGTCATTCTGAGATGGTGTGGTCATTCTGAGATGGTGGGGTCATTCTGAGGTGGTGTGGTCATTCTGAGATGGTGTGGTCATTCTGAGATGGTGTGGTCATGTCTCCCGTTCTCCAGGCCAAAAGAGTTCTTCAAGGCACTGTTCAGAGGATGAAGAAGAGGCAGGCAGAGGAAAGATGGGAAGACAATGCAGTGGACAGGGTTAGAGCTCAACTGCTCTCTGAGACTGTCAGAAAAGCGAAAAGAATGGAAGAATCAGTTTCGAGTTCTACGGTGGTGTCCTAACGGCCTTTTACTTATCAGAGCTCGCCCCCTGATGCGCACTGTTCCAAGAGTTTAAATTCATACATCCAGTTTAAGTTGGGTCCTTATAAACATAAATTGAGTGACAACTAAATGTTTCAAAAATTTAAGGTCTTTACAGATGTTTCCAAATTTGCATCAGTGGGCCTTGCGTTAACTTTGTTTGTCAAAACAACAGTAAAAACGTGGTTAAAATATATCTTAACAGTAAATAAATATCCATGATTAAAGATTATGGGAGACTGACGGACATACCCCAATTACAAGAAAAAACTTAATCTTTTTTTATAAATGTTATATTTTTTTAACAAAAAGATAATCGATTTTTAACTTTAAAATATTAAAAAACTACCCATAGACATAATAATAGTACAATGTTTATGTTTATGTTAATACTACCGCGCTTATTATAATGAGCACATGAACACGAGATGAACACGAGATGAACACGAGATGAACACGAGATGAACACGAGATGAACACGAGATGAACACGAGATGAACACGAGATGAACACGAGATGAACACGAGATGAACACGAGATGAACACGAGATGAACACGAGATGAACACGAGATGAACACAAGATGAACACGAGATGAACACGAGATGAACACGAGATGAACACAAGATGAACACGAGATGAACACGAGATGAACACGAGATGAACACGAGATGACACGAGATGAACACGAGATGAACACGAGATGAACACGAGATGAACATTTTAATCATTTCTATTTTAATCATTTATATTTTAATAATTTCTATTTTAATAATTTCTATTTTAATAAATTCTATTATAATAATTTTTATTTTAATAATTTCTATTTTAAAAATTTCTATTTTAATAATTTCTATTTTAATAATTTTTATTTTAATAATTTATATTTTTAAAATTTATATTTTTAAAATTTATATTTTAATAATTTTTATTTTAATAATTTCTATTTTAATAATTTCTATTTTAATAATTTCTATTTTAATAATTTCTATTTTAATAATTTCTATTTTAATAATTTCTATTTTAATAATTTCTATTTTAATAATTTCTATTTTAGTAATTTCTATTTTAATAATTTCTATTTTAATAATTTCTATTTTAATAATTTCTATTTTAATAATTTCTATTTTAATAATTTCTATTTTAATAATTTCTATTTTAAAAATTTATATTTTAATAATTTATATTTTAATAATTTATATTTTAATAATTTATATTTTAATAATTTATATTTTAATAATTTCTATTTTAATAATTTCTATTTTAATAATTTCTATTTTAATAATTTCTATTTTAATAATTTCTATTTTAATAATTTCTATTTTAATAATTTAGATTTTAATAATTTAGATTTTAATAATTTAGATTTTAATAATTTAGATTTTAATAATTTAGATTTTAATAATTTAGATTTTAATAATTTAGATTTTCTTTAATAGTTTAGATTTTCTTTAATAATTTAGATTTTCTTTAATAATTTATTTTTTATCTAATAGTTTAGATTTTATTTAATAGTTTATTTTTTATTTAATAGTTCAGATTTTATTTAATAATTTTTTTTTGATGCAATAGAAATGTATAACGAAGCCACCATTGTCAATGTCAAAATCTCCAACACTACATTTGAAGTTGTTATGATGAGTCCAAAGATTAGGGAGATTAGAACAAATGGGTGATGATGAAAACTTTTCAGATGAAATCAAAATGGTTAGTTATATTATTATTATTTTATAAATTAATACTTTGAATTTGAATGATTAATTTCCAAATTATTGCTCAGTTTATCATTTCGACAAAAGAAAAGATGCCATTGATCTTATTCATATGACAGCATGTCTGTTGCATCCCCAGTATGAAAGAATAATAGGAAAAAAGTTTGGGATAGAAAAGAAATAAATACCAAGACTTTCATTAGAGAAAATTTAATTCTATTTTGTACAGCCAGACCAAGCTGCAGTGCCGTTGAGAAAAAAAACAAATGATGGTTATTTAGACCTATTATGTTTATTTTTATAACGTAAAAATTATAATAAAATTATTATACTATCAAATTATACGAATGATTTTATATTTGCAGTTGTGGAGAATAAGAATGTTGTCAAAAAACATATTTCTAACATTATTGAAGAATTAATAATAATGAACGAAGAAGAAAATTCAGAAGAGGATGAATTGTACAAATAATCACAATTACGTCCCAAAAAATAGAAGATTATAAAGATGTTTTATTTCATTGAAGTAAAATGAGCAATTTTAAAATACTACAAGAAGTAGCCAAAATTTTGTTTAGTATATCTGCAAGTTATATTCCCTGTGAACGGAATTTTTCATTATGTGGTCGTTTAACTTCAAACCCAAAACCATCTCATTTGAGAGCTGAAACTCTTAACAGTTTAACCCGTGTGAAAAGCAATAAAGACTTGATTGTATTACTCAAAAACAAGGACTAACTTCAATACTTTCATTTCAATAAATATTTGAAATTTAAATCGTGTTTTTTAAATTTTATTGAAAGAAATATTCTCTGACTTTCAAATAATAAATTTTAAGAAATGTTAAAACTAGTAAGTTTGGGACTAGTGAAAACGGCAGCGAGAATGAATAAAAAAACAAAAAGCTTTCGGGAACGGGTCGGGACGGAAAAAAATTTCGGGAACGGGACGGGACGGGAATCAAAATTCTGATGTCCTATCGGGAACGGGACGGGACGGGAAAACAGATTCCGGGAACGGGACGGGACCGGGAATGAAAAATCGTCCATGTCCGACCTCTAGTGGAGAACTAATCTTTCCATGAGTTTGGACAACACCCTCAAGTTTGAAATAGGCCTGTACGACGAAGTTTCAGTGAGTTTAAGACTTGGCTTCTTAAGCAGTGGCGTGATGTAAGCCGACTTAAAAGACTTCGGAACCCTGCCTGCCGAAAAAGACCTGTTGAATAAGCTCACTAAAAAAGGAGCAATTATTCCAGATATCTCCTTCAACAGCCATGTAGGAACCGGGTCATTCGAGCACTGCTTATTTGGAACTTAGAATTAAGCACAAAGATATATTCACCATCGATGAAGTCCGAAAGAGAGTTACGAATGCTATTGGGCCCCATGAAGGCCTACTGACCACACTGAAAAGAAGGAAGCTGAGATGGTGTGGTCATTCTGAGGTGGTGTGGTCATTCTGAGGTGGTGTGGTCATTCTGAGATGGTGTGGTCATTCTGAGATGGTGTGGTCATTCTGAGATGGTGTGGTCATTCTGAGGTGGTGTGGTCATTCTGAGATGGTGTGGTCATTCTGAGATGGTGTGGTCATTCTGAGGTGGTGTGGTCATTCTGAGGTGGTGTGGTCATTCTGAGATGGTGTGGTCATTCTGAGATGGTGTAGTCATTCTGAGGTGGTGTGGTCATTCTGAGATGGTGGGGTCATTCTGAGGTGGTGTGGTCATTCTGAGATGGTGTGGTCATTCTGAGATGGTGGGGTCATTCTGAGGTGGTGTGGTCATTCTGAGATGGTGTGGTCATTCTGAGATGGTGTGGTCATGTCTCCCGTTCTCCAGGCCAAAAGAGTTCTTCAAGGCACTGTTCAGAGGATGAAGAAGAGGCAGGCAGAGGAAAGATGGGAAGACAATGCAGTGGACAGGGTTAGAGCTCAACTGCTCTCTGAGACTGTCAGAAAAGCGAAAAGAATGGAAGAATCAGTTTCGAGTTCTACGGTGGTGTCCTAACGGCCTTTTACTTATCAGAGCTCGCCCCCTGATGCGCACTGTTCCAAGAGTTTAAATTCATACATCCAGTTTAAGTTGGGTCCTTATAAACATAAATTGAGTGACAACTAAATGTTTCAAAAATTTAAGGTCTTTACAGATGTTTCCAAATTTGCATCAGTGGGCCTTGCGTTAACTTTGTTTGTCAAAACAACAGTAAAAACGTGGTTAAAATATATCTTAACAGTAAATAAATATCCATGATTAAAGATTATGGGAGACTGACGGACATACCCCAATTACAAGAAAAAACTTAATCTTTTTTTATAAATGTTATATTTTTTTAACAAAAAGATAATCGATTTTTAACTAAAATATTAAAAAACTACCCATAGACATAATAATAGTACAATGTTTATGTTTATGTTAATACTACCGCGCTTATTATAATGAGCACATGAACACGAGATGAACACGAGATGAACACGAGATGAACACGAGATGAACACGAGATGAACACGAGATGAACACGAGATGAACACGAGATGAACACGAGATGAGCACGAGATGAACACGAGATGAACACGAGATGAACACGAGATGAACACGAGATGAACACGAGATGAACACGAGATGAACACGAGATGAACACGAGATGAACACGAGATGAACACAAGATGAACACGAGATGAACACGAGATGAACACGAGATGAACACGAGATGAACACGAGATGAACACGAGATGAACACGAGATGAACACGAGATGAACACGAGATGAACACGAGATGAACACGAGATGAACACGAGATGAACACGAGATGACACGAGATGAACACGAGATGAACACGAGATGAACACGAGATGAACACGAGATGAACACGAAATGAACACGAGATGAACACGAGATGAACACGAGATGAACACGAGATGAACACGAGATGAACACGAGATGAACACGAGATGAACACGAGATGAACACGAGATGAACACGAGATGAACACGAGATGAACACGAGATGAACACGAGATGAACACGAGATGAACACGAGATTAACACGAGATGAACACGAGATGAACACGAGATGAACACGAGATAAACACGAGATGAACACGAGATGAACACGAGATGAACACGAGATGAACACGAGATGAACACGAGATGAACACGAGATGAACACGAGATGAACACGAGATGAACACGAGATGAACACGAGATGAACACGAGATGAACACGAGATGACACGAGATGAACACGAGATGAACACGAGATGAACACGAGATGAACACGAGATGAACACGAGATGAACACGAAATGAACACGAGATGAACACGAGATGAACACGAGATGAACACGAGATGAACACGAGATGAACACGAGATGAACACGAGATGAACACGAGATGAACACGAGATGAACACGAGATGAACACGAGATGAACACGAGATGAACACGAGATGAACACGAGATGAACACGAGATGAACACGAGATGAACACGCAATGAACACGAGATGAACACGAGATGAACACGAGATGAACACGAGATGAACACGAGATGAACACGAGATGAACACGAGATGAACACGAGATGAACACGAGATGAACACGAGATGAACACGAGATGAACACGAGATGAACACGAGATGAACACGAGATGAACACGAGATGAACACGAGATGAACACGAGATGAACACGAGATGAACACGAGATGAACACGAGATGAACACGAGATGAACACGAGATGAACACGAGATGAACACGAGATGAACACGAGATGACACGAGATGACACGAGATGAACACGAGATGAACACGAGATGAACACGAGATGAACACGAGATGAACACGAGATGAACACGAGATGAACACGAGATGAACACGAGATGAACACGAGATGAACACGAGATGAACACGAGATGAACACGAGATGAACACGAGATGAACACGAGATGAACACGAGATGAACACGAGATGAACACGAGATGAACACGAGATGAACATTTTAATCATTTCTATTTTAATCATTTATATTTTAATAATTTCTATTTTAATAATTTCTATTTTAATAATTTCTATTATAATAATTTTTATTTTAATAATTTCTATTTTAAAAATTTATATTTTAATAATTTCTATTTTAATAATTTTTATTTTAATAATTTATATTTTTAAAATTTCTATTTTTAAAATTTCTATTTTTAAAATTTATATTTTAATAATTTATATTTTAATAATTTCTATTTTAATAATTTCTATTTTAATAATTTCTATTTTAATAATTTCTATTTTAATAATTTCTATTTTAATAATTTCTATTTTAATAATTTCTATTTTAATAATTTCTATTTTAGTAATTTCTATTTTAATAATTTATATTTTAATAATTTCTATTTTAATAATTTCTATTTTAATAATTTCTATTTTAATAATTTCTATTTTAATAATTTCTATTTTAATAATTTATATTTTAATAATTTCTATTTTAATAATTTCTATTTTAATAATTTAGATTTTAATAATTTAGATTTTAATAATTTATATTTTAATAATTTATATTTTAATAATTTATATTTTAATAATTTATATTTTAATAATTTATATTTTAATAATTTATATTTTAATAATTTCTATTTTAATAATTTCTATTTTAATAATTTAGATTTTAATAATTTAGATTTTAATAAATTAGATTTTAATAATTTAGATTTTAATAATTTAGATTTTAATAATTTAGATTTTCTTTAATAGTTTAGATTTTCTTTAATAATTTAGATTTTCTTTAATAATTTATTTTTTATCTAATAGTTTAGATTTTATTTAATAGTTTATTTTTTATTTAATAGTTCAGATTTTATTTAATAATTTTTTTTTGATGCAATAGAAATGTATAACGAAGCCACCATTGTCAATGTCAAAATCTCCAACACTACATTTGAAGTTGTTATGATGAGTCCAAAGATTAGGGAGATTAGAACAAATGGGTGATGATGAAAACTTTTCAGATGAAATCAAAATGGTTAGTTATATTATTATTATTTTATAAATTAATACTTTGAATTTGAATGATTAATTTCCAAATGATTGCTCAGTTTATCATTTCGACAAAAGAAAAGATGCCATTGATCTTATTCATATGACAGCATGTCTGTTGCATCCCCAGTATGAAAGAATAATAGGAAAAAAGTTTGGGATAGAAAAGAAATAAATACCAAGACTTTCATTAGAGAAAATTTAATTCTATTTTGTACAGCCAGACCAAGCTGCAGTGCCGTTGAGAAAAAAAACAAATGATGGTTATTTAGACCTATTATGTTTATTTTTATAACGTAAAAATTATAATAAAATTATTATACTATCAAATTATACGAATCATTTTATATTTGCAGTTGTGGAGAATAAGAATGTTGTCAAAAAACATATTTCTAACATTATTGAAGAATTAATAATAATGAACGAAGAAGAAAATTCAGAAGAGGATGAATTGTACAAATAATCACAATTACGTCCCAAAAAATAGAAGATTATAAAAATGTTTTATTTCATTGAAGTAAAATGAGCAATTTTAAAATACTACAAGAAGTAGCCAAAATTTTGTTTAGTATATCTGCAAGTTATATTCCCTGTGAACGGAATTTTTCATTATGTGGTCGTTTAACTTCAAACCCAAAACCATCTCATTTGAGAGCTGAAACTCTTAACGGTTTAACCCGTGTGAAAAGCAATAAAGACTTGATTGTATTACTCAAAAACAAGGACTAACTTCAATACTTTCATTTCAATAAATATTTGAAATTTAAATCGTGTTTTTTAAATTTTATTGAAAGAAATATTCTCTGACTTTCAAATAATAAATTTTAAGAAATGTTAGAACTAGTAAGTTTGGGACTAGTGAAAACGGCAGCGAGAATGAATAAAAAAACAAAAAGCTTTCGGGAACGGGTCGGGACGGGAAAAAAAATTTCGGGAACGGGACGGGACGGGAATCAAAATTCTGATGTCCTATCGGGAACGGGACGGGACGGGAAAACAGATTCCGGGAACGGGACGGGACCGGGAATGAAAAATCGTCCATGTCCGACCTCTAGTGGAGAACTAATCTTTCCATGAGTTTGGACAACACCCTCAAGTTTGAAATAGGCCTGTACGACGAAGTTTCAGTGAGTTTAAGACTTGGCTTCTTAAGCAGTGGCGTGATGTAAGCCGACTTGAAAGACTTCGGAACCCTGCCTGCCGAAAAAGACCTGTTGAATAAGCTCACTAAAAAAGGAGCAATTATTCCAGATATCTCCTTCAACAGCCATGTAGGAACCGGGTCATTCGAGCACTGCTTATTTGGAACTTAGAATTAAGCACAAAGATATATTCACCATCGATGAAGTCCGAAAGAGAGTTACGAATGCTATTGGGCCCCATGAAGGCCTACTGACCACACTGAAAAGAAGGAAGCTGAGATGGTGTGGTCATTCTGAGGTGGTGTGGTCATTCTGAGGTGGTGTGGTCATTCTGAGATGGTGTGGTCATTCTGAGATGGTGTGGTCATTCTGAGATGGTGTGGTCATTCTGAGGTGGTGTGGTCATTCTGAGATGGTGTGGTCATTCTGAGATGGTGTGGTCATTCTGAGGTGGTGTGGTCATTCTGAGGTGGTGTGGTCATTCTGAGATGGTGTGGTCATTCTGAGATGGTGTGGTCATTCTGAGGTGGTGTGGTCATTCTGAGATGGTGGGGTCATTCTGAGGTGGTGTGGTCATTCTGAGATGGTGTGGTCATTCTGAGATGGTGGGGTCATTCTGAGGTGGTGTGGTCATTCTGAGATGGTGTGGTCATTCTGAGATGGTGTGGTCATGTCTCCCGTTCTCCAGGCCAAAAGAGTTCTTCAAGGCACTGTTCAGAGGATGAAGAAGAGGCAGGCAGAGGAAAGATGGGAAGACAATGCAGTGGACAGGGTTAGAGCTCAACTGCTCTCTGAGACTGTCAGAAAAGCGAAAAGAATGGAAGAATCAGTTTCGAGTTCTACGGTGGTGTCCTAACGGCCTTTTACTTATCAGAGCTCGCCCCCTGATGCGCACTGTTCCAAGAGTTTAAATTCATACATCCAGTTTAAGTTGGGTCCTTATAAACATAAATTGAGTGACAACTAAATGTTTCAAAAATTTAAGGTCTTTACAGATGTTTCCAAATTTGCATCAGTGGGCCTTGCGTTAACTTTGTTTGTCAAAACAACAGTAAAAACGTGGTTAAAATATATCTTAACAGTAAATAAATATCCATGATTAAAGATTATGGGAGACTGACGGACATACCCCAATTACAAGAAAAAACTTAATCTTTTTTTATAAATGTTATATTTTTTTAACAAAAAGATAATCGATTTTTAACTTTAAAATATTAAAAAACTACCCATAGACATAATAATAGTACAATGTTTATGTTTATGTTAATACTACCGCGCTTATTATAATGAGCACATGAACACGAGATGAACACGAGATGAACACGAGATGAACACGAGATGAACACGAGATGAGCACGAGATGAACACGAGATGAACACGAGATGAACACGAGATGAACACGAGATGAACACGAGATGAACACGAGATGAACACGAGATGAACACGAGATGAACACAAGATGAACACGAGATGAACACGAGATGAACACGAGATGAACACGAGATGACACGAGATGAACACGAGATGAACACGAGATGAACACGAGATGAACACGAGATGAACACGAGATGAACACGAGATGAACACGAGATGAACACGAGATGAACACTAGATGAACACGAGATGAACACGAGATGAACATGAGATGACACGAGATGAACACGAGATGAACACGAGATGAACACGAGATGAACACGAGATGAACACGAGATGAACACGAAATGAACACGAGATGAACACGAGATGAACACGAGATGAACACGACATGAACACGAGATGAACACGAGATGAACACGAGATGAACACGAGATGAACACGAGATGAACACGAGATGAACACGAGATGAACACGAGATGAACACGAGATGAACACGAGATGAACACGAGATGAACACGAGATGAACACGAGATGAACACGAGATGAACACGAGATGAACACGAGATGAACACGAGATGAACACGAGATGAACACGAGATGAACACGAGATGAACACGAGATGAACACGAGATGAACACGAGATGAACACGAGATGAACACGAGATGAACACGAGATGAACACGAGGTGAACACGAGATGAACACGAGATGAACACGAGATCAACACGAGATGAACACGAGATGAACACGAGATGAACACGAGATGAACACGAGATGAACACGAGATGAACACGAGATGAACACGAGATGAACACGAGATGAACACGAGATGAACACGAGATGAACACGAGATGAACACGAGATGAACACGAGATGAACACGAGATGAACACGAGATGAACACGAGATGAACACGAGATGAACACGAGATGAACACGAGATGAACACGAGATGAACACGAGATGAACACGAGATGAACACGAGATGAACACGAGATGAACACGCAATGAACACGAGATGAACACGAGATGAACACGAGATGAACACGAGATGAACACGAGATGAACACGAGATGAACACGAGAT
This sequence comes from Piscicola geometra, assembly GCA_943735955.1. Classification (NCBI taxonomy): domain Eukaryota; kingdom Metazoa; phylum Annelida; class Clitellata; order Hirudinida; family Piscicolidae; genus Piscicola; species Piscicola geometra. Next base: position 111,264 of record CALSEQ010000003.1, on the reverse strand, counting down.
GAACACGAGATGAACACGAGATGAACACGAGATGAACACGAGATGAACACGAGATGAACACGAGATGAACACGAGATTAACACGAGATGAACACGAGATGAACACGAGATGAACACGAGATGAACACGAGATGAACACGAGATGAACACGAGATGAACACGAGATGAACACGAGATGAACACGAGATGAACACGAGATGAACACGAGATGAACACGAGATGAACACGAGATGAACACGAGATGAACACGAGATGACACGAGATGAACACGAGATGAACACGAGATGAACACGAGATGAACACGAGATGAACACGAGATGAACACGAAATGAACACGAGATGAACACGAGATGAACACGAGATGAACACGAGATGAACACGAGATGAACACGAGATGAACACGAGATGAACACGAGATGAACACGAGATGAACACGAGATGAACACGAGATGAACACGAGATGAACACGAGATGAACACGAGATGAACACGAGATGAACACGAGATGAACACGAGATGAACACGAGATGAACACGAGATGAACACGAGATGAACACGAGATGAACACGAGATGAACACGAGATTAACACGAGATGAACACGAGATGAACACGAGATGAACACGAGATAAACACGAGATGAACACGAGATGAACACGAGATGAACACGAGATGAACACGAGATGAACACGAGATGAACACGAGATGAACACGAGATGAACACGAGATGAACACGAGATGAACACGAGATGAACACGAGATGAACACGAGATGAACACGAGATGACACGAGATGAACACGAGATGAACACGAGATGAACACGAGATGAACACGAGATGAACACGAGATGAACACGAAATGAACACGAGATGAACACGAGATGAACACGAGATGAACACGAGATGAACACGAGATGAACACGAGATGAACACGAGATGAACACGAGATGAACACGAGATGAACACGAGATGAACACGAGATGAACACGAGATGAACACGAGATGAACACGAGATGAACACGAGATGACACGAGATGAACACGAGATGAACACGAGATGAACACGAGATGAACACGAGATGAACACGAGATGAACACGAAATGAACACGAGATGAACACGAGATGAACACGAGATGAACACGAGATGAACACGAGATGAACACGAGATGAACACGAGATGAACACGAGATGAACACGAGATGAACACGAGATGAACACGAGATGAACACGAGATGAACACGAGATGAACACGAGATGAACACGAGATGAACACGAGATGAACACGAGATGAACACGAGATGAACACGCAATGAACACGAGATGAACACGAGATGAACACGAGATGAACACGAGATGAACACGAGATGAACACGAGATGAACACGAGATGAACACGAGATGAACACGAGATGAACACGAGATGAACACGAGATGAACACGAGATGAACACGAGATGAACACGAGATGAACACGAGATGAACACGAGATGAACACGAGATGAACACGAGATGAACACGAGATGAACACGAGATGAACACGAGATGAACACGAGATGACACGAGATGACACGAGATGAACACGAGATGAACACGAGATGAACACGAGATGAACACGAGATGAACACGAGATGAACACGAGATGAACACGAGATGAACACGAGATGAACACGAGATGAACACGAGATGAACACGAGATGAACACGAGATGAACACGAGATGAACACGAGATGAACACGAGATGAACACGAGATGAACACGAGATGAACACGAGATGAACACGAGATGAACACGAGATGAACACGAGATGAACACGAGATGAACACGAGATGAACACGAGATGAACATTTTAATCATTTCTATTTTAATCATTTATATTTTAATAATTTCTATTTTAATAATTTCTATTTTAATAATTTCTATTATAATAATTTTTATTTTAATAATTTCTATTTTAAAAATTTATATTTTAATAATTTCTATTTTAATAATTTTTATTTTAATAATTTTTATTTTTAAAATTTCTATTTTTAAAATTTCTATTTTTAAAATTTATATTTTAATAATTTATATTTTAATAATTTCTATTTTAATAATTTCTATTTTAATAATTTCTATTTTAATAATTTCTATTTTAATAATTTCTATTTTAATAATTTCTATTTTAATAATTTCTATTTTAATAATTTCTATTTTAGTAATTTCTATTTTAATAATTTATATTTTAATAATTTCTATTTTAATAATTTCTATTTTAATAATTTCTATTTTAATAATTTCTATTTTAATAATTTCTATTTTAAAAATTTATATTTTAATAATTTATATTTTAATAATTTATATTTTAATAATTTATATTTTAATAATTTATATTTTAATAATTTATATTTTAATAATTTATATTTTAATAATTTATATTTTAATAATTTCTATTTTAATAATTTCTATTTTAATAATTTAGATTTTAATAATTTAGATTTTAATAAATTAGATTTTAATAATTTAGATTTTAATAATTTAGATTTTAATAATTTAGATTTTCTTTAATAGTTTAGATTTTCTTTAATAATTTAGATTTTCTTTAATAATTTATTTTTTATCTAATAGTTTAGATTTTATTTAATAGTTTATTTTTTATTTAATAGTTCAGATTTTATTTAATAATTTTTTTTTGATGCAATAGAAATGTATAACGAAGCCACCATTGTCAATGTCAAAATCTCCAACACTACATTTGAAGTTGTTATGATGAGTCCAAAGATTAGGGAGATTAGAACAAATGGGTGATGATGAAAACTTTTCAGATGAAATCAAAATGGTTAGTTATATTATTATTATTTTATAAATTAATACTTTGAATTTGAATGATTAATTTCCAAATGATTGCTCAGTTTATCATTTCGACAAAAGAAAAGATGCCATTGATCTTATTCATATGACAGCATGTCTGTTGCATCCCCAGTATGAAAGAATAATAGGAAAAAAGTTTGGGATAGAAAAGAAATAAATACCAAGACTTTCATTAGAGAAAATTTAATTCTATTTTGTACAGCCAGACCAAGCTGCAGTGCCGTTGAGAAAAAAAACAAATGATGGTTATTTAGACCTATTATGTTTATTTTTATAACGTAAAAATTATAATAAAATTATTATACTATCAAATTATACGAATCATTTTATATTTGCAGTTGTGGAGAATAAGAATGTTGTCAAAAAACATATTTCTAACATTATTGAAGAATTAATAATAATGAACGAAGAAGAAAATTCAGAAGAGGATGAATTGTACAAATAATCACAATTACGTCCCAAAAAATAGAAGATTATAAAAATGTTTTATTTCATTGAAGTAAAATGAGCAATTTTAAAATACTACAAGAAGTAGCCAAAATTTTGTTTAGTATATCTGCAAGTTATATTCCCTGTGAACGGAATTTTTCATTATGTGGTCGTTTAACTTCAAACCCAAAACCATCTCATTTGAGAGCTGAAACTCTTAACGGTTTAACCCGTGTGAAAAGCAATAAAGACTTGATTGTATTACTCAAAAACAAGGACTAACTTCAATACTTTCATTTCAATAAATATTTGAAATTTAAATCGTGTTTTTTAAATTTTATTGAAAGAAATATTCTCTGACTTTCAAATAATAAATTTTAAGAAATGTTAGAACTAGTAAGTTTGGGACTAGTGAAAACGGCAGCGAGAATGAATAAAAAAACAAAAAGCTTTCGGGAACGGGTCGGGACGGGAAAAAAAATTTCGGGAACGGGACGGGACGGGAATCAAAATTCTGATGTCCTATCGGGAACGGGACGGGACGGGAAAACAGATTCCGGGAACGGGACGGGACCGGGAATGAAAAATCGTCCATGTCCGACCTCTAGTGGAGAACTAATCTTTCCATGAGTTTGGACAACACCCTCAAGTTTGAAATAGGCCTGTACGACGAAGTTTCAGTGAGTTTAAGACTTGGCTTCTTAAGCAGTGGCGTGATGTAAGCCGACTTGAAAGACTTCGGAACCCTGCCTGCCGAAAAAGACCTGTTGAATAAGCTCACTAAAAAAGGAGCAATTATTCCAGATATCTCCTTCAACAGCCATGTAGGAACCGGGTCATTCGAGCACTGCTTATTTGGAACTTAGAATTAAGCACAAAGATATATTCACCATCGATGAAGTCCGAAAGAGAGTTACGAATGCTATTGGGCCCCATGAAGGCCTACTGACCACACTGAAAAGAAGGAAGCTGAGATGGTGTGGTCATTCTGAGGTGGTGTGGTCATTCTGAGGTGGTGTGGTCATTCTGAGATGGTGTGGTCATTCTGAGATGGTGTGGTCATTCTGAGATGGTGTGGTCATTCTGAGGTGGTGTGGTCATTCTGAGATGGTGTGGTCATTCTGAGATGGTGTGGTCATTCTGAGGTGGTGTGGTCATTCTGAGGTGGTGTGGTCATTCTGAGATGGTGTGGTCATTCTGAGATGGTGTGGTCATTCTGAGGTGGTGTGGTCATTCTGAGATGGTGGGGTCATTCTGAGGTGGTGTGGTCATTCTGAGATGGTGTGGTCATTCTGAGATGGTGGGGTCATTCTGAGGTGGTGTGGTCATTCTGAGATGGTGTGGTCATTCTGAGATGGTGTGGTCATGTCTCCCGTTCTCCAGGCCAAAAGAGTTCTTCAAGGCACTGTTCAGAGGATGAAGAAGAGGCAGGCAGAGGAAAGATGGGAAGACAATGCAGTGGACAGGGTTAGAGCTCAACTGCTCTCTGAGACTGTCAGAAAAGCGAAAAGAATGGAAGAATCAGTTTCGAGTTCTACGGTGGTGTCCTAACGGCCTTTTACTTATCAGAGCTCGCCCCCTGATGCGCACTGTTCCAAGAGTTTAAATTCATACATCCAGTTTAAGTTGGGTCCTTATAAACATAAATTGAGTGACAACTAAATGTTTCAAAAATTTAAGGTCTTTACAGATGTTTCCAAATTTGCATCAGTGGGCCTTGCGTTAACTTTGTTTGTCAAAACAACAGTAAAAACGTGGTTAAAATATATCTTAACAGTAAATAAATATCCATGATTAAAGATTATGGGAGACTGACGGACATACCCCAATTACAAGAAAAAACTTAATCTTTTTTTATAAATGTTATATTTTTTTAACAAAAAGATAATCGATTTTTAACTTTAAAATATTAAAAAACTACCCATAGACATAATAATAGTACAATGTTTATGTTTATGTTAATACTACCGCGCTTATTATAATGAGCACATGAACACGAGATGAACACGAGATGAACACGAGATGAACACGAGATGAACACGAGATGAGCACGAGATGAACACGAGATGAACACGAGATGAACACGAGATGAACACGAGATGAACACGAGATGAACACGAGATGAACACGAGATGAACACGAGATGAACACAAGATGAACACGAGATGAACACGAGATGAACACGAGATGAACACGAGATGACACGAGATGAACACGAGATGAACACGAGATGAACACGAGATGAACACGAGATGAACACGAGATGAACACGAGATGAACACGAGATGAACACGAGATGAACACTAGATGAACACGAGATGAACACGAGATGAACATGAGATGACACGAGATGAACACGAGATGAACACGAGATGAACACGAGATGAACACGAGATGAACACGAGATGAACACGAGATGAACACGAAATGAACACGAGATGAACACGAGATGAACACGAGATGAACACGACATGAACACGAGATGAACACGAGATGAACACGAGATGAACACGAGATGAACACGAGATGAACACGAGATGAACACGAGATGAACACGAGATGAACACGAGATGAACACGAGATGAACACGAGATGAACACGAGATGAACACGAGATGAACACGAGATGAACACGAGATGAACACGAGATGAACACGAGATGAACACGAGATGAACACGAGATGAACACGAGATGAACACGAGATGAACACGAGATGAACACGAGATGAACACGAGATGAACACGAGATGAACACGAGGTGAACACGAGATGAACACGAGATGAACACGAGATCAACACGAGATGAACACGAGATGAACACGAGATGAACACGAGATGAACACGAGATGAACACGAGATGAACACGAGATGAACACGAGATGAACACGAGATGAACACGAGATGAACACGAGATGAACACGAGATGAACACGAGATGAACACGAGATGAACACGAGATGAACACGAGATGAACACGAGATGAACACGAGATGAACACGAGATGAACACGAGATGAACACGAGATGAACACGAGATGAACACGAGATGAACACGAGATGAACACGAGATGAACACGCAATGAACACGAGATGAACACGAGATGAACACGAGATGAACACGAGATGAACACGAGATGAACACGAGATGAACACGAGATGAACACGAGATGAACACGAGATGAACACGAGATGAACACGAGATGAACACGAGATGAACACGAGATGAACACGAGATGAACACGAGATTAACACGAGATGAACACGAGATGAACACGAGATGAACACGAGATGAACACGAGATGAACACGAGATGAACACGAGATGAACACGAGATGAACACGAGATGAACACGAGATGAACACGAGATGAACACGAGATGAACACGAGATGAACACGAGATGAACACGAGATGAACACGAGATGACACGAGATGAACACGAGATGAACACGAGATGAACACGAGATGAACACGAGATGAACACGAGATGAACACGAGATGAACACGAGATGAACACGAGATGAACACGAGATGAACACGAGATGAACACGAGATGAACACGAGATGAACACGAGATGAACACGAGATGAACACGAGATGAACACGAGATGAACACGAGATGAACACGAGATGAACACGAGATGAACACGAGATGAACACGAGATGAACACGAGATGAACACGAGATGAACACGAGATGAACACGAGATGAACACGAGATGAACACGAGATGAACACGAGATGAACACGAGATGAACACGAGATGAACACGAGATGAACACGAGATGAACACGAGATGAACACGAGATGAACACGAGATGAACACGAGATGAACACGAGATGAACACGAGATGAACACGAGATGAACACGAGATGAACACGAGATGAACACGAGATGAACACGAGATGAACACGAGATGAACACGAGATGAACACGAGATGAACACGAGATGAACACGAGATGAACACGAGATGAACACGAGATGAACACGAGATGAACACGAGATGAACACGAGATGAACACGAGATGAACACGAGATGAACACGAGATGAACACGAGATGAACACGAGATGAACACGAGATGAACACGAGATGAACACGAGATGAACACGAGATGAACACGAGATGAACACGAGATGAACACGAGATGAACACGAGATGAACACGAGATGAACACGAGATGAACACGAGATGAACACGAGATGAACACGAGATGAACACGAGATGAACACGAGATGAACACGAGATGAACACGAGATGAACACGAGATGAACACGAGATGAACACGAGATGAACACGAGATGAACACGAGATGAACACGAGATGAACACGAGATGAACACGAGATGAACACGAGATGAACACGAGATGAACACGAGATGAACACGAGATGAACACGAGATGAACACGAGATGAACACGAGATGAACACGAGATGAACACGAGATGAACACGAGATGAACACGAGATGAACACGAGATGAACACGAGATGAACACGAGATGAACACGAGATGAACACGAGATGAACACGAGATGAACACGAGATGAACACGAGATGAACACGAGATGAACACGAGATGAACACGAGATGAACACGAGATGAACACGAGATGAACACGAGATGAACACGAGATGAACACGAGATGAACACGAGATGAACACGAGATGAACACGAGATGAACACGAGATGAACACGAGATGAACACGAGATGAACACGAGATGAACACGAGATGAACACGAGATGAACACGAGATGAACACGAGATGAACACGAGATGAACACGAGATGAACACGAGATGAACACGAGATGAACACGAAGATGAACACGAGATGAACACGAGATGAACACGAGATGAACACGAGATGAACACGAGATGAACACGAGATGAACACGAGATGAACACGAGATGAACACGAGATGAACACGAGATGAACACGAGATGAACACGAGATGAACACGAGATGAACACGAGATGAACACGAGATGAACACGAGATGAACACGAGATGAACACGAGATGAACACGAGATGAACACGAGATGAACACGAGATGAACACGAGATGAACACGAGATGAACACGAGATGAACACGAGATGAACACGAGATGAACACGAGATGAACACGAGATGAACACGAGATGAACACGAGATGAACACGAGATGAACACGAGATGAACACGAGATGAACACGAGATGAACACGAGATGAACACGAGATGAACACGAGATGAACACGAGATGAACACGAGATGAACACGAGATGAACACGAGATGAACACGAGATGAACACGAGATGAACACGAGATGAACACGAGATGAACACGAGATGAACACGAGATGAACACGAGATGAACACGAGATGAACACGAGATGAACACGAGATGAACACGAGATGAACACGAGATGAACACGAGATGAACACGAGATGAACACGAGATGAACACGAGATGAACACGAGATGAACACGAGATGAACACGAGATGAACACGAGATGAACACGAGATGAACACGAGATGAACACGAGATGAACACGAGATGAACACGAGATGAACACGAGATGAACACGAGATGAACACGAGATGAACACGAGATGAACACGAGATGAACACGAGATGAACACGAGATGAACACGAGATGAACACGAGATGAACACGAGATGAACACGAGATGAACACGAGATGAACACGAGATGAACACGAGATGAACACGAGATGAACACGAGATGAACACGAGATGAACACGAGATGAACACGAGATGAACACGAGATGAACACGAGATGAACACGAGATGAACACGAGATGAACACGAGATGAACACGAGATGAACACGAGATGAACACGAGATGAACACGAGATGAACACGAGATGAACACGAGATGAACACGAGATGAACACGAGATGAACACGAGATGAACACGAGATGAACACGAGATGAACACGAGATGAACACGAGATGAACACGAGATGAACACGAGATGAACACGAGATGAACACGAGATGAACACGAGATGAACACGAGATGAACACGAGATGAACACGAGATGAACACGAGATGAACACGAGATGAACACGAGATGAACACGAGATGAACACGAGATGAACACGAGATGAACACGAGATGAACACGAGATGAACACGAGATGAACACGAGATGAACACGAGATGAACACGAGATGAACACGAGATGAACACGAGATGAACACGAGATGAACACGAGATGAACACGAGATGAACACGAGATGAACACGAGATGAACACGAGATGAACACGAGATGAACACGAGATGAACACGAGATGAACACGAGATGAACACGAGATGAACACGAGATGAACACGAGATGAACACGAGATGAACACGAGATGAACACGAGATGAACACGAGATGAACACGAGATGAACACGAGATGAACACGAGATGAACACGAGATGAACACGAGATGAACACGAGATGAACACGAGATGAACACGAGATGAACACGAGATGAACACGAGATGAACACGAGATGAACACGAGATGAACACGAGATGAACACGAGATGAACACGAGATGAACACGAGATGAACACGAGATGAACACGAGATGAACACGAGATGAACACGAGATGAACACGAGATGAACACGAGATGAACACGAGATGAACACGAGATGAACACGAGATGAACACGAGATGAACACGAGATGAACACGAGATGAACACGAGATGAACACGAGATGAACACGAGATGAACACGAGATGAACACGAGATGAACACGAGATGAACACGAGATGAACACGAGATGAACACGAGATGAACACGAGATGAACACGAGATGAACACGAGATGAACACGAGATGAACACGAGATGAACACGAGATGAACACGAGATGAACACGAGATGAACACGAGATGAACACGAGATGAACACGAGATGAACACGAGATGAACACGAGATGAACACGAGATGAACACGAGATGAACACGAGATGAACACGAGATGAACACGAGATGAACACGAGATGAACACGAGATGAACACGAGATGAACACGAGATGAACACGAGATGAACACGAGATGAACACGAGATGAACACGAGATGAACACGAGATGAACACGAGATGAACACGAGATGAACACGAGATGAACACGAGATGAACACGAGATGAACACGAGATGAACACGAGATGAACACGAGATGAACACGAGATGAACACGAGATGAACACGAGATGAACACGAGATGAACACGAGATGAACACGAGATGAACACGAGATGAACACGAGATGAACACGAGATGAACACGAGATGAACACGAGATGAACACGAGATGAACACGAGATGAACACGAGATGAACACGAGATGAACACGAGATGAACACGAGATGAACACGAGATGAACACGAGATGAACACGAGATGAACACGAGATGAACACGAGATGAACACGAGATGAACACGAGATGAACACGAGATGAACACGAGATGAACACGAGATGAACACGAGATGAACACGAGATGAACACGAGATGAACACGAGATGAACACGAGATGAACACGAGATGAACACGAGATGAACACGAGATGAACACGAGATGAACACGAGATGAACACGAGATGAACACGAGATGAACACGAGATGAACACGAGATGAACACGAGATGAACACGAGATGAACACGAGATGAACACGAGATGAACACGAGATGAACACGAGATGAACACGAGATGAACACGAGATGAACACGAGATGAACACGAGATGAACACGAGATGAACACGAGATGAACACGAGATGAACACGAGATGAACACGAGATGAACACGAGATGAACACGAGATGAACACGAGATGAACACGAGATGAACACGAGATGAACACGAGATGAACACGAGATGAACACGAGATGAACACGAGATGAACACGAGATGAACACGAGATGAACACGAGATGAACACGAGATGAACACGAGATGAACACGAGATGAACACGAGATGAACACGAGATGAACACGAGATGAACACGAGATGAACACGAGATGAACACGAGATGAACACGAGATGAACACGAGATGAACACGAGATGAACACGAGATGAACACGAGATGAACACGAGATGAACACGAGATGAACACGAGATGAACACGAGATGAACACGAGATGAACACGAGATGAACACGAGATGAACACGAGATGAACACGAGATGAACACGAGATGAACACGAGATGAACACGAGATGAACACGAGATGAACACGAGATGAACACGAGATGAACACGAGATGAACACGAGATGAACACGAGATGAACACGAGATGAACACGAGATGAACACGAGATGAACACGAGATGAACACGAGATGAACACGAGATGAACACGAGATGAACACGAGATGAACACGAGATGAACACGAGATGAACACGAGATGAACACGAGATGAACACGAGATGAACACGAGATGAACACGAGATGAACACGAGATGAACACGAGATGAACACGAGATGAACACGAGATGAACACGAGATGAACACGAGATGAACACGAGATGAACACGAGATGAACACGAGATGAACACGAGATGAACACGAGATGAACACGAGATGAACACGAGATGAACACGAGATGAACACGAGATGAACACGAGATGAACACGAGATGAACATGAGATGAACACGAGATGAACACGAGATGAACACGAGATGAACACGAGATGAACACGAGATGAACACGAGATGAACATTTTAATCATTTCTATTTTAATCATTTATATTTTAATAATTTCTATTTTAATAATTTCTATTTTAATAATTTCTATTATAATAATTTTTATTTTACTAATTTCTATTTTAAAAATTTATATTTTAATAATTTCTATTTTAATAATTTTTATTTTAATAATTTATATTTTTAAAATTTCTATTTTTAAAATTTATATTTTTAAAATTTATATTTTAATAATTTATATTTTAATAATTTCTATTTTAATAATTTATATTTTAATAATTTATATTTTAATAATTTCTATTTTAATAATTTCTATTTTAATAATTTCTATTTTAGTAATTTCTATTTTAATAATTTCTATTTTAATAATTTCTATTTTAATAATTTCTATTTTAATAATTTCTATTTTAATAATTTCTATTTTAATAATTTCTATTTTAAAAATTTATATTTTAATAATTTCTATTTTAATAATTTATATTTTAATAATTTATATTTTAATAATTTCTATTTTAATAATTTCTATTTTAATAATTTCTATTTTAATAATTTCTATTTTAATAATTTCTATTTTAATAATTTAGATTTTAATAATTTAGATTTTAATAATTTAGATTTTAATAATTTAGATTTTAATAATTTAGATTTTAATAATTTAGATTTTCTTTAATAGTTTAGATTTTCTTTAATAATTTAGATTTTCTTTAATAATTTATTTTTTATCTAATAGTTTAGATTTTATTTAATAGTTTATTTTTTATTTAATAGTTCAGATTTTATTTAATAATTTTTTTTTGATGCAATAGAAATGTATAACGAAGCCACCATTGTCAATGTCAAAATCTCCAACACTACATTTGAAGTTGTTATGATGAGTCCAAAGATTAGGGAGATTAGAACAAATGGGTGATGATGAAAACTTTTCAGATGAAATCAAAATGGTTAGTTATATTATTATTATTTTATAAATTAATACTTTGAATTTGAATGATTAATTTCCAAATGATTGCTCAGTTTATCATTTCGACAAAAGAAAAGATGCCATTGATCTTATTCATATGATAGCATGTCTGTTGCATCCCCAGTATGAAAGAATAATAGGAAAAAAGTTTGGGATAGAAAAGAAATAAATACCAAGACTTTCATTAGAGAAAATTTAATTCTATTTTGTACAGCCAGACCAAGCTGCAGTGCCGTTGAGAAAAAAAACAAATGATGGTTATTTAGACCTATTATGTTTATTTTTATAACGTAAAAATTATAATAAAATTATTATACTATCAAATTATACGAATGATTTTATATTTGCAGTTGTGGAGAATAAGAATGTTGTCAAAAAACATATTTCTAACATTATTGAAGAATTAATAATAATGAACGAAGAAGAAAATTCAGAAGAGGATGAATTGTACAAATAATCACAATTACGTCCCAAAAAATAGAAGATTATAAAGATGTTTTATTTCATTGAAGTAAAATGAGCAATTTTAAAATACTACAAGAAGTAGCCAAAATTTTGTTTAGTATATCTGCAAGTTATATTCCCTGTGAACGGAATTTTTCATTATGTGGTCGTTTAACTTCAAACCCAAAACCATCTCATTTGAGAGCTGAAACTCTTAACGGTTTAACCCGTGTGAAAAGCAATAAAGACTTGATTGTATTACTCAAAAACAAGGACTAACTTCAATACTTTCATTTCAATAAATATTTGAAATTTAAATCGTGTTTTTTAAATTTTATTGAAAGAAATATTCTCTGACTTTCAAATAATAAATTTTAAGAAATGTTAGAACTAGTAAGTTTGGGACTAGTGAAAACGGCAGCGAGAATGAATAAAAAAACAAAAAGCTTTCGGGAACGGGTCGGGACGGGAAAAAAAATTTCGGGAACGGGACGGGACGGGAATCAAAATTCTGATGTCCTATCGGGAACGGGACGGGACGGGAAAACAGATTCCGGGAACGGGACGGGACCGGGAATGAAAAATCGTCCATGTCCGACCTCTAGTGGAGAACTAATCTTTCCATGAGTTTGGACAACACCCTCAAGTTTGAAATAGGCCTGTACGACGAAGTTTCAGTGAGTTTAAGACTTGGCTTCTTAAGCAGTGGCGTGATGTAAGCCGACTTGAAAGACTTCGGAACCCTGCCTGCCGAAAAAGACCTGTTGAATAAGCTCACTAAAAAAGGAGCAATTATTCCAGATATCTCCTTCAACAGCCATGTAGGAACCGGGTCATTCGAGCACTGCTTATTTGGAACTTAGAATTAAGCACAAAGATATATTCACCATCGATGAAGTCCGAAAGAGAGTTACGAATGCTATTGGGCCCCATGAAGGCCTACTGACCACACTGAAAAGAAGGAAGCTGAGATGGTGTGGTCATTCTGAGGTGGTGTGGTCATTCTGAGGTGGTGTGGTCATTCTGAGATGGTGTGGTCATTCTGAGATGGTGTGGTCATTCTGAGATGGTGTGGTCATTCTGAGGTGGTGTGGTCATTCTGAGATGGTGTGGTCATTCTGAGATGGTGTGGTCATTCTGAGGTGGTGTGGTCATTCTGAGGTGGTGTGGTCATTCTGAGATGGTGTGGTCATTCTGAGATGGTGTGGTCATTCTGAGGTGGTGTGGTCATTCTGAGATGGTGGGGTCATTCTGAGGTGGTGTGGTCATTCTGAGATGGTGTGGTCATTCTGAGATGGTGGGGTCATTCTGAGGTGGTGTGGTCATTCTGAGATGGTGTGGTCATTCTGAGATGGTGTGGTCATGTCTCCCGTTCTCCAGGCCAAAAGAGTTCTTCAAGGCACTGTTCAGAGGATGAAGAAGAGGCAGGCAGAGGAAAGATGGGAAGACAATGCAGTGGACAGGGTTAGAGCTCAACTGCTCTCTGAGACTGTCAGAAAAGCGAAAAGAATGGAAGAATCAGTTTCGAGTTCTACGGTGGTGTCCTAACGGCCTTTTACTTATCAGAGCTCGCCCCCTGATGCGCACTGTTCCAAGAGTTTAAATTCATACATCCAGTTTAAGTTGGGTCCTTATAAACATAAATTGAGTGACAACTAAATGTTTCAAAAATTTAAGGTCTTTACAGATGTTTCCAAATTTGCATCAGTGGGCCTTGCGTTAACTTTGTTTGTCAAAACAACAGTAAAAACGTGGTTAAAATATATCTTAACAGTAAATAAATATCCATGATTAAAGATTATGGGAGACTGACGGACATACCCCAATTACAAGAAAAAACTTAATCTTTTTTTATAAATGTTATATTTTTTTAACAAAAAGATAATCGATTTTTAACTTTAAAATATTAAAAAACTACCCATAGACATAATAATAGTACAATGTTTATGTTTATGTTAATACTACCGCGCTTATTATAATGAGCACATGAACACGAGATGAACACGAGATGAACACGAGATGAACACGAGATGAACACGAGATGAACACGAGATGAACACGAGATGAACACGAGATGAACACGAGATGAACACGAGATGAACACGAGATGAACACGAGATGAACACGAGATGAACACGAGATGAACACGAGATGAACACGAGATGAACACGAGATGAACACGAGATGAACACGAGATGAACACGAGATGAACACGAGATGAACACGAGATGAACACGAGATGAACACGAGATGAACACGAGATGAACACGAGATGAACACGAGATGAACACGAGATGAACACGAGATGAACACGAGATGAACACGAGATGAACACGAGATGAACACGAGATGAACACGAGATGAACACGAGATGAACACGAGATGAACACGAGATGAACACGAGATGAACACGAGATGAACACGAGATGAACACGAGATGAACACGAGATGAACACGAGATGAACACGAGATGAACACGAGATGAACACGAGATGAACACGAGATGAACACGAGATGAACACGCAATGAACACGAGATGAACACGAGATGAACACGAGATGAACACGAGATGAACACGAGATGAACACGAGATGAACACGAGATGAACACGAGATGAACACGAGATGAACACGAGATGAACACGAGATGAACACGAGATGAACACGAGATGAACACGAGATGAACACGAGATGAACACGAGATGAACACGAGATGAACACGAGATGAACACGAGATGAACACGAGATGAACACGAGATGAACACGAGATGAACACGAGATGAACACGAGATGAACACGAGATGAACACGAGATGAACACGAGATGAACACGAGATGAACACGAGATGAACACGAGATGAACACGAGATGAACACGAGATGAACACGAGATGAACATGAGATGAACACGAGATGAACACGAGATGAACACGAGATGAACACGAGATGAACACGAGATGAACACGAGATGAACACGAGATGAACACGAGATGAACACGAGATGAACACGAGATGAACACGAGATGAACACGAGATGAACACGAGATGAACACGAGATGAACACGAGATGAACACGAGATGAACACGAGATGAACACGAGATGAACACGAGATGAACACGAGATGAACACGAGATGAACACGAGATGAACACGAGATGAACACGAGATGAACACGAGATGAACACGAGATGAACACGAGATGAACACGAGATGAACACGAGATGAACACGAGATGAACACGAGATGAACACGAGATGAACACGAGATGAACACGAGATGAACACGAGATGAACACGAGATGTACATGAGATGAACACGAGATGAACACGAGATGAACATGAGATGAACACGAGATGAACACGAGATGAACACGAGATGAACACGAGATGAACACGAGATGAACACGAGATGAACACGAGATGAACACGAGATGAACACGAGATGAACACGAGATGAACACGAGATGAACACGAGATGAACACGAGATGAACACGAGATGAACACGAGATGAACACGAGATGAACACGAGATGAACACGAGATGAACACGAGATGAACACGAGATGAACACGAGATGAACACGAGATGAACACGAGATGAACACGAGATGAACATTTTAATCATTTCTATTTTAATCATTTATATTTTAATAATTTCTATTTTAATAATTTCTATTTTAATAATTTCTATTATAATAATTTATATTTTAATAATTTCTATTTTAAAAATTTATATTTTAATAATTTCTATTTTAATAATTTTTATTTTAATAATTTCTATTTTTAAAATTTATATTTTTAAAATTTATATTTTTAAAATTTATATTTTAATAATTTATATTTTAATAATTTCTATTTTAATAATTTCTATTTTAATAATTTCTATTTTAATAATTTCTATTTTAATAATTTCTATTTTAATAATTTCTATTTTAGTAATTTCTATTTTAATAATTTCTATTTTAATAATTTCTATTTTAATAATTTCTATTTTAATAATTTCTATTTTAATAATTTATATTTTAAAAATTTATATTTTAAAAATTTATATTTTAAAAATTTATATTTTAATAATTTATATTTTAATAATTTATATTTTAATAATTTCTATTTTAATAATTTCTATTTTAATAATTTCTATTTTAATAATTTCTATTTTAATAATTTAGATTTTAATAATTTAGATTTTAATAATTTAGATTTTAATAATTTAGATTTTAATAATTTAGATTTTAATAATTTAGATTTTAATAATTTAGATTTTCTTTAATAGTTTAGATTTTCTTTAATAATTTAGATTTTCTTTAATAATTTATTTTTTATCTAATAGTTTAGATTTTATTTAATAGTTTATTTTTTATTTAATAGTTCAGATTTTATTTAATAATTTTTTTTTGATGCAATAGAAATGTATAACGAAGCCACCATTGTCAATGTCAAAATCTCTAACACTACATTTGAAGTTGTTATGATGAGTCCAAAGATTAGGGAGATTAGAACAAATGGGTGATGATGAAAACTTTTCAGATGAAATCAAAATGGTTAGTTATATTATTATTATTTTATAAATTAATACTTTGAATTTGAATGATTAATTTCCAAATGATTGCTCAGTTTATCATTTCGACAAAAGAAAAGATGCCATTGATCTTATTCATATGACAGCATGTCTGTTGCATCCCCAGTATGAAAGAATAATAGGAAAAAAGTTTGGGATAGAAAAGAAATAAATACCAAGACTTTCATTAGAGAAAATTTAATTCTATTTTGTACAGCCAGACCAAGCTGCAGTGCCGTTGAGAAAAAAAACAAATGATGGTTATTTAGACCTATTATGTTTATTTTTATAACGTAAAAATTATAATAAAATTATTATACTATCAAATTATACGAATGATTTTATATTTGCAGTTGTGGAGAATAAGAATGTTGTCAAAAAACATATTTCTAACATTATTGAAGAATTAATAATAATGAACGAAGAAGAAAATTCAGAAGAGGATGAATTGTACAAATAATCACAATTACGTCCCAAAAAATAGAAGATTATAAAGATGTTTTATTTCATTGAAGTAAAATGAGCAATTTTAAAATACTACAAGAAGTAGCCAAAATTTTGTTTAGTATATCTGCAAGTTATATTCCCTGTGAACGGAATTTTTCATTATGTGGTCGTTTAACTTCAAACCCAAAACCATCTCATTTGAGAGCTGAAACTCTTAACGGTTTAACCCGTGTGAAAAGCAATAAAGACTTGATTGTATTACTCAAAAACAAGGACTAACTTCAATACTTTCATTTCAATAAATATTTGAAATTTAAATCGTGTTTTTTAAATTTTATTGAAAGAAATATTCTCTGACTTTCAAATAATAAATTTTAAGAAATGTTAGAACTAGTAAGTTTGGGACTAGTGAAAACGGCAGCGAGAATGAATAAAAAAACAAAAAGCTTTCGGGAACGGGTCGGGACGGGAAAAAAAATTTCGGGAACGGGACGGGACGGGAATCAAAATTCTGATGTCCTATCGGGAACGGGACGGGACGGGAAAACAGATTCCGGGAACGGGACGGGACCGGGAATGAAAAATCGTCCATGTCCGACCTCTAGTGGAGAACTAATCTTTCCATGAGTTTGGACAACACCCTCAAGTTTGAAATAGGCCTGTACGACGAAGTTTCAGTGAGTTTAAGACTTGGCTTCTTAAGCAGTGGCGTGATGTAAGCCGACTTGAAAGACTTCGGAACCCTGCCTGCCGAAAAAGACCTGTTGAATAAGCTCACTAAAAAAGGAGCAATTATTCCAGATATCTCCTTCAACAGCCATGTAGGAACCGGGTCATTCGAGCACTGCTTATTTGGAACTTAGAATTAAGCACAAAGATATATTCACCATCGATGAAGTCCGAAAGAGAGTTACGAATGCTATTGGGCCCCATGAAGGCCTACTGACCACACTGAAAAGAAGGAAGCTGAGATGGTGTGGTCATTCTGAGGTGGTGTGGTCATTCTGAGGTGGTGTGGTCATTCTGAGATGGTGTGGTCATTCTGAGATGGTGTGGTCATTCTGAGATGGTGTGGTCATTCTGAGGTGGTGTGGTCATTCTGAGATGGTGTGGTCATTCTGAGATGGTGTGGTCATTCTGAGGTGGTGTGGTCATTCTGAGGTGGTGTGGTCATTCTGAGATGGTGTGGTCATTCTGAGATGGTGTGGTCATTCTGAGGTGGTGTGGTCATTCTGAGATGGTGGGGTCATTCTGAGGTGGTGTGGTCATTCTGAGATGGTGTGGTCATTCTGAGATGGTGGGGTCATTCTGAGGTGGTGTGGTCATTCTGAGATGGTGTGGTCATTCTGAGATGGTGTGGTCATGTCTCCCGTTCTCCAGGCCAAAAGAGTTCTTCAAGGCACTGTTCAGAGGATGAAGAAGAGGCAGGCAGAGGAAAGATGGGAAGACAATGCAGTGGACAGGGTTAGAGCTCAACTGCTCTCTGAGACTGTCAGAAAAGCGAAAAGAATGGAAGAATCAGTTTCGAGTTCTACGGTGGTGTCCTAACGGCCTTTTACTTATCAGAGCTCGCCCCCTGATGCGCACTGTTCCAAGAGTTTAAATTCATACATCCAGTTTAAGTTGGGTCCTTATAAACATAAATTGAGTGACAACTAAATGTTTCAAAAATTTAAGGTCTTTACAGATGTTTCCAAATTTGCATCAGTGGGCCTTGCGTTAACTTTGTTTGTCAAAACAACAGTAAAAACGTGGTTAAAATATATCTTAACAGTAAATAAATATCCATGATTAAAGATTATGGGAGACTGACGGACATACCCCAATTACAAGAAAAAACTTAATCTTTTTTTATAAATGTTATATTTTTTTAACAAAAAGATAATCGATTTTTAACTTTAAAATATAAAAAAACTACCCATAGACATAATAATAGTACAATGTTTATGTTTATGTTAATACTACCGCGCTTATTATAATGAGCACATGAACACGAGATGAACACGAGATGAACACAGGATGAACACGAGATGAACACGAGATGAACACGAGATGAACACGAGATGAACACGAGATGAACACGAGATGAACACGAGATGAACACGAGATGAACACGAGATGAACACGAGATGAACACGAGATGAACACGAGATGAACACGAGATGAACACGAGATGAACACGAGATGAACACGAGATGAACACGAGATGAACACAAGATGAACACGAGATGAACACGAGATGAACACGAGATGACACGAGATGAACACGAGATGAACACGAGATGAACACGAGATGAACACGAGATGAACACGAGATGAACACGAAATGAACACGAGATGAACACGAGATGAACACGAGATGAACACGACATGAACACGAGATGAACACGAGATGAACACGAGATGAACACGAGATGAACACGAGATGAACACGAGATGAACACGAGATGAACACGAGATGAACACGAGATGAACACGAGATGAACACGAGATGAACACGAGATGAACACGAGATGAACACGAGATGAACACGAGATGAACACGAGATGAACACGAGATGAACACGAGATGAACACGAGATGAACACGAGATGAACACGAGATGAACACGAGATGAACACGAGATGAACACGAGATGAACACGAGATGAACACGAGATGAACACGAGATGAACACGCAATGAACACGAGATGATCACGAGATGAACACGAGATGAACACGAGATGAACACGAGATGAACACGAGATGAACACGAGATGAACACGAGAT
Source organism: Piscicola geometra (assembly GCA_943735955.1). Lineage (NCBI taxonomy): Eukaryota > Metazoa > Annelida > Clitellata > Hirudinida > Piscicolidae > Piscicola > Piscicola geometra. Next base: position 90,133 of record CALSEQ010000003.1, on the reverse strand, counting down.
GAACACGAGATGAACACGAGATGAACACGAGATGAACACGAGATGAACACGAGATGAACACGAGATGAACACGAGATGAACACGAGATGAACACGAGATGAACACGAGATGAACACGAGATGAACACGAGATGAACACGAGATGAACACGAGATGAACACGAGATGAACACGAGATGAACACGAGATGAACACGAGATGAACACGCAATGAACACGAGATGAACACGCAATGAACACGAGATGAACACGAGATGAACACGAGATGAACACGAGATGAACACGAGATGAACACGAGATGAACACGAGATGAACACGAGATGAACACGAGATGAACACGAGATGAACACGAGATGAACACGAGATGAACACGAGATGAACACGCAATGAACACGAGATGAACACGCAATGAACACGAGATGAACACGAGATGAACACGAGATGAACACGAGATGAACACGAGATGAACACGAGATGAACACGAGATGAACACGAGATGAACACGAGATGAACACGAGATGAACACGAGATGAACACGAGATGAACACGAGATGAACACGAGATGAACACGAGATGAACACGAGATGAACACGAGATGAACACGAGATGTACATGAGATGAACACGAGATGAACACGAGATGAACACGAGATGAACACGAGATGAACACGAGATGAACACGAGATGAACACGAGATGAACACGAGATGAACACGAGATGAACACGAGATGAACACGAGATGAACACGAGATGAACACGAGATGAACACGAGATGAACACGAGATGAACACGAGATGAACACGAGATGAACACGAGATGAACACGAGATGAACACGAGATGAACACGAGATGAACACGAGATGAACACGAGATGAACACGAGATGAACACGAGATGAACACGAGATGAACACGAGATGAACACGAGATGAACACGAGATGAACACGAGATGAACACGAGATGAACACGAGATGAACACGAGATGAACACGAGATGAACACGAGATGAACACGAGATGAACACGAGATGAACACGAGATGAACACGAGATGAACACGAGATGAACACGAGATGAACACGAGATGAACACGAGATGAACACGAGATGAACACGAGATGAACACGAGATGAACACGAGATGAACACGAGATGAACACGAGATGAACACGAGATGAACACGAGATGAACACGAGATGAACACGAGATGAACACGAGATGAACACGAGATGAACACGAGATGAACACGAGATGAACACGAGATGAACACGAGATGAACACGAGATGAACACGAGATGAACACGAGATGAACACGAGATGAACACGCAGATGAACACGAGATGAACACGAGATGAACACGAGATGAACACGAGATGAACACGAGATGAACACGAGATGAACACGAGATGAACACGAGATGAACACGAGATGAACACGAGATGAACACGAGATGAACACGAGATGAACACGAGATGAACACGAGATGAACACGAGATGAACACGAGATGAACACGAGATGAACACGAGATGAACACGAGATGAACACGAGATGAACACGAGATGAACACGAGATGAACACGAGATGAACACGAGATGAACACGAGATGAACACGAGATGAACACGAGATGAACACGAGATGAACACGAGATGAACACGAGATGAACACGAGATGAACACGAGATGAACACGAGATGAACACGAGATGAACACGAGATGAACACGAGATGAACACGAGATGAACACGAGATGAACACGAGATGAACACGAGATGAACACGAGATGAACACGAGATGAACACGAGATGAACACGAGATGAACACGAGATGAACACGAGATGAACACGAGATGAACACGAGATGAACACGAGATGAACACGAGATGAACACGAGATGAACACGAGATGAACACGAGATGAACACGAGATGAACACGAGATGAACACGAGATGAACACGAGATGAACACGAGATGAACACGAGATGAACACGAGATGAACACGAGATGAACACGAGATGAACACGAGATGAACACGAGATGAACACGAGATGAACACGAGATGAACACGAGATGAACACGAGATGAACACGAGATGAACACGAGATGAACACGAGATGAACACGAGATGAACACGAGATGAACACGAGATGAACACGAGATGAACACGAGATGAACACGAGATGAACACGAGATGAACACGAGATGAACACGAGATGAACACGAGATGAACACGAGATGAACACGAGATGAACACGAGATGAACACGAGATGAACACGAGATGAACACGAGATGAACACGAGATGAACACGAGATGAACACGAGATGAACACGAGATGAACACGAGATGAACACGAGATGAACACGAGATGAACACGAGATGAACACGAGATGAACACGAGATGAACACGAGATGAACACGAGATGAACACGAGATGAACACGAGATGAACACGAGATGAACACGAGATGAACACGAGATGAACACGAGATGAACACGAGATGAACACGAGATGAACACGAGATGAACACGAGATGAACACGAGATGAACACGAGATGAACACGAGATGAACACGAGATGAACACGAGATGAACACGAGATGAACACGAGATGAACACGAGATGAACACGAGATGAACACGAGATGAACACGAGATGAACACGAGATGAACACGAGATGAACACGAGATGAACACGAGATGAACACGAGATGAACACGAGATGAACACGAGATGAACACGAGATGAACACGAGATGAACACGAGATGAACACGAGATGAACACGAGATGAACACGAGATGAACACGAGATGAACACGAGATGAACACGAGATGAACACGAGATGAACACGAGATGAACACGAGATGAACACGAGATGAACACGAGATGAACACGAGATGAACACGAGATGAACACGAGATGAACACGAGATGAACACGAGATGAACACGAGATGAACACGAGATGAACACGAGATGAACACGAGATGAACACGAGATGAACACGAGATGAACACGAGATGAACACGAGATGAACACGAGATGAACACGAGATGAACACGAGATGAACACGAGATGAACACGAGATGAACACGAGATGAACACGAGATGAACACGAGATGAACACGAGATGAACACGAGATGAACACGAGATGAACACGAGATGAACACGAGATGAACACGAGATGAACACGAGATGAACACGAGATGAACACGAGATGAACACGAGATGAACACGAGATGAACACGAGATGAACACGAGATGAACACGAGATGAACACGAGATGAACACGAGATGAACACGAGATGAACACGAGATGAACACGAGATGAACACGAGATGAACACGAGATGAACACGAGATGAACACGAGATGAACACGAGATGAACACGAGATGAACACGAGATGAACACGAGATGAACACGAGATGAACACGAGATGAACACGAGATGAACACGAGATGAACACGAGATGAACACGAGATGAACACGAGATGAACACGAGATGAACACGAGATGAACACGAGATGAACACGAGATGAACACGAGATGAACACGAGATGAACACGAGATGAACACGAGATGAACACGAGATGAACACGAGATGAACACGAGATGAACACGAGATGAACACGAGATGAACACGAGATGAACACGAGATGAACACGAGATGAACACGAGATGAACACGAGATGAACACGAGATGAACACGAGATGAACACGAGATGAACACGAGATGAACACGAGATGAACACGAGATGAACACGAGATGAACACGAGATGAACACGAGATGAACACGAGATGAACACGAGATGAACACGAGATGAACACGAGATGAACACGAGATGAACACGAGATGAACACGAGATGAACACGAGATGAACACGAGATGAACACGAGATGAACACGAGATGAACACGAGATGAACACGAGATGAACACGAGATGAACACGAGATGAACACGAGATGAACACGAGATGAACACGAGATGAACACGAGATGAACACGAGATGAACACGAGATGAACACGAGATGAACACGAGATGAACACGAGATGAACACGAGATGAACACGAGATGAACACGAGATGAACACGAGATGAACACGAGATGAACACGAGATGAACACGAGATGAACACGAGATGAACACGAGATGAACACGAGATGAACACGAGATGAACACGAGATGAACACGAGATGAACACGAGATGAACACGAGATGAACACGAGATGAACACGAGATGAACACGAGATGAACACGAGATGAACACGAGATGAACACGAGATGAACACGAGATGAACACGAGATGAACACGAGATGAACACGAGATGAACACGAGATGAACACGAGATGAACACGAGATGAACACGAGATGAACACGAGATGAACACGAGATGAACACGAGATGAACACGAGATGAACACGAGATGAACACGAGATGAACACGAGATGAACACGAGATGAACACGAGATGAACACGAGATGAACACGAGATGAACACGAGATGAACACGAGATGAACACGAGATGAACACGAGATGAACACGAGATGAACACGAGATGAACACGAGATGAACACGAGATGAACACGAGATGAACACGAGATGAACACGAGATGAACACGAGATGAACACGAGATGAACACGAGATGAACACGAGATGAACACGAGATGAACACGAGATGAACACGAGATGAACACGAGATGAACACGAGATGAACACGAGATGAACACGAGATGAACACGAGATGAACACGAGATGAACACGAGATGAACACGAGATGAACACGAGATGAACACGAGATGAACACGAGATGAACACGAGATGAACACGAGATGAACACGAGATGAACACGAGATGAACACGAGATGAACACGAGATGAACACGAGATGAACACGAGATGAACACGAGATGAACACGAGATGAACACGAGATGAACACGAGATGAACACGAGATGAACACGAGATGAACACGAGATGAACACGAGATGAACACGAGATGAACACGAGATGAACACGAGATGAACACGAGATGAACACGAGATGAACACGAGATGAACACGAGATGAACACGAGATGAACACGAGATGAACACGAGATGAACACGAGATGAACACGAGATGAACACGAGATGAACACGAGATGAACACGAGATGAACACGAGATGAACACGAGATGAACACGAGATGAACACGAGATGAACACGAGATGAACACGAGATGAACACGAGATGAACACGAGATGAACACGAGATGAACACGAGATGAACACGAGATGAACACGAGATGAACACGAGATGAACACGAGATGAACACGAGATGAACACGAGATGAACACGAGATGAACACGAGATGAACACGAGATGAACACGAGATGAACACGAGATGAACAGAACACGAGATGAACACGAGATGAACACGAGATGAACACGAGATGAACACGAGATGAACACGAGATGAACACGAGATGAACACGAGATGAACACGAGATGAACACGAGATGAACACGAGATGAACACGAGATGAACACGAGATGAACACGAGATGAACACGAGATGAACACGAGATGAACACGAGATGAACACGAGATGAACACGAGATGAACACGAGATGAACACGAGATGAACACGAGATGAACACGAGATGAACACGAGATGAACACGAGATGAACACGAGATGAACACGAGATGAACACGAGATGAACACGAGATGAACACGAGATGAACACGAGATGAACACGAGATGAACACGAGATGAACACGAGATGAACACGAGATGAACACGAGATGAACACGAGATGAACACGAGATGAACACGAGATGAACACGAGATGAACACGAGATGAACACGAGATGAACACGAGATGAACACGAGATGAACACGAGATGAACACGAGATGAACACGAGATGAACACGAGATGAACACGAGATGAACACGAGATGAACACGAGATGAACACGAGATGAACACGAGATGAACACGAGATGAACACGAGATGAACACGAGATGAACACGAGATGAACACGAGATGAACACGAGATGAACACGAGATGAACACGAGATGAACACGAGATGAACACGAGATGAACACGAGATGAACACGAGATGAACACGAGATGAACACGAGATGAACACGAGATGAACACGAGATGAACACGAGATGAACACGAGATGAACACGAGATGAACACGAGATGAACACGAGATGAACACGAGATGAACACGAGATGAACACGAGATGAACACGAGATGAACACGAGATGAACACGAGATGAACACGAGATGAACACGAGATGAACACGAGATGAACACGAGATGAACACGAGATGAACACGAGATGAACACGAGATGAACACGAGATGAACACGAGATGAACACGAGATGAACACGAGATGAACACGAGATGAACACGAGATGAACACGAGATGAACACGAGATGAACACGAGATGAACACGAGATGAACACGAGATGAACACGAGATGAACACGAGATGAACACGAGATGAACACGAGATGAACACGAGATGAACACGAGATGAACACGAGATGAACACGAGATGAACACGAGATGAACACGAGATGAACACGAGATGAACACGAGATGAACACGAGATGAACACGAGATGAACACGAGATGAACACGAGATGAACACGAGATGAACACGAGATGAACACGAGATGAACACGAGATGAACACGAGATGAACACGAGATGAACACGAGATGAACACGAGATGAACACGAGATGAACACGAGATGAACACGAGATGAACACGAGATGAACACGAGATGAACACGAGATGAACACGAGATGAACACGAGATGAACACGAGATGAACACGAGATGAACACGAGATGAACACGAGATGAACACGAGATGAACACGAGATGAACACGAGATGAACACGAGATGAACACGAGATGAACACGAGATGAACACGAGATGAACACGAGATGAACACGAGATGAACACGAGATGAACACGAGATGAACACGAGATGAACACGAGATGAACACGAGATGAACACGAGATGAACACGAGATGAACACGAGATGAACACGAGATGAACACGAGATGAACACGAGATGAACACGAGATGAACACGAGATGAACACGAGATGAACACGAGATGAACACGAGATGAACACGAGATGAACACGAGATGAACACGAGATGAACACGAGATGAACACGAGATGAACACGAGATGAACACGAGATGAACACGAGATGAACACGAGATGAACACGAGATGAACACGAGATGAACACGAGATGAACACGAGATGAACACGAGATGAACACGAGATGAACACGAGATGAACACGAGATGAACACGAGATGAACACGAGATGAACACGAGATGAACACGAGATGAACACGAGATGAACACGAGATGAACACGAGATGAACACGAGATGAACACGAGATGAACACGAGATGAACACGAGATGAACACGAGATGAACACGAGATGAACACGAGATGAACACGAGATGAACACGAGATGAACACGAGATGAACACGAGATGAACACGAGATGAACACGAGATGAACACGAGATGAACACGAGATGAACACGAGATGAACACGAGATGAACACGAGATGAACACGAGATGAACACGAGATGAACACGAGACGAGATGAACACGAGATGAACACGAGATGAACACGAGATGAACACGAGATGAACACGAGATGAACACGAGATGAACACGAGATGAACACGAGATGAACACGAGATGAACACGAGATGAACACGAGATGAACACGAGATGAACACGAGATGAACACGAGATGAACACGAGATGAACACGAGATGAACACGAGATGAACACGAGATGAACACGAGATGAACATTTTAATCATTTCTATTTTAATCATTTATATTTTAATAATTTCTATTTTAATAATTTCTATTTTAATAATTTCTATTATAATAATTTTTATTTTAATAATTTCTATTTTAAAAATTTATATTTTAATAATTTCTATTTTAATAATTTTTATTTTAATAATTTATATTTTTAAAATTTCTATTTTTAAAATTTATATTTTTAAAATTTATATTTTAATAATTTATATTTTAATAATTTCTATTTTAATAATTTCTATTTTAATAGTTTCTATTTTAATAATTTCTATTTTAATAATTTCTATTTTAATAATTTCTATTTTAGTAATTTCTATTTTAATAATTTCTATTTTAATAATTTCTATTTTAATAATTTCTATTTTAATAATTTCTATTTTAATAATTTCTATTTTAATAATTTCTATTTTAAAAATTTATATTTTAAAAATTTATATTTTAATAATTTATATTTTAATAATTTATATTTTAATAATTTCTATTTTAATAATTTCTATTTTAATAATTTCTATTTTAATAATTTCTATTTTAATAATTTCTATTTTAATAATTTAGATTTTAATAATTTAGATTTTAATAATTTAGATTTTAATAATTTAGATTTTAATAATTTAGATTTTAATAATTTAGATTTTCTTTAATAGTTTAGATTTTCTTTAATAATTTAGATTTTCTTTAATAATTTATTTTTTATCTAATAGTTTAGATTTTATTTAATAGTTTATTTTTTATTTAATAGTTCAGATTTTATTTAATAATTTTTTTTTGATGCAATAGAAATGTATAACGAAGCCACCATTGTCAATGTCAAAATCTCCAACACTACATTTGAAGTTGTTATGATGAGTCCAAAGATTAGGGAGATTAGAACAAATGGGTGATGATGAAAACTTTTCAGATGAAATCAAAATGGTTAGTTATATTATTATTATTTTATAAATTAATACTTTGAATTTGAATGATTAATTTCCAAATGATTGCTCAGTTTATCATTTCGACAAAAGAAAAGATGCCATTGATCTTATTCATATGACAGCATGTCTGTTGCATCCCCAGTATGAAAGAATAATAGGAAAAAAGTTTGGGATAGAAAAGAAATAAATACCAAGACTTTCATTAGAGAAAATTTAATTCTATTTTGTACAGCCAGACCAAGCTGCAGTGCCGTTGAGAAAAAAAACAAATGATGGTTATTTAGACCTATTATGTTTATTTTTATAACGTAAAAATTATAATAAAATTATTATACTATCAAATTATACGAATGATTTTATATTTGCAGTTGTGGAGAATAAGAATGTTGTCAAAAAACATATTTCTAACATTATTGAAGAATTAATAATAATGAACGAAGAAGAAAATTCAGAAGAGGATGAATTGTACAAATAATCACAATTACGTCCCAAAAAATAGAAGATTATAAAGATGTTTTATTTCATTGAAGTAAAATGAGCAATTTTAAAATACTACAAGAAGTAGCCAAAATTTTGTTTAGTATATCTGCAAGTTATATTCCCTGTGAACGGAATTTTTCATTATGTGGTCGTTTAACTTCAAACCCAAAACCATCTCATTTGAGAGCTGAAACTCTTAACGGTTTAACCCGTGTGAAAAGCAATAAAGACTTGATTGTATTACTCAAAAACAAGGACTAACTTCAATACTTTCATTTCAATAAATATTTGAAATTTAAATCGTGTTTTTTAAATTTTATTGAAAGAAATATTCTCTGACTTTCAAATAATAAATTTTAAGAAATGTTAGAACTAGTAAGTTTGGGACTAGTGAAAACGGCAGCGAGAATGAATAAAAAAACAAAAAGCTTTCGGGAACGGGTCGGGACGGGAAAAAAAATTTCGGGAACGGGACGGGACGGGAATCAAAATTCTGATGTCCTATCGGGAACGGGACGGGACGGGAAAACAGATTCCGGGAACGGGACGGGACCGGGAATGAAAAATCGTCCATGTCCGACCTCTAGTGGAGAACTAATCTTTCCATGAGTTTGGACAACACCCTCAAGTTTGAAATAGGCCTGTACGACGAAGTTTCAGTGAGTTTAAGACTTGGCTTCTTAAGCAGTGGCGTGATGTAAGCCGACTTGAAAGACTTCGGAACCCTGCCTGCCGAAAAAGACCTGTTGAATAAGCTCACTAAAAAAGGAGCAATTATTCCAGATATCTCCTTCAACAGCCATGTAGGAACCGGGTCATTCGAGCACTGCTTATTTGGAACTTAGAATTAAGCACAAAGATATATTCACCATCGATGAAGTCCGAAAGAGAGTTACGAATGCTATTGGGCCCCATGAAGGCCTACTGACCACACTGAAAAGAAGGAAGCTGAGATGGTGTGGTCATTCTGAGGTGGTGTGGTCATTCTGAGGTGGTGTGGTCATTCTGAGATGGTGTGGTCATTCTGAGATGGTGTGGTCATTCTGAGATGGTGTGGTCATTCTGAGGTGGTGTGGTCATTCTGAGATGGTGTGGTCATTCTGAGATGGTGTGGTCATTCTGAGGTGGTGTGGTCATTCTGAGGTGGTGTGGTCATTCTGAGATGGTGTGGTCATTCTGAGATGGTGTGGTCATTCTGAGGTGGTGTGGTCATTCTGAGATGGTGGGGTCATTCTGAGGTGGTGTGGTCATTCTGAGATGGTGTGGTCATTCTGAGATGGTGGGGTCATTCTGAGGTGGTGTGGTCATTCTGAGATGGTGTGGTCATTCTGAGATGGTGTGGTCATGTCTCCCGTTCTCCAGGCCAAAAGAGTTCTTCAAGGCACTGTTCAGAGGATGAAGAAGAGGCAGGCAGAGGAAAGATGGGAAGACAATGCAGTGGACAGGGTTAGAGCTCAACTGCTCTCTGAGACTGTCAGAAAAGCGAAAAGAATGGAAGAATCAGTTTCGAGTTCTACGGTGGTGTCCTAACGGCCTTTTACTTATCAGAGCTCGCCCCCTGATGCGCACTGTTCCAAGAGTTTAAATTCATACATCCAGTTTAAGTTGGGTCCTTATAAACATAAATTGAGTGACAACTAAATGTTTCAAAAATTTAAGGTCTTTACAGATGTTTCCAAATTTGCATCAGTGGGCCTTGCGTTAACTTTGTTTGTCAAAACAACAGTAAAAACGTGGTTAAAATATATCTTAACAGTAAATAAATATCCATGATTAAAGATTATGGGAGACTGACGGACATACCCCAATTACAAGAAAAAACTTAATCTTTTTTTATAAATGTTATATTTTTTTAACAAAAAGATAATCGATTTTTAACTTTAAAATATTAAAAAACTACCCATAGACATAATAATAGTACAATGTTTATGTTTATGTTAATACTACCGCGCTTATTATAATGAGCACATGAACACGAGATGAACACGAGATGAACACGAGATGAACACGAGATGAACACGAGATGAACACGAGATGAACACGAGATGAACACGAGATGAACACGAGATGAACACGAGATGAACACGAGATGAACACGAGATGAACACGAGATGAACACGAGATGAACACGAGATGAACACGAGATGAACACGAGATGAACACGAGATGAACACGAGATGAACACGAGATGAACACGAGATGAACACGAGATGAACACGAGATGAACACGAGATGAACACGAGATGAACACGAGATGAACACGAGATGAACACGAGATGAACACGAGATGAACACGAGATGAACACGAGATGAACACGAGATGAACACGAGATCAACACGAGATGAACACGAGATGAACACGAGATGAACACGAGATGAACACGAGATGAACACGAGATGAACACGAGATGAACACGAGATGAACACGAGATGAACACGAGATGAACACGAGATGAACACGAGATGAACACGAGATGAACACGAGATGAACACGCAATGAACACGAGATGAACACGAGATGAACACGAGATGAACACGAGATGAACACGAGATGAACACGAGATGAACACGAGATGAACACGAGATGAACACGAGATGAACACGAGATGAACACGAGATGAACACGAGATGAACACGAGATGAACACGAGATGAACACGAGATGAACACGAGATGAACACGAGATGAACACGAGATGAACACGAGATGAACATGAGATGAACACGAGATGAACACGAGATGAACACGAGATGAACACGAGATGAACACGAGATGAACACGAGATGAACACGAGATGAACACGAGATGAACACGAGATGAACACGAGATGAACACGAGATGAACACGAGATGAACACGAGATGAACACGAGATGAACACGAGATGAACACGAGATGAACACGAGATGAACACGAGATGAACACGAGATGAACACGAGATGAACACGAGATGAACACGAGATGAACACGAGATGAACACGAGATGAACACGAGATGAACACGAGATGAACACGAGATGAACACGAGATGAACACGAGATGAACACGAGATGAACACGAGATGAACACGAGATGAACACGAGATGAACACGAGATGAACATGAGATGAACACGAGATGAACACGAGATGAACACGAGATGAACACGAGATGAACACGAGATGAACACGAGATGAACATTTTAATCATTTCTATTTTAATCATTTATATTTTAATAATTTCTATTTTAATAATTTCTATTTTAATAATTTCTATAATAATAATTTTTATTTTAATAATTTCTATTTTAAAAATTTATATTTTAATAATTTCTATTTTAATAATTTTTATTTTAATAATTTCTATTTTTAAAATTTCTATTTTTAAAATTTATATTTTTAAAATTTATATTTTAATAATTTATATTTTAATAATTTCTATTTTAATAATTTCTATTTTAATAATTTCTATTTTAGTAATTTCTATTTTAATAATTTCTATTTTAATAATTTCTATTTTAATAATTTCTATTTTAATAATTTCTATTTTAATAATTTCTATTTTAATAATTTCTATTTTAAAAATTTATATTTTAAAAATTTATATTTTAATAATTTATATTTTAATAATTTATATTTTAATAATTTCTATTTTAATAATTTCTATTTTAATAATTTCTATTTTAATAATTTCTATTTTAATAATTTCTATTTTAATAATTTCTATTTTAATAATTTCTATTTTAATAATTTAGATTTTAATAATTTAGATTTTAATAATTTAGATTTTAATAATTTAGATTTTAATAATTTAGATTTTAATAATTTAGATTTTAATAATTTAGATTTTCTTTAATAGTTTAGATTTTCTTTAATAATTTAGATTTTCTTTAATAATTTATTTTTTATCTAATAGTTTAGATTTTATTTAATAGTTTATTTTTTATTTAATAGTTCAGATTTTATTTAATAATTTTTTTTTGATGCAATAGAAATGTATAACGAAGCCACCATTGTCAATGTCAAAATCTCCAACACTACATTTGAAGTTGTTATGATGAGTCCAAAGATTAGGGAGATTAGAAAAAATGGGTGATGATGAAAACTTTTCAGATGAAATCAAAATGGTTAGTTATATTATTATTATTTTATAAATTAATACTTTGAATTTGAATGATTAATTTCCAAATGATTGCTCAGTTTATCATTTCGACAAAAGAAAAGATGCCATTGATCTTATTCATATGACAGCATGTCTGTTGCATCCCCAGTATGAAAGAATAATAGGAAAAAAGTTTGGGATAGAAAAGAAATAAATACCAAGACTTTCATTAGAGAAAATTTAATTCTATTTTGTACAGCCAGACCAAGCTGCAGTGCCGTTGAGAAAAAAAACAAATGATGGTTATTTAGACCTATTATGTTTATTTTTATAACGTAAAAATTATAATAAAATTATTATACTATCAAATTATACGAATGATTTTATATTTGCAGTTGTGGAGAATAAGAATGTTGTCAAAAAACATATTTCTAAAATTATTGAAGAATTAATAATAATGAACGAAGAAGAAAATTCAGAAGAGGATGAATTGTACAAATAATCACAATTACGTCCCAAAAAATAGAAGATTATAAAGATGTTTTATTTCATTGAAGTAAAATGAGCAATTTTAAAATACTACAAGAAGTAGCCAAAATTTTGTTTAGTATATCTGCAAGTTATATTCCCTGTGAACGGAATTTTTCATTATGTGGTCGTTTAACTTCAAACCCAAAACCATCTCATTTGAGAGCTGAAACTCTTAACGGTTTAACCCGTGTGAAAAGCAATAAAGACTTGATTGTATTACTCAAAAACAAGGACTAACTTCAATACTTTCATTTCAATAAATATTTGAAATTTAAATCGTGTTTTTTAAATTTTATTGAAAGAAATATTCTCTGACTTTCAAATAATAAATTTTAAGAAATGTTAGAACTAGTAAGTTTGGGACTAGTGAAAACGGCAGCGAGAATGAATAAAAAAACAAAAAGCTTTCGGGAACGGGTCGGGACGGGAAAAAAAATTTCGGGAACGGGACGGGACGGGAATCAAAATTCTGATGTCCTATCGGGAACGGGACGGGACGGGAAAACAGATTCCGGGAACGGGACGGGACCGGGAATGAAAAATCGTCCATGTCCGACCTCTAGTGGAGAACTAATCTTTCCATGAGTTTGGACAACACCCTCAAGTTTGAAATAGGCCTGTACGACGAAGTTTCAGTGAGTTTAAGACTTGGCTTCTTAAGCAGTGGCGTGATGTAAGCCGACTTGAAAGACTTCGGAACCCTGCCTGCCGAAAAAGACCTGTTGAATAAGCTCACTAAAAAAGGAGCAATTATTCCAGATATCTCCTTCAACAGCCATGTAGGAACCGGGTCATTCGAGCACTGCTTATTTGGAACTTAGAATTAAGCACAAAGATATATTCACCATCGATGAAGTCCGAAAGAGAGTTACGAATGCTATTGGGCCCCATGAAGGCCTACTGACCACACTGAAAAGAAGGAAGCTGAGATGGTGTGGTCATTCTGAGGTGGTGTGGTCATTCTGAGGTGGTGTGGTCATTCTGAGATGGTGTGGTCATTCTGAGATGGTGTGGTCATTCTGAGATGGTGTGGTCATTCTGAGGTGGTGTGGTCATTCTGAGATGGTGTGGTCATTCTGAGATGGTGTGGTCATTCTGAGGTGGTGTGGTCATTCTGAGGTGGTGTGGTCATTCTGAGATGGTGTGGTCATTCTGAGATGGTGTGGTCATTCTGAGGTGGTGTGGTCATTCTGAGATGGTGGGGTCATTCTGAGGTGGTGTGGTCATTCTGAGATGGTGTGGTCATTCTGAGATGGTGGGGTCATTCTGAGGTGGTGTGGTCATTCTGAGATGGTGTGGTCATTCTGAGATGGTGTGGTCATGTCTCCCGTTCTCCAGGCCAAAAGAGTTCTTCAAGGCACTGTTCAGAGGATGAAGAAGAGGCAGGCAGAGGTAAGATGGGAAGACAATGCAGTGGACAGGGTTAGAGCTCAACTGCTCTCTGAGACTGTCAGAAAAGCGAAAAGAATGGAAGAATCAGTTTCGAGTTCTACGGTGGTGTCCTAACGGCCTTTTACTTATCAGAGCTCGCCCCCTGATGCGCACTGTTCCAAGAGTTTAAATTCATACATCCAGTTTAAGTTGGGTCCTTATAAACATAAATTGAGTGACAACTAAATGTTTCAAAAATTTAAGGTCTTTACAGATGTTTCCAAATTTGCATCAGTGGGCCTTGCGTTAACTTTGTTTGTCAAAACAACAGTAAAAACGTGGTTAAAATATATCTTAACAGTAAATAAATATCCATGATTAAAGATTATGGGAGACTGACGGACATACCCCAATTACAAGAAAAAACTTAATCTTTTTTTATAAATGTTATATTTTTTTAACAAAAAGATAATCGATTTTTAACTTTAAAATATTAAAAAACTACCCATAGACATAATAATAGTACAATGTTTATGTTTATGTTAATACTACCGCGCTTATTATAATGAGCACATGAACACGAGATGAACACGAGATGAACACGAGATGAACACGAGATGAACACGAGATGAACACGAGATGAACACGAGATGAACACGAGATGAACACGAGATGAACACGAGATGAACACGAGATGAACACGAGATGAACACGAGATGAACACGAGATGAACACGAGATGAACACGAGATGAACACGAGATGAACACGAGATGAACACGAGATGAACACGAGATGAACACGAGATGAACACGAGATGAACACGAGATGAACACGAGATGAACACGAGATGAACACGAGATGAACACGAGATGAACACGAGATGAACACGAGATGAACACGAGATGAACACGAGATGAACACGAGATGAACACGAGATGAACACGAGATGAACACGAGATGAACACGAGATGAACACGAGATGAACACGAGATGAACACGAGATGAACACGAGATGAACACGAGATGAACACGAGATGAACACGAGATGAACACGAGATGAACACGAGATGAACACGAGATGAACACGAGATGAACACGAGATGAACACGAGATGAACACGAGATGAACACGAGATGAACACGAGATGAACACGAGATGAACACGAGATGAACACGAGATGAACACGAGATGAACACGAGATGAACACGAGATGAACACGAGATGAACACGAGATGAACACGAGATGAACACGAGATGAACACGAGATGAACACGAGATGAACACGAGATGAACACGAGATGAACACGAGATGAACACGAGATGAACACGAGATGAACACGAGATGAACACGAGATGAACACGAGATGAACACGAGATGAACACGAGATGAACACGAGATGAACACGAGATGAACACGAGATGAACACGAGATGAACACGAGATGAACACGAGATGAACACGAGATGAACACGAGATGAACACGAGATGAACACGAGATGAACACGAGATGAACACGAGATGAACACGAGATGAACACGAGATGAACACGAGATGAACACGAGATGAACACGAGATGAACACGAGATGAACACGAGATGAACACGAGATGAACACGAGATGAACACGAGATGAACACGAGATGAACACGAGATGAACACGAGATGAACACGAGATGAACACGAGATGAACACGAGATGAACACGAGATGAACACGAGATGAACACGAGATGAACACGAGATGAACACGAGATGAACACGAGATGAACACGAGATGAACACGAGATGAACACGAGATGAACACGAGATGAACACGAGATGAACACGAGATGAACACGAGATGAACATTTTAATCATTTCTATTTTAATCATTTCTATTTTAATCATTTATATT
Organism: Piscicola geometra; assembly: GCA_943735955.1. Lineage (NCBI taxonomy): Eukaryota > Metazoa > Annelida > Clitellata > Hirudinida > Piscicolidae > Piscicola > Piscicola geometra. The sequence continues at coordinate 73,019 of CALSEQ010000003.1, read as the reverse complement.
TTAATAATTTCTATTTTAATAATTTCTATTTTAATAATTTCTATTATAATAATTTTTATTTTAATAATTTCTATTTTAAAAATTTATATTTTAATAATTTCTATTTTAATAATTTTTATTTTAATAATTTCTATTTTTAAAATTTCTATTTTTAAAATTTATATTTGTAAAATTTATATTTTAATAATTTATATTTTAATAATTTCTATTTTAATAATTTCTATTTTAATAATTTCTATTTTAGTAATTTCTATTTTAATAATTTCTATTTTAATAATTTCTATTTTAATAATTTCTATTTTAATAATTTCTATTTTAATAATTTCTATTTTAATAATTTCTATTTTAAAAATTTATATTTTAAAAATTTATATTTTAATAATTTATATTTTAATAATTTATATTTTAATAATTTCTATTTTAATAATTTCTATTTTAATAATTTCTATTTTAATAATTTCTATTTTAATAATTTCTATTTTAATAATTTAGATTTTAATAATTTAGATTTTAATAATTTAGATTTTAATAATTTAGATTTTAATAATTTAGATTTTAATAATTTAGATTTTCTTTAATAGTTTAGATTTTCTTTAATAATTTAGATTTTCTTTAATAATTTATTTTTTATCTAATAGTTTAGATTTTATTTAATAGTTTATTTTTTATTTAATAGTTCAGATTTTATTTAATAATTTTTTTTTGATGCAATAGAAATGTATAACGAAGCCACCATTGTCAATGTCAAAATCTCCAACACTACATTTGAAGTTGTTATGATGAGTCCAAAGATTAGGGAGATTAGAACAAATGGGTGATGATGAAAACTTTTCAGATGAAATCAAAATGGTTAGTTATATTATTATTATTTTATAAATTAATACTTTGAATTTGAATGATTAATTTCCAAATGATTGCTCAGTTTATCATTTCGACAAAAGAAAAGATGCCATTGATCTTATTCATATGACAGCATGTCTGTTGCATCCCCAGTATGAAAGAATAATAGGAAAAAAGTTTGGGATAGAAAAGAAATAAATACCAAGACTTTCATTAGAGAAAATTTAATTCTATTTTGTACAGCCAGACCAAGCTGCAGTGCCGTTGAGAAAAAAAACAAATGATGGTTATTTAGACCTATTATGTTTATTTTTATAACGTAAAAATTATAATAAAATTATTATACTATCAAATTATACGAATGATTTTATATTTGCAGTTGTGGAGAATAAGAATGTTGTCAAAAAACATATTTCTAACATTATTGAAGAATTAATAATAATGAACGAAGAAGAAAATTCAGAAGAGGATGAATTGTACAAATAATCACAATTACGTCCCAAAAAATAGAAGATTATAAAGATGTTTTATTTCATTGAAGTAAAATGAGCAATTTTAAAATACTACAAGAAGTAGCCAAAATTTTGTTTAGTATATCTGCAAGTTATATTCCCTGTGAACGGAATTTTTCATTATGTGGTCGTTTAACTTCAAACCCAAAACCATCTCATTTGAGAGCTGAAACTCTTAACGGTTTAACCCGTGTGAAAAGCAATAAAGACTTGATTGTATTACTCAAAAACAAGGACTAACTTCAATACTTTCATTTCAATAAATATTTGAAATTTAAATCGTGTTTTTTAAATTTTATTGAAAGAAATATTCTCTGACTTTCAAATAATAAATTTTAAGAAATGTTAGAACTAGTAAGTTTGGGACTAGTGAAAACGGCAGCGAGAATGAATAAAAAAACAAAAAGCTTTCGGGAACGGGTCGGGACGGGAAAAAAAATTTCGGGAACGGGACGGGACGGGAATCAAAATTCTGATGTCCTATCGGGAACGGGACGGGACGGGAAAACAGATTCCGGGAACGGGACGGGACCGGGAATGAAAAATCGTCCATGTCCGACCTCTAGTGGAGAACTAATCTTTCCATGAGTTTGGACAACACCCTCAAGTTTGAAATAGGCCTGTACGACGAAGTTTCAGTGAGTTTAAGACTTGGCTTCTTAAGCAGTGGCGTGATGTAAGCCGACTTGAAAGACTTCGGAACCCTGCCTGCCGAAAAAGACCTGTTGAATAAGCTCACTAAAAAAGGAGCAATTATTCCAGATATCTCCTTCAACAGCCATGTAGGAACCGGGTCATTCGAGCACTGCTTATTTGGAACTTAGAATTAAGCACAAAGATATATTCACCATCGATGAAGTCCGAAAGAGAGTTACGAATGCTATTGGGCCCCATGAAGGCCTACTGACCACACTGAAAAGAAGGAAGCTGAGATGGTGTGGTCATTCTGAGGTGGTGTGGTCATTCTGAGGTGGTGTGGTCATTCTGAGATGGTGTGGTCATTCTGAGATGGTGTGGTCATTCTGAGATGGTGTGGTCATTCTGAGGTGGTGTGGTCATTCTGAGATGGTGTGGTCATTCTGAGATGGTGTGGTCATTCTGAGGTGGTGTGGTCATTCTGAGGTGGTGTGGTCATTCTGAGATGGTGTGGTCATTCTGAGATGGTGTGGTCATTCTGAGGTGGTGTGGTCATTCTGAGATGGTGGGGTCATTCTGAGGTGGTGTGGTCATTCTGAGATGGTGTGGTCATTCTGAGATGGTGGGGTCATTCTGAGGTGGTGTGGTCATTCTGAGATGGTGTGGTCATTCTGAGATGGTGTGGTCATGTCTCCCGTTCTCCAGGCCAAAAGAGTTCTTCAAGGCACTGTTCAGAGGATGAAGAAGAGGCAGGCAGAGGAAAGATGGGAAGACAATGCAGTGGACAGGGTTAGAGCTCAACTGCTCTCTGAGACTGTCAGAAAAGCGAAAAGAATGGAAGAATCAGTTTCGAGTTCTACGGTGGTGTCCTAACGGCCTTTTACTTATCAGAGCTCGCCCCCTGATGCGCACTGTTCCAAGAGTTTAAATTCATACATCCAGTTTAAGTTGGGTCCTTATAAACATAAATTGAGTGACAACTAAATGTTTCAAAAATTTAAGGTCTTTACAGATGTTTCCAAATTTGCATCAGTGGGCCTTGCGTTAACTTTGTTTGTCAAAACAACAGTAAAAACGTGGTTAAAATATATCTTAACAGTAAATAAATATCCATGATTAAAGATTATGGGAGACTGACGGACATACCCCAATTACAAGAAAAAACTTAATCTTTTTTTATAAATGTTATATTTTTTTAACAAAAAGATAATCGATTTTTAACTTTAAAATATTAAAAAACTACCCATAGACATAATAATAGTACAATGTTTATGTTTATGTTAATACTACCGCGCTTATTATAATGAGCACATGAACACGAGATGAACACGAGATGAACACGAGATGAACACGAGATGAACACGAGATGAACACGAGATGAACACGAGATGAACACGAGATGAACACGAGATGAACACGAGATGAACACGAGATGAACACGAGATGAACACGAGATGAACACGAGATGAACACGAGATGAACACGAGATGAACACGAGATGAACACGAGATGAACACGAGATGAACACGAGATGAACACAAGATGAACACGAGATGAACACGAGATGAACACGAGATGAACACGAGATGAACACAAGATGAACACGAGATGAACACGAGATGAACACGAGATGAACACGAGATGACACGAGATGAACACGAGATGAACACGAGATGAACACGAGATGAACACGAGATGAACACGAGATGAACACGAGATGAACACGAGATGAACACGAGATGAACACGAGATGAACACGAGATGAACACGAGATGAACACGAGATGAACACGAGATGAACACGAGATGAACACGAGATGAACATGAGATGAACACGAGATGAAAACGAAATGAACACGAGATGAACATTTTAATCATTTCTATTTTAATCATTTATATTTTAATAATTTCTATTTTAATAATTTCTATTTTAATAATTTCTATTATAATAATTTTTATTTTAATAATTTTTATTTTAAAAATTTATATTTTAATAATTTCTATTTTAATAATTTTTATTTTAATAATTTCTATTTTTAAAATTTCTATTTTTAAAATTTATATTTTTAAAATTTATATTTTAATAATTTCTATTTTAATAATTTCTATTTTAATAATTTCTATTTTAATAATTTCTATTTTAATAATTTCTATTTTAATAATTTCTATTTTAATAATTTCTATTTTAGTAATTTCTATTTTAATAATTTATATTTTAATAAGTTCTATTTTAATAATTTCTATTTTAATAATTTCTATTTTAATAATTTCTATTTTAATAATTTCTATTTTAATAATTTCTATTTTAAAAATTTATATTTTAATAATTTATATTTTAATAATTTATATTTTAATAATTTATATTTTAATAATTTCTATTTTAATAATTTCTATTTTAATAATTTCTATTTTAATAATTTCTATTTTAATAATTTCTATTTTAATAATTTCTATTTTAATAATTTAGATTTTAATAATTTAGATTTTAATAATTTAGATTTTAATAATTTAGATTTTAATAATTTAGATTTTCTTTAATAGTTTAGATTTTCTTTAATAATTTAGATTTTCTTTAATAATTTATTTTTTATCTAATAGTTTAGATTTTATTTAATAGTTTATTTTTTATTTAATAGTTCAGATTTTATTTAATAATTTTTTTTTGATGCAATAGAAATGTATAACGAAGCCACCATTGTCAATGTCAAAATCTCCAACACTACATTTGAAGTTGTTATGATGAGTCCAAAGATTAGGGAGATTAGAACAAATGGGTGATGATGAAAACTTTTCAGATGAAATCAAAATGGTTAGTTATATTATTATTATTTTATAAATTAATACTTTGAATTTGAATGATTAATTTCCAAATGATTGCTCAGTTTATCATTTCGACAAAAGAAAAGATGCCATTGATCTTATTCATATGACAGCATGTCTGTTGCATCCCCAGTATGAAAGAATAATAGGAAAAAAGTTTGGGATAGAAAAGAAATAAATACCAAGACTTTCATTAGAGAAAATTTAATTCTATTTTGTACAGCCAGACCAAGCTGCAGTGCCGTTGAGAAAAAAAACAAATGATGGTTATTTAGACCTATTATGTTTATTTTTATAACGTAAAAATTATAATAAAATTATTATACTATCAAATTATACGAATGATTTTATATTTGCAGTTGTGGAGAATAAGAATGTTGTCAAAAAACATATATCTAACATTATTGAAGAATTAATAATAATGAACGAAGAAGAAAATTCAGAAGAGGATGAATTGTACAAATAATCACAATTACGTCCCAAAAAATAGAAGATTATAAAGATGTTTTATTTCATTGAAGTAAAATGAGCAATTTTAAAATACTACAAGAAGTAGCCAAAATTTTGTTTAGTATATCTGCAAGTTATATTCCCTGTGAACGGAATTTTTCATTATGTGGTCGTTTAACTTCAAACCCAAAACCATCTCATTTGAGAGCTGAAACTCTTAACGGTTTAACCCGTGTGAAAAGCAATAAAGACTTGATTGTATTACTCAAAAACAAGGACTAACTTCAATACTTTCATTTCAATAAATATTTGAAATTTAAATCGTGTTTTTTAAATTTTATTGAAAGAAATATTCTCTGACTTTCAAATAATAAATTTTAAGAAATGTTAGAACTAGTAAGTTTGGGACTAGTGAAAACGGCAGCGAGAATGAATAAAAAAACAAAAAGCTTTCGGGAACGGGTCGGGACGGGAAAAAAAATTTCGGGAACGGGACGGGACGGGAATCAAAATTCTGATGTCCTATCGGGAACGGGACGGGACGGGAAAACAGATTCCGGGAACGGGACGGGACCGGGAATGAAAAATCGTCCATGTCCGACCTCTAGTGGAGAACTAATCTTTCCATGAGTTTGGACAACACCCTCAAGTTTGAAATAGGCCTGTACGACGAAGTTTCAGTGAGTTTAAGACTTGGCTTCTTAAGCAGTGGCGTGATGTAAGCCGACTTAAAAGACTTCGGAACCCTGCCTGCCGAAAAAGACCTGTTGAATAAGCTCACTAAAAAAGGAGCAATTATTCCAGATATCTCCTTCAACAGCCATGTAGGAACCGGGTCATTCGAGCACTGCTTATTTGGAACTTAGAATTAAGCACAAAGATATATTCACCATCGATGAAGTCCGAAAGAGAGTTACGAATGCTATTGGGCCCCATGAAGGCCTACTGACCACACTGAAAAGAAGGAAGCTGAGATGGTGTGGTCATTCTGAGGTGGTGTGGTCATTCTGAGGTGGTGTGGTCATTCTGAGATGGTGTGGTCATTCTGAGATGGTGTGGTCATTCTGAGATGGTGTGGTCATTCTGAGGTGGTGTGGTCATTCTGAGATGGTGTGGTCATTCTGAGATGGTGTGGTCATTCTGAGGTGGTGTGGTCATTCTGAGGTGGTGTGGTCATTCTGAGATGGTGTGGTCATTCTGAGATGGTGTGGTCATTCTGAGGTGGTGTGGTCATTCTGAGATGGTGGGGTCATTCTGAGGTGGTGTGGTCATTCTGAGATGGTGTGGTCATTCTGAGATGGTGGGGTCATTCTGAGGTGGTGTGGTCATTCTGAGATGGTGTGGTCATTCTGAGATGGTGTGGTCATGTCTCCCGTTCTCCAGGCCAAAAGAGTTCTTCAAGGCACTGTTCAGAGGATGAAGAAGAGGCAGGCAGAGGAAAGATGGGAAGACAATGCAGTGGACAGGGTTAGAGCTCAACTGCTCTCTGAGACTGTCAGAAAAGCGAAAAGAATGGAAGAATCAGTTTCGAGTTCTACGGTGGTGTCCTAACGGCCTTTTACTTATCAGAGCTCGCCCCCTGATGCGCACTGTTCCAAGAGTTTAAATTCATACATCCAGTTTAAGTTGGGTCCTTATAAACATAAATTGAGTGACAACTAAATGTTTCAAAAATTTAAGGTCTTTACAGATGTTTCCAAATTTGCATCAGTGGGCCTTGCGTTAACTTTGTTTGTCAAAACAACAGTAAAAACGTGGTTAAAATATATCTTAACAGTAAATAAATATCCATGATTAAAGATTATGGGAGACTGACGGACATACCCCAATTACAAGAAAAAACTTAATCTTTTTTTATAAATGTTATATTTTTTTAACAAAAAGATAATCGATTTTTAACTTTAAAATATTAAAAAACTACCCATAGACATAATAATAGTACAATGTTTATGTTTATGTTAATACTACCGCGCTTATTATAATGAGCACATGAACACGAGATGAACACGAGATGAACACGAGATGAACACGAGATGAACACGAGATGAACACGAGATGAACACGAGATGAACACGAGATGAACACGAGATGAACACGAGATGAACACGAGATGAACACGAGATGAACACGAGATGAACACGAGATGAACACGAGATGAACACGAGATGAACATGAGATGAACACGAGATGAACACGAGATGAACACGAGATGAACACGAGATGAACACGAGATGAACACGCAATGAACACGAGATGAACACGAGATGAACACGAGATGAACACGAGATGAACACGAGATGAACACGAGATGAACACGAGATGAACACGAGATGAACACGAGATGAACACGAGATGAACACGAGATGAACACGAGATGAACACGAGATGAACACGAGATGAACACGAGATGAACACGAGATGAACACGAGATGAACACGAGATGAACACGAGATGAACACGAGATGAACACGAGATGAACACGAGATGAACACGAGATGAACATGAGATGAACACGAGATGAACACGAGATGAACACGAGATGAACACGAGATGAACATTTTAATCATTTCTATTTTAATCATTTATATTTTAATAATTTCTATTTTAATAATTTCTATTTTAATAATTTCTATTATAATAATTTTTATTTTAATAATTTCTATTTTAAAAATTTATATTTTAATAATTTCTATTTTAATAATTTTTATTTTAATAATTTCTATTTTTAAAATTTATATTTTTAAAATTTATATTTTTAAAATTTATATTTTTAAAATTTATATTTTTAAAATTTATATTTTAATAATTTATATTTTAATAATTTCTATTTTAATAATTTATATTTTAATAATTTCTATTTTAATAATTTCTATTTTAATAATTTCTATTTTAATAATTTCTATTTTAGTAATTTCTATTTTAATAATTTCTATTTTAATAATTTCTATTTTAATAATTTCTATTTTAATAATTTCTATTTTAATAATTTCTATTTTAATAATTTCTATTTTAAAAATTTATATTTTAATAATTTATATTTTAATAATTTATATTTTAATAATTTATATTTTAATAATTTATATTTTAATAATTTCTATTTTAATAATTTCTATTTTAATAATTTCTATTTTAATAATTTCTATTTTAATAATTTAGATTTTAATAATTTAGATTTTAATAATTTAGATTTTAATAATTTAGATTTTAATAATTTAGATTTTAATAATTTAGATTTTAATAATTTAGATTTTAATAATTTAGATTTTAATAATTTAGATTTTCTTTAATAGTTTAGATTTTCTTTAATAATTTAGATTTTCTTTAATAATTTATTTTTTATCTAATAGTTTAGATTTTATTTAATAGTTTATTTTTTATTTAATAGTTCAGATTTTATTTAATAATTTTTTTTTGATGCAATAGAAATGTTTAACGAAGCCACCATTGTCAATGTTAAAATCTCCAACACTACATTTGAAGTTGTTATGATGAGTCCAAAGATTAGGGAGATTAGAACAAATGGGTGATGATGAAAACTTTTCAGATGAAATCAAAATGGTTAGTTATATTATTATTATTTTATAAATTAATACTTTGAATTTGAATGATTAATTTCCAAATGATTGCTCAGTTTATCATTTCGACAAAAGAAAAGATGCCATTGATCTTATTCATATGACAGCATGTCTGTTGCATCCCCAGTATGAAAGAATAATAGGAAAAAAGTTTGGGATAGAAAAGAAATAAATACCAAGACTTTCATTAGAGAAAATTTAATTCTATTTTGTACAGCCAGACCAAGCTGCAGTGCCGTTGAGAAAAAAAACAAATGATGGTTATTTAGACCTATTATGTTTATTTTTATAACGTAAAAATTATAATAAAATTATTATACTATCAAATTATACGAATGATTTTATATTTGCAGTTGTGGAGAATAAGAATGTTGTCAAAAAACATATTTCTAACATTATTGAAGAATTAATAATAATGAACGAAGAAGAAAATTCAGAAGAGGATGAATTGTACAAATAATCACAATTACGTCCCAAAAAATAGAAGATTATAAAGATGTTTTATTTCATTGAAGTAAAATGAGCAATTTTAAAATACTACAAGAAGTAGCCAAAATTTTGTTTAGTATATCTGCAAGTTATATTCCCTGTGAACGGAATTTTTCATTATGTGGTCGTTTAACTTCAAACCCAAAACCATCTCATTTGAGAGCTGAAACTCTTAACGGTTTAACCCGTGTGAAAAGCAATAAAGACTTGATTGTATTACTCAAAAACAAGGACTAACTTCAATACTTTCATTTCAATAAATATTTGAAATTTAAATCGTGTTTTTTAAATTTTATTGAAAGAAATATTCTCTGACTTTCAAATAATAAATTTTAAGAAATGTTAAAACTAGTAAGTTTGGGACTAGTGAAAACGGCAGCGAGAATGAATAAAAAAACAAAAAGCTTTCGGGAACGGGTCGGGACGGGAAAAAAAATTTCGGGAACGGGACGGGACGGGAATCAAAATTCTGATGTCCTATCGGGAACGGGACGGGACGGGAAAACAGATTCCGGGAACGGGACGGGACCGGGAATGAAAAATCGTCCATGTCCGACCTCTAGTGGAGAACTAATCTTTCCATGAGTTTGGACAACACCCTCAAGTTTGAAATAGGCCTGTACGACGAAGTTTCAGTGAGTTTAAGACTTGGCTATTTAAGCAGTGGCGTGATGTAAGCCGACTTGAAAGACTTCGGAACCCTGCCTGCCGAAAAAGACCTGTTGAATAAGCTCACTAAAAAAGGAGCAATTATTCCAGATATCTCCTTCAACAGCCATGTAGGAACCGGGTCATTCGAGCACTGCTTATTTGGAACTTAGAATTAAGCACAAAGATATATTCACCATCGATGAAGTCCGAAAGAGAGTTACGAATGCTATTGGGCCCCATGAAGGCCTACTGACCACACTGAAAAGAAGGAAGCTGAGATGGTGTGGTCATTCTGAGGTGGTGTGGTCATTCTGAGGTGGTGTGGTCATTCTGAGATGGTGTGGTCATTCTGAGATGGTGTGGTCATTCTGAGATGGTGTGGTCATTCTGAGGTGGTGTGGTCATTCTGAGATGGTGTGGTCATTCTGAGATGGTGTGGTCATTCTGAGGTGGTGTGGTCATTCTGAGGTGGTGTGGTCATTCTGAGATGGTGTGGTCATTCTGAGATGGTGTGGTCATTCTGAGGTGGTGTGGTCATTCTGAGATGGTGGGGTCATTCTGAGGTGGTGTGGTCATTCTGAGATGGTGTGGTCATTCTGAGATGGTGGGGTCATTCTGAGGTGGTGTGGTCATTCTGAGATGGTGTGGTCATTCTGAGATGGTGTGGTCATGTCTCCCGTTCTCCAGGCCAAAAGAGTTCTTCAAGGCACTGTTCAGAGGATGAAGAAGAGGCAGGCAGAGGAAAGATGGGAAGACAATGCAGTGGACAGGGTTAGAGCTCAACTGCTCTCTGAGACTGTCAGAAAAGCGAAAAGAATGGAAGAATCAGTTTCGAGTTCTACGGTGGTGTCCTAACGGCCTTTTACTTATCAGAGCTCGCCCCCTGATGCGCACTGTTCCAAGAGTTTAAATTCATACATCCAGTTTAAGTTGGGTCCTTATAAACATAAATTGAGTGACAACTAAATGTTTCAAAAATTTAAGGTCTTTACAGATGTTTCCAAATTTGCATCAGTGGGCCTTGCGTTAACTTTGTTTGTCAAAACAACAGTAAAAACGTGGTTAAAATATATCTTAACAGTAAATAAATATCCATGATTAAAGATTATGGGAGACTGACGGACATACCCCAATTACAAGAAAAAACTTAATCTTTTTTTATAAATGTTATATTTTTTTAACAAAAAGATAATCGATTTTTAACTTTAAAATATTAAAAAACTACCCATAGACATAATAATAGTACAATGTTTATGTTTATGTTAATACTACCGCGCTTATTATAATGAGCACATGAACACGAGATGAACACGAGATGAACACGAGATGAACACGAGATGAACACGAGATGAACACGAGATGAACACGAGATGAACACGAGATGAACACGAGATGAGCACGAGATGAACACGAGATGAACACGAGATGAACACGAGATGAACACGAGATGAACACGAGATGAACACGAGATGAACACGAGATGAACACGAGATGAACACGAGATGAACACGAGATGAACACGAGATGAACACGAGATGAACACGAGATGAACACGAGATGAACACGAGATGAACACGAGATGAACACGAGATGAACACGAGATGAACACGAGATGAACACGAGATGAACACGAGATGAACACGAGATGAACACGAGATGAACACGAGATGAACACGAGATGAACACGAGATGAACACGAGATGAACACGAGATGAACACGAGATGAACACGAGATGAACACGAGATGAACACGAGATGAACACGAGATGAACACGAGATGAACACGAGATGAACACGAGATGAACACGAGATGAACACGAGATGAACACGAGATGAACACGAGATGAACACGAGATGAACACGAGATGAACACGAGATGAACACGAGATGAACACGAGATGAACACGAGATGAACACGAGATGAACACGAGATGAACACGAGATGAACACGAGATGAACACGAGATGAACACGAGATGAACACGAGATGAACACGAGATGAACACGAGATGAACACGAGATGAACACGAGATGAACACGAGATGAACACGAGATGAACACGAGATGAACACGAGATGAACACGAGATGAACACGAGATGAACACGAGATGAACACGAGATGAACACGAGATGAACACGAGATGAACACGAGATGAACACGAGATGAACACGAGATGAACACGAGATGAACACGAGATGAACACGAGATGAACACGAGATGAACACGAGATGAACACGAGATGAACACGAGATGAACACGAGATGAACACGAGATGAACACGAGATGAACACGAGATGAACACGAGATGAACACGAGATGAACACGAGATGAACACGAGATGAACACGAGATGAACACGAGATGAACACGAGATGAACACGAGATGAACACGAGATGAACACGAGATGAACACGAGATGAACACGAGATGAACACGAGATGAACACGAGATGAACACGAGATGAACACGAGATGAACACGAGATGAACACGAGATGAACACGAGATGAACACGAGATGAACACGAGATGAACACGAGATGAACACGAGATGAACACGAGATGAACACGAGATGAACACGAGATGAACACGAGATGAACACGAGATGAACACGAGATGAACACGAGATGAACACGAGATGACACGAGATGAACACGAGATGAACATGAGATGAACACGAGATGAACACGAGATGAACACGAGATGAACACGAAATGAACACGAGATGAACACGAGATGAACACGAGATGAACACGAGATGAACACGAGATGAACACGAGATGAACACGAGATGAACACGAGATGAACACGAGATGAACACGAGATGAACACGAGATGAACACGAGATGAACACGAGATGAACACGAGATGAACACGAGATGAACACGAGATGAACACGAGATGAACACGAGATGAACACGAGATGAACACGAGATGAACACGAGATGAACATTTTAATCATTTCTATTTTAATCATTTATATTTTAATAATTTCTATTTTAATAATTTCTATTTTAATAATTTCTATTATAATAATTTTTATTTTAATAATTTTTATTTTAATAATTTCTATTTTAAAAATTTATATTTTAATAATTTCTATTTTAATAATTTATATTTTTAAAATTTCTATTTTTAAAATTTATATTTTTAAAATTTATATTTTAATAATTTATATTTTAATAATTTCTATTTTAATAATTTCTATTTTAATAATTTCTATTTTAATAATTTCTATTTTAATAATTTCTATTTTAATAATTTCTATTTTAGTAATTTCTATTTTAATAATTTATATTTTAATAATTTCTATTTTAATAATTTCTATTTTAATAATTTCTATTTTAATAATTTCTATTTTAATAATTTCTATTTTAAAAATTTATATTTTAATAATTTATATTTTAATAATTTATATTTTAATAATTTATATTTTAATAATTTCTATTTTAATAATTTCTATTTTAATAATTTCTATTTTAATAATTTCTATTTTAATAATTTCTATTTTAATAATTTAGATTTTAATAATTTAGATTTTAATAAATTAGATTTTAATAATTTAGATTTTAATAATTTAGATTTTAATAATTTAGATTTTCTTTAATAGTTTAGATTTTCTTTAATAATTTAGATTTTCTTTAATAATTTATTTTTTATCTAATAGTTTAGATTTTATTTAATAGTTTATTTTTTATTTAATAGTTCAGATTTTATTTAATAATTTTTTTTTGATGCAATAGAAATGTATAACGAAGCCACCATTGTCAATGTCAAAATCTCCAACACTACATTTGAAGTTGTTATGATGAGTCCAAAGATTAGGGAGATTAGAACAAATGGGTGATGATGAAAACTTTTCAGATGAAATCAAAATGGTTAGTTATATTATTATTATTTTATAAATTAATACTTTGAATTTGAATGATTAATTTCCAAATGATTGCTCAGTTTATCATTTCGACAAAAGAAAAGATGCCATTGATCTTATTCATATGACAGCATGTCTGTTGCATCCCCAGTATGAAAGAATAATAGGAAAAAAGTTTGGGATAGAAAAGAAATAAATACCAAGACTTTCATTAGAGAAAATTTAATTCTATTTTGTACAGCCAGACCAAGCTGCAGTGCCGTTGAGAAAAAAAACAAATGATGGTTATTTAGACCTATTATGTTTATTTTTATAACGTAAAAATTATAATAAAATTATTATACTATCAAATTATACGAATGATTTTATATTTGCAGTTGTGGAGAATAAGAATGTTGTCAAAAAACATATTTCTAACATTATTGAAGAATTAATAATAATGAACGAAGAAGAAAATTCAGAAGAGGATGAATTGTACAAATAATCACAATTACGTCCCAAAAAATAGAAGATTATAAAGATGTTTTATTTCATTGAAGTAAAATGAGCAATTTTAAAATACTACAAGAAGTAGCCAAAATTTTGTTTAGTATATCTGCAAGTTATATTCCCTGTGAACGGAATTTTTCATTATGTGGTCGTTTAACTTCAAACCCAAAACCATCTCATTTGAGAGCTGAAACTCTTAACGGTTTAACCCGTGTGAAAAGCAATAAAGACTTGATTGTATTACTCAAAAACAAGGACTAACTTCAATACTTTCATTTCAATAAATATTTGAAATTTAAATCGTGTTTTTTAAATTTTATTGAAAGAAATATTCTCTGACTTTCAAATAATAAATTTTAAGAAATGTTAAAACTAGTAAGTTTGGGACTAGTGAAAACGGCAGCGAGAATGAATAAAAAAACAAAAAGCTTTCGGGAACGGGTCGGGACGGGAAAAAAAATTTCGGGAACGGGACGGGACGGGAATCAAAATTCTGATGTCCTATCGGGAACGGGACGGGACGGGAAAACAGATTCCGGGAACGGGACGGGACCGGGAATGAAAAATCGTCCATGTCCGACCTCTAGTGGAGAACTAATCTTTCCATGAGTTTGGACAACACCCTCAAGTTTGAAATAGGCCTGTACGACGAAGTTTCAGTGAGTTTAAGACTTGGCTTCTTAAGCAGTGGCGTGATGTAAGCCGACTTGAAAGACTTCGGAACCCTGCCTGCCGAAAAAGACCTGTTGAATAAGCTCACTAAAAAAGGAGCAATTATTCCAGATATCTCCTTCAACAGCCATGTAGGAACCGGGTCATTCGAGCACTGCTTATTTGGAACTTAGAATTAAGCACAAAGATATATTCACCATCGATGAAGTCCGAAAGAGAGTTACGAATGCTATTGGGCCCCATGAAGGCCTACTGACCACACTGAAAAGAAGGAAGCTGAGATGGTGTGGTCATTCTGAGATGGTGTGGTCATTCTGAGATGATGTGGTCATTCTGAGATGGTGTGGTCATTCTGAGGTGGTGTGGTCATTCTGAGATGGTGTGGTCATTCTGAGATGGTGTGGTCATTCTGAGGTGGTGTGGTCATTCTGAGGTGGTGTGGTCATTCTGAGATGGTGTGGTCATTCTGAGATGGTGTGGTCATTCTGAGGTGGTGTGGTCATTCTGAGATGGTGGGGTCATTCTGAGGTGGTGTGGTCATTCTGAGATGGTGTGGTCATTCTGAGATGGTGGGGTCATTCTGAGGTGGTGTGGTCATTCTGAGATGGTGTGGTCATTCTGAGATGGTGTGGTCATGTCTCCCGTTCTCCAGGCCAAAAGAGTTCTTCAAGGCACTGTTCAGAGGATGAAGAAGAGGCAGGCAGAGGAAAGATGGGAAGACAATGCAGTGGACAGGGTTAGAGCTCAACTGCTCTCTGAGACTGTCAGAAAAGCGAAAAGAATGGAAGAATCAGTTTCGAGTTCTACGGTGGTGTCCTAACGGCCTTTTACTTATCAGAGCTCGCCCCCTGATGCGCACTGTTCCAAGAGTTTAAATTCATACATCCAGTTTAAGTTGGGTCCTTATAAACATAAATTGAGTGACAACTAAATGTTTCAAAAATTTAAGGTCTTTACAGATGTTTCCAAATTTGCATCAGTGGGCCTTGCGTTAACTTTGTTTGTCAAAACAACAGTAAAAACGTGGTTAAAATATATCTTAACAGTAAATAAATATCCATGATTAAAGATTATGGGAGACTGACGGACATACCCCAATTACAAGAAAAAACTTAATCTTTTTTTATAAATGTTATATTTTTTTAACAAAAAGATAATCGATTTTTAACTTTAAAATATTAAAAAACTACCCATAGACATAATAATAGTACAATGTTTATGTTTATGTTAATACTACCGCGCTTATTATAATGAGCACATGAACACGAGATGAACACGAGATGAACACGAGATGAACACGAGATGAACACGAGATGAACACGAGATGAACACGAGATGAACACGAGATGAACACGAGATGAACACGAGATGAACACGAGATGAACACGAGATGAACACGAGATGAACACGAGATGAACACGAGATGAACACGAGATGAACACGAGATGAACACGAGATGAACACGAGATGAACACGAGATGAACACGAGATGAACACGAGATGAACACGAGATGAACACGAGATGAACACGAGATGAACACGAGATGAACACGAGATGAACACGAGATGAACACGAGATGAACACGAGATGAACACGAGATGAACACGAGATGAACACGAGATGAACACGAGATGAACACGAGATGAACACGAGATGAACACGAGATGAACACGAGATGAACACGAGATGAACACGAGATGAACACGAGATGAACACGAGATGAACACGAGATGAACACGAGATGAACACGAGATGAACACGAGATGAACACGAGATGAACACGAGATGAACACGAGATGAACACGAGATGAACACGAGATGAACACGAGATGAACACGAGATGAACACGAGATGAACACGAGATGAACACGAGATGAACACGAGATGAACACGAGATGAACACGAGATGAACACGAGATGAACACGAGATGAACACGAGATGAACACGAGATGAACACGAGATGAACACGAGATGAACACGAGATGAACACGAGATGAACACGAGATGAACACGAGATGAACACGAGATGAACACGAGATGAACACGAGATGAACACGAGATGAACACGAGATGAACACGAGATGAACACGAGATGAACACGAGATGAACACGAGATGAACACGAGATGAACACGAGATGAACACGAGATGAACACGAGATGAACACGAGATGAACACGAGATGAACACGAGATGAACACGAGATGAACACGAGATGAACACGAGATGAACACGAGATGAACACGAGATGAACACGAGATGAACACGAGATGAACACGAGATGAACACGAGATGAACACGAGATGAACACGAGATGAACACGAGATGAACACGAGATGAACACGAGATGAACACGAGATGAACACGAGATGAACACGAGATGAACACGAGATGAACACGAGATGAACACGAGATGAACACGAGATGAACACGAGATGAACACGAGATGAACACGAGATGAACACGAGATGAACACGAGATGAACACGAGATGAACACGAGATGAACACGAGATGAACACGAGATGAACACGAGATGAACACGAGATGAACACGAGATGAACACGAGATGAACACGAGATGAACACGAGATGAACACGAGATGAACACGAGATGAACACGAGATGAACACGAGATGAACACGAGATGAACACGAGATGAACACGAGATGAACACGAGATGAACACGAGATGAACACGAGATGAACACGAGATGAACACGAGATGAACACGAGATGAACACGAGATGAACACGAGATGAACACGAGATGAACACGAGATGAACACGAGATGAACACGAGATGAACACGAGATGAACACGAGATGAACACGAGATGAACACGAGATGAACACGAGATGAACACGAGATGAACACGAGATGAACACGAGATGAACACGAGATGAACACGAGATGAACACGAGATGAACACGAGATGAACACGAGATGAACACGAGATGAACACGAGATGAACACGAGATGAACACGAGATGAACACGAGATGAACACGAGATGAACACGAGATGAACACGAGATG
This sequence comes from Piscicola geometra, assembly GCA_943735955.1. Lineage (NCBI taxonomy): Eukaryota > Metazoa > Annelida > Clitellata > Hirudinida > Piscicolidae > Piscicola > Piscicola geometra. The sequence goes on along the minus strand of CALSEQ010000003.1, from coordinate 54,986 downwards.
AACACGAGATGAACACGAGATGAACACGAGATGAACATGAGATGAACACGAGATGAACACGAGATGAACATTTTAATCATTTCTATTTTAATCATTTATATTTTAATAATTTCTATTTTAATAATTTCTATTTTAATAATTTCTATTATAATAATTTTTATTTTAATAATTTCTATTTTAAAAATTTATATTTTAATAATTTCTATTTTAATAATTTTTATTTTAATAATTTATATTTTTAAAATTTCTATTTTTAAAATTTATATTTTTAAAATTTATATTTTAATAATTTATATTTTAATAATTTATATTTTAATAATTTCTATTTTAATAATTTCTATTTTAATAATTTCTATTTTAATAATTTCTATTTTAATAATTTCTATTTTAGTAATTTCTATTTTAATAATTTATATTTTAATAATTTCTATTTTAATAATTTCTATTTTAATAATTTATATTTTAATAATTTCTATTTTAATAATTTCTATTTTAAAAATTTATATTTTAATAATTTATATTTTAATAATTTATATTTTAATAATTTATATTTTAATAATTTATATTTTAATAATTTCTATTTTAATAATTTCTATTTTAATAATTTCTATTTTAATAATTTAGATTTTAATAATTTAGATTTTAATAATTTAGATTTTAATAATTTAGATTTTAATAATTTAGATTTTAATAATTTAGATTTTCTTTAATAGTTTAGATTTTCTTTAATAATTTAGATTTTCTTTAATAATTTATTTTTTATCTAATAGTTTAGATTTTATTTAATAGTTTATTTTTTATTTAATAGTTCAGATTTTATTTAATAATTTTTTTTTGATGCAATAGAAATGTATAACGAAGCCACCATTGTCAATGTCAAAATCTCCAACACTACATTTGAAGTTGTTATGATGAGTCCAAAGATTAGGGAGATTAGAACAAATGGGTGATGATGAAAACTTTTCAGATGAAATCAAAATGGTTAGTTATATTATTATTATTTTATAAATTAATACTTTGAATTTGAATGATTAATTTCCAAATGATTGCTCAGTTTATCATTTCGACAAAAGAAAAGATGCCATTGATCTTATTCATATGACAGCATGTCTGTTGCATCCCCAGTATGAAAGAATAATAGGAAAAAAGTTTGGGATAGAAAAGAAATAAATACCAAGACTTTCATTAGAGAAAATTTAATTCTATTTTGTACAGCCAGACCAAGCTGCAGTGCCGTTGAGAAAAAAAACAAATGATGGTTATTTAGACCTATTATGTTTATTTTTATAACGTAAAAATTATAATAAAATTATTATACTATCAAATTATACGAATGATTTTATATTTGCAGTTGTGGAGAATAAGAATGTTGTCAAAAAACATATTTCTAACATTATTGAAGAATTAATAATAATGAACGAAGAAGAAAATTCAGAAGAGGATGAATTGTACAAATAATCACAATTACGTCCCAAAAAATAGAAGATTATAAAGATGTTTTATTTCATTGAAGTAAAATGAGCAATTTTAAAATACTACAAGAAGTAGCCAAAATTTTGTTTAGTATATCTGCAAGTTATATTCCCTGTGAACGGAATTTTTCATTATGTGGTCGTTTAACTTCAAACCCAAAACCATCTCATTTGAGAGCTGAAACTCTTAACGGTTTAACCCGTGTGAAAAGCAATAAAGACTTGATTGTATTACTCAAAAACAAGGACTAACTTCAATACTTTCATTTCAATAAATATTTGAAATTTAAATCGTGTTTTTTAAATTTTATTGAAAGAAATATTCTCTGACTTTCAAATAATAAATTTTAAGAAATGTTAGAACTAGTAAGTTTGGGACTAGTGAAAACGGCAGCGAGAATGAATAAAAAAACAAAAAGCTTTCGGGAACGGGTCGGGACGGGAAAAAAAATTTCGGGAACGGGACGGGACGGGAATCAAAATTCTGATGTCCTATCGGGAACGGGACGGGACGGGAAAACAGATTCCGGGAACGGGACGGGACCGGGAATGAAAAATCGTCCATGTCCGACCTCTAGTGGAGAACTAATCTTTCCATGAGTTTGGACAACACCCTCAAGTTTGAAATAGGCCTGTACGACGAAGTTTCAGTGAGTTTAAGACTTGGCTTCTTAAGCAGTGGCGTGATGTAAGCCGACTTGAAAGACTTCGGAACCCTGCCTGCCGAAAAAGACCTGTTGAATAAGCTCACTAAAAAAGGAGCAATTATTCCAGATATCTCCTTCAACAGCCATGTAGGAACCGGGTCATTCGAGCACTGCTTATTTGGAACTTAGAATTAAGCACAAAGATATATTCACCATCGATGAAGTCCGAAAGAGAGTTACGAATGCTATTGGGCCCCATGAAGGCCTACTGACCACACTGAAAAGAAGGAAGCTGAGATGGTGTGGTCATTCTGAGGTGGTGTGGTCATTCTGAGATGGTGTGGTCATTCTGAGATGGTGTGGTCATTCTGAGATGGTGTGGTCATTCTGAGGTGGTGTGGTCATTCTGAGATGGTGTGGTCATTCTGAGATGGTGTGGTCATTCTGAGGTGGTGTGGTCATTCTGAGGTGGTGTGGTCATTCTGAGATGGTGTGGTCATTCTGAGATGGTGTGGTCATTCTGAGGTGGTGTGGTCATTCTGAGATGGTGGGGTCATTCTGAGGTGGTGTGGTCATTCTGAGATGGTGTGGTCATTCTGAGATGGTGGGGTCATTCTGAGGTGGTGTGGTCATTCTGAGATGGTGTGGTCATTCTGAGATGGTGTGGTCATGTCTCCCGTTCTCCAGGCCAAAAGAGTTCTTCAAGGCACTGTTCAGAGGATGAAGAAGAGGCAGGCAGAGGAAAGATGGGAAGACAATGCAGTGGACAGGGTTAGAGCTCAACTGCTCTCTGAGACTGTCAGAAAAGCGAAAAGAATGGAAGAATCAGTTTCGAGTTCTACGGTGGTGTCCTAACGGCCTTTTACTTATCAGAGCTCGCCCCCTGATGCGCACTGTTCCAAGAGTTTAAATTCATACATCCAGTTTAAGTTGGGTCCTTATAAACATAAATTGAGTGACAACTAAATGTTTCAAAAATTTAAGGTCTTTACAGATGTTTCCAAATTTGCATCAGTGGGCCTTGCGTTAACTTTGTTTGTCAAAACAACAGTAAAAACGTGGTTAAAATATATCTTAACAGTAAATAAATATCCATGATTAAAGATTATGGGAGACTGACGGACATACCCCAATTACAAGAAAAAACTTAATCTTTTTTTATAAATGTTATATTTTTTTAACAAAAAGATAATCGATTTTTAACTTTAAAATATTAAAAAACTACCCATAGACATAATAATAGTACAATGTTTATGTTTATGTTAATACTACCGCGCTTATTATAATGAGCACATGAACACGAGATGAACACGAGATGAACACGAGATGAACACGAGATGAACACGAGATGAACACGAGATGAACACGAGATGAACACGAGATGAACACGAGATGAACACGAGATGAACACGAGATGAACACGAGATGAACACGAGATGAACACGAGATGAACACGAGATGAACACGAGATGAACACGAGATGAACACGAGATGAACACGAGATGAACACGAGATGAACACGAGATGAACACAAGATGAACACGAGATGAACACGAGATGAACACGAGATGAACACGAGATGAACACAAGATGAACACGAGATGAACACGAGATGAACACGAGATGAACACGAGATGAACACGAGATGACACGAGATGAACACGAGATGAACACGAGATGAACACGAGATGAACACGAGATGAACACGAGATGAACACGAGATGAACACGAGATGAACACGAGATGAACACGAGATGAACACGAGATGAACACGAGATGAACACGAGATGAACACGAGATGAACACGAGATGAACACGAGATGAACACGAGATGAACATGAGATGAACACGAGATGAACACGAAATGAACACGAGATGAACATTTTAATCATTTCTATTTTAATCATTTATATTTTAATAATTTCTATTTTAATAATTTCTATTTTAATAATTTCTATTATAATAATTTTTATTTTAATAATTTCTATTTTAAAAATTTATATTTTAATAATTTCTATTTTAATAATTTTTATTTTAATAATTTTTATTTTTAAAATTTCTATTTTTAAAATTTATATTTTTAAAATTTATATTTTAATAATTTCTATTTTAATAATTTCTATTTTAATAATTTCTATTTTAATAATTTCTATTTTAATAATTTCTATTTTAATAATTTCTATTTTAATAATTTCTATTTTAGTAATTTCTATTTTAATAATTTATATTTTAATAAGTTCTATTTTAATAATTTCTATTTTAATAATTTCTATTTTAATAATTTCTATTTTAATAATTTCTATTTTAAAAATTTATATTTTAATAATTTATATTTTAATAATTTATATTTTAATAATTTATATTTTAATAATTTATATTTTAATAATTTATATTTTAATAATTTCTATTTTAATAATTTCTATTTTAATAATTTAGATTTTAATAATTTAGATTTTAATAATTTAGATTTTAATAATTTAGATTTTAATAATTTAGATTTTAATAATTTAGATTTTAATAATTTAGATTTTCTTTAATAGTTTAGATTTTCTTTAATAATTTAGATTTTCTTTAATAATTTATTTTTTATCTAATAGTTTAGATTTTATTTAATAGTTTATTTTTTATTTAATAGTTCAGATTTTATTTAATAATTTTTTTTTGATGCAATAGAAATGTATAACGAAGCCACCATTGTCAATGTCAAAATCTCCAACACTACATTTGAAGTTGTTATGATGAGTCCAAAGATTAGGGAGATTAGAACAAATGGGTGATGATGAAAACTTTTCAGATGAAATCAAAATGGTTAGTTATATTATTATTATTTTATAAATTAATACTTTGAATTTGAATGATTAATTTCCAAATGATTGCTCAGTTTATCATTTCGACAAAAGAAAAGATGCCATTGATCTTATTCATATGACAGCATGTCTGTTGCATCCCCAGTATGAAAGAATAATAGGAAAAAAGTTTGGGATAGAAAAGAAATAAATACCAAGACTTTCATTAGAGAAAATTTAATTCTATTTTGTACAGCCAGACCAAGCTGCAGTGCCGTTGAGAAAAAAAACAAATGATGGTTATTTAGACCTATTATGTTTATTTTTATAACGTAAAAATTATAATAAAATTATTATACTATCAAATTATACGAATGATTTTATATTTGCAGTTGTGGAGAATAAGAATGTTGTCAAAAAACATATATCTAACATTATTGAAGAATTAATAATAATGAACGAAGAAGAAAATTCAGAAGAGGATGAATTGTACAAATAATCACAATTACGTCCCAAAAAATAGAAGATTATAAAGATGTTTTATTTCATTGAAGTAAAATGAGCAATTTTAAAATACTACAAGAAGTAGCCAAAATTTTGTTTAGTATATCTGCAAGTTATATTCCCTGTGAACGGAATTTTTCATTATGTGGTCGTTTAACTTCAAACCCAAAACCATCTCATTTGAGAGCTGAAACTCTTAACGGTTTAACCCGTGTGAAAAGCAATAAAGACTTGATTGTATTACTCAAAAACAAGGACTAACTTCAATACTTTCATTTCAATAAATATTTGAAATTTAAATCGTGTTTTTTAAATTTTATTGAAAGAAATATTCTCTGACTTTCAAATAATAAATTTTAAGAAATGTTAGAACTAGTAAGTTTGGGACTAGTGAAAACGGCAGCGAGAATGAATAAAAAAACAAAAAGCTTTCGGGAACGGGTCGGGACGGGAAAAAAAATTTCGGGAACGGGACGGGACGGGAATCAAAATTCTGATGTCCTATCGGGAACGGGACGGGACGGGAAAACAGATTCCGGGAACGGGACGGGACCGGGAATGAAAAATCGTCCATGTCCGACCTCTAGTGGAGAACTAATCTTTCCATGAGTTTGGACAACACACTCAAGTTTGAAATAGGCCTGTACGACGAAGTTTCAGTGAGTTTAAGACTTGGCTTCTTAAGCAGTGGCGTGATGTAAGCCGACTTAAAAGACTTCGGAACCCTGCCTGCCGAAAAAGACCTGTTGAATAAGCTCACTAAAAAAGGAGCAATTATTCCAGATATCTCCTTCAACAGCCATGTAGGAACCGGGTCATTCGAGCACTGCTTATTTGGAACTTAGAATTAAGCACAAAGATATATTCACCATCGATGAAGTCCGAAAGAGAGTTACGAATGCTATTGGGCCCCATGAAGGCCTACTGACCACACTGAAAAGAAGGAAGCTGAGATGGTGTGGTCATTCTGAGGTGGTGTGGTCATTCTGAGGTGGTGTGGTCATTCTGAGATGGTGTGGTCATTCTGAGATGGTGTGGTCATCCTGAGATGGTGTGGTCATTCTGAGGTGGTGTGGTCATTCTGAGATGGTGTGGTCATTCTGAGATGGTGTGGTCATTCTGAGGTGGTGTGGTCATTCTGAGGTGGTGTGGTCATTCTGAGATGGTGTGGTCATTCTGAGATGGTGTGGTCATTCTGAGGTGGTGTGGTCATTCTGAGATGGTGGGGTCATTCTGAGGTGGTGTGGTCATTCTGAGATGGTGTGGTCATTCTGAGATGGTGGGGTCATTCTGAGGTGGTGTGGTCATTCTGAGATGGTGTGGTCATTCTGAGATGGTGTGGTCATGTCTCCCGTTCTCCAGGCCAAAAGAGTTCTTCAAGGCACTGTTCAGAGGATGAAGAAGAGGCAGGCAGAGGAAAGATGGGAAGACAATGCAGTGGACAGGGTTAGAGCTCAACTGCTCTCTGAGACTGTCAGAAAAGCGAAAAGAATGGAAGAATCAGTTTCGAGTTCTACGGTGGTGTCCTAACGGCCTTTTACTTATCAGAGCTCGCCCCCTGATGCGCACTGTTCCAAGAGTTTAAATTCATACATCCAGTTTAAGTTGGGTCCTTATAAACATAAATTGAGTGACAACTAAATGTTTCAAAAATTTAAGGTCTTTACAGATGTTTCCAAATTTGCATCAGTGGGCCTTGCGTTAACTTTGTTTGTCAAAACAACAGTAAAAACGTGGTTAAAATATATCTTAACAGTAAATAAATATCCATGATTAAAGATTATGGGAGACTGACGGACATACCCCAATTACAAGAAAAAACTTAATCTTTTTTTAAAAATGTTATATTTTTTTAACAAAAAGATAATCGATTTTTAACTTTAAAATATTAAAAAACTACCCATAGACATAATAATAGTACAATGTTTATGTTTATGTTAATACTACCGCGCTTATTATAATGAGCACATGAACACGAGATGAACACGAGATGAACACGAGATGAACACGAGATGAACACGAGATGAACACGAGATGAACACGAGATGAACACGAGATGAACACGAGATGAACACGAGATGAACACGAGATGAACACGAGATGAACACGAGATGAACACGAGATGAACACGAGATGAACATGAGATGAACACGAGATGAACACGAGATGAACACGAGATGAACACGAGATGAACACGAGATGAACACGCAATGAACACGAGATGAACACGAGATGAACACGAGATGAACACGAGATGAACACGAGATGAACACGAGATGAACACGAGATGAACACGAGATGAACACGAGATGAACACGAGATGAACACGAGATGAACACGAGATGAACACGAGATGAACACGAGATGAACACGAGATGAACACGAGATGAACACGAGATGAACACGAGATGAACACGAGATGAACACGAGATGAACATGAGATGAACACGAGATGAACACGAGATGAACACGAGATGAACATTTTAATCATTTCTATTTTAATCATTTATATTTTAATAATTTCTATTTTAATAATTTCTATTTTAATAATTTCTATTATAATAATTTTTATTTTAATAATTTCTATTTTAAAAATTTATATTTTAATAATTTATATTTTAATAATTTTTATTTTAATAATTTCTATTTTTAAAATTTATATTTTTAAAATTTATATTTTTAAAATTTATATTTTAATAATTTATATTTTAATAATTTCTATTTTAATAATTTCTATTTTAATAATTTCTATTTTAATAATTTCTATTTTAATAATTTCTATTTTAATAATTTCTATTTTAGTAATTTCTATTTTAATAATTTCTATTTTAATAATTTCTATTTTAATAATTTCTATTTTAATAATTTCTATTTTAATAATTTCTATTTTAATAATTTCTATTTTAATAATTTCTATTTTAATAATTTCTATTTTAATAATTTCTATTTTAATAATTTATATTTTAATAATTTATATTTTAATAATTTATATTTTAATAATTTATATTTTAATAATTTCTATTTTAATAATTTCTATTTTAATAATTTCTATTTTAATAATTTCTATTTTAATAATTTCTATTTTAATAATTTCTATTTTAATAATTTAGATTTTAATAATTTAGATTTTAATAATTTAGATTTTAATAATTTAGATTTTAATAATTTAGATTTTAATAATTTAGATTTTAATAATTTAGATTTTCTTTAATAGTTTAGATTTTCTTTAATAATTTAGATTTTCTTTAATAATTTAGATTTTCTTTAATAATTTATTTTTTATCTAATAGTTTAGATTTTATTTAATAGTTTATTTTTTATTTAATAGTTCAGATTTTATTTAATAATTTTTTTTTGATGCAATAGAAATGTATAACGAAGCCACCATTGTCAATGTCAAAATCTCCAACACTACATTTGAAGTTGTTATGATGAGTCCAAAGATTAGGGAGATTAGAACAAATGGGTGATGATGAAAACTTTTCAGATGAAATCAAAATGGTTAGTTATATTATTATTATTTTATAAATTAATACTTTGAATTTTAATGATTAATTTCCAAATTATTGCTCAGTTTATCATTTCGACAAAAGAAAAGATGCCATTGATCTTATTCATATGACAGCATGTCTGTTGCATCCCCAGTATGAAAGAATAATAGGAAAAAAGTTTGGGATAGAAAAGAAATAAATACCAAGACTTTCATTAGAGAAAATTTAATTCTATTTTGTACAGCCAGACCAAGCTGCAGTGCCGTTGAGAAAAAAAACAAATGATGGTTATTTAGACCTATTATGTTTATTTTTATAACGTAAAAATTATAATAAAATTATTATACTATCAAATTATACGATGGATTTTATATTTGCAGTTGTGGAGAATAAGAATGTTGTCAAAAAACATATTTCTAACATTATTGAAGAATTAATAATAATGAACGAAGAAGAAAATTCAGAAGAGGATGAATTGTACAAATAATCACAATTACGTCCCAAAAAATAGAAGATTATAAAGATGTTTTATTTCATTGAAGTAAAATGAGCAATTTTAAAATACTACAAGAAGTAGCCAAAATTTTGTTTAGTATATCTGCAAGTTATATTCCCTGTGAACGGAATTTTTCATTATGTGGTCGTTTAACTTCAAACCCAAAACCATCTCATTTGAGAGCTGAAACTCTTAACGGTTTAACCCGTGTGAAAAGCAATAAAGACTTGATTGTATTACTCAAAAACAAGGACTAACTTCAATACTTTCATTTCAATAAATATTTGAAATTTAAATCGTGTTTTTTAAATTTTATTGAAAGAAATATTCTCTGACTTTCAAATAATAAATTTTAAGAAATGTTAAAACTAGTAAGTTTGGGACTAGTGAAAACGGCAGCGAGAATGAATAAAAAAACAAAAAGCTTTCGGGAACGGGTCGGGACGGGAAAAAAAATTTCGGGAACGGGACGGGACGGGAATCAAAATTCTGATGTCCTATCGGGAACGGGACGGGACGGGAAAACAGATTCCGGGAACGGGACGGGACCGGGAATGAAAAATCGTCCATGTCCGACCTCTAGTGGAGAACTAATCTTTCCATGAGTTTGGACAACACCCTCAAGTTTGAAATAGGCCTGTACGACGAAGTTTCAGTGAGTTTAAGACTTGGCTTCTTAAGCAGTGGCGTGATGTAAGCCGACTTGAAAGACTTCGGAACCCTGCCTGCCGAAAAAGACCTGTTGAATAAGCTCACTAAAAAGGAGCAATTATTCCAGATATCTCCTTCAACAGCCATGTAGGAACCGGGTCATTCGAGCACTGCTTATTTGGAACTTAGAATTAAGCACAAAGATATATTCACCATCGATGAAGTCCGAAAGAGAGTTACGAATGCTATTGGGCCCCATGAAGGCCTACTGACCACACTGAAAAGAAGGAAGCTGAGATGGTGTGGTCATTCTGAGGTGGTGTGGTCATTCTGAGGTGGTGTGGTCATTCTGAGATGGTGTGGTCATTCTGAGATGGTGTGGTCATTCTGAGATGGTGTGGTCATTCTGAGGTGGTGTGGTCATTCTGAGATGGTGTGGTCATTCTGAGATGGTGTGGTCATTCTGAGGTGGTGTGGTCATTCTGAGGTGGTGTGGTCATTCTGAGATGGTGTGGTCATTCTGAGATGGTGTGGTCATTCTGAGGTGGTGTGGTCATTCTGAGATGGTGGGGTCATTCTGAGGTGGTGTGGTCATTCTGAGATGGTGTGGTCATTCTGAGATGGTGGGGTCATTCTGAGGTGGTGTGGTCATTCTGAGATGGTGTGGTCATTCTGAGATGGTGTGGTCATGTCTCCCGTTCTCCAGGCCAAAAGAGTTCTTCAAGGCACTGTTCAGAGGATGAAGAAGAGGCAGGCAGAGGAAAGATGGGAAGACAATGCAGTGGACAGGGTTAGAGCTCAACTGCTCTCTGAGACTGTCAGAAAAGCGAAAAGAATGGAAGAATCAGTTTCGAGTTCTACGGTGGTGTCCTAACGGCCTTTTACTTATCAGAGCTCGCCCCCTGATGCGCACTGTTCCAAGAGTTTAAATTCATACATCCAGTTTAAGTTGGGTCCTTATAAACATAAATTGAGTGACAACTAAATGTTTCAAAAATTTAAGGTCTTTACAGATGTTTCCAAATTTGCATCAGTGGGCCTTGCGTTAACTTTGTTTGTCAAAACAACAGTAAAAACGTGGTTAAAATATATCTTAACAGTAAATAAATATCCATGATTAAAGATTATGGGAGACTGACGGACATACCCCAATTACAAGAAAAAACTTAATCTTTTTTTATAAATGTTATATTTTTTTAACAAAAAGATAATCGATTTTTAACTTTAAAATATTAAAAAACTACCCATAGACATTATTATTATAATAGTACAATGTTTATGTTTATGTTAATACTACCGCGCTTATTATAATGAGCACATGAACACGAGATGAACACGAGATGAACACGAGATGAACACGAGATGAACACGAGATGAACACGAGATGAACACGAGATGAACACGAGATGAACACGAGATGAACACGAGATGAACACGAGATGAACACGAGATGAACACGAGATGAACACGAGATGAACACGAGATGAACACGAGATGAACACGAGATGAACACGAGATGAACACAAGATGAACACGAGATGAACACGAGATGAACACGAGATGAACACGAGATGAACACAAGATGAACACGAGATGAACACGAGATGAACACGAGATGAACACGAGATGAACACGAGATGAACACGAGATGAACACGAGATGAACACGAGATGAACACGAGATGAACACGAGATGAACACGAGATGAACACAAGATGAACACGAGATGAACACGAGATGAACACGAGATGAACACGAGATGAACACAAGATGAACACGAGATGAACACGAGATGAACACGAGATGAACACGAGATGACACGAGATGAACACGAGATGAACACGAGATGAACACGAGATGAACACGAGATGAACACGAGATGAACACGAGATGAACACGAGATGAACACGAGATGAACACGAGATGAACACGAGATGAACACGAGATGAACACGAGATGAACACGAGATGAACACGAGATGAACACGAGATGAACACGAGATGAACACGAGATGAACACGAGATGAACACGAGATGAACACGAGATGAACACGAGATGAACACGAGATGAACACGAGATGAACACGAGATGAACACGAGATGAACACGAGATGAACACGAGATGAACACGAGATGAACACGAGATGAACACGAGATGAACACGAGATGAACACGAGATGAACACGAGATGAACACGAGATGAACACGAGATGAACACGAGATGAACACGAGATGAACACGAGATGAACACGAGATGAACACGAGATGAACACGAGATGAACACGAGATGAACACGAGATGAACACGAGATGAACACGAGATGAACACGAGATGAACACGAGATGAACACGAGATGAACACGAGATGAACACGAGATGAACACGAGATGAACACGAGATGAACACGAGATGAACACGAGATGAACACGAGATGAACACGAGATGAACACGAGATGAACACGAGATGAACACGAGATGAACACGAGATGAACACGAGATGAACACGAGATGAACACGAGATGAACACGAGATGAACACGAGATGAACACGAGATGAACACGAGATGAACACGAGATGAACACGAGATGAACACGAGATGAACACGAGATGAACACGAGATGAACACGAGATGAACACGAGATGAACACGAGATGAACACGAGATGAACACGAGATGAACACGAGATGAACACGAGATGAACACGAGATGAACACGAGATGAACACGAGATGAACACGAGATGAACACGAGATGAACACGAGATGAACACGAGATGAACACGAGATGAACACGAGATGAACACGAGATGAACACGAGATGAACACGAGATGAACACGAGATGAACACGAGATGAACACGAGATGAACACGAGATGAACACGAGATGAACACGAGATGAACACGAGATGAACACGAGATGAACACGAGATGAACACGAGATGAACACGAGATGAACACGAGATGAACACGAGATGAACACGAGATGAACACGAGATGAACACGAGATGAACACGAGATGAACACGAGATGAACACGAGATGAACACGAGATGAACACGAGATGAACACGAGATGAACACGAGATGAACACGAGATGAACACGAGATGAACACGAGATGAACACGAGATGAACACGAGATGAACACGAGATGAACACGAGATGAACACGAGATGAACACGAGATGAACACGAGATGAACACGAGATGAACACGAGATGAACACGAGATGAACACGAGATGAACACGAGATGAACACGAGATGAACACGAGATGAACACGAGATGAACACGAGATGAACACGAGATGAACACGAGATGAACACGAGATGAACACGAGATGAACACGAGATGAACACGAGATGAACACGAGATGAACACGAGATGAACACGAGATGAACACGAGATGAACACGAGATGAACACGAGATGAACACGAGATGAACACGAGATGAACACGAGATGAACACGAGATGAACACGAGATGAACACGAGATGAACACGAGATGAACACGAGATGAACACGAGATGAACACGAGATGAACACGAGATGAACACGAGATGAACACGAGATGAACACGAGATGAACACGAGATGAACACGAGATGAACACGAGATGAACACGAGATGAACACGAGATGAACACGAGATGAACACGAGATGAACACGAGATGAACACGAGATGAACACGAGATGAACACGAGATGAACACGAGATGAACACGAGATGAACACGAGATGAACACGAGATGAACACGAGATGAACACGAGATGAACACGAGATGAACACGAGATGAACACGAGATGAACACGAGATGAACACGAGATGAACACGAGATGAACACGAGATGAACACGAGATGAACACGAGATGAACACGAGATGAACACGAGATGAACACGAGATGAACACGAGATGAACACGAGATGAACACGAGATGAACACGAGATGAACACGAGATGAACACGAGATGAACACGAGATGAACACGAGATGAACACGAGATGAACACGAGATGAACACGAGATGAACACGAGATGAACACGAGATGAACACGAGATGAACACGAGATGAACACGAGATGAACACGAGATGAACACGAGATGAACACGAGATGAACACGAGATGAACACGAGATGAACACGAGATGAACACGAGATGAACACGAGATGAACACGAGATGAACACGAGATGAACACGAGATGAACACGAGATGAACACGAGATGAACACGAGATGAACACGAGATGAACACGAGATGAACACGAGATGAACACGAGATGAACACGAGATGAACACGAGATGAACACGAGATGAACACGAGATGAACACGAGATGAACACGAGATGAACACGAGATGAACACGAGATGAACACGAGATGAACACGAGATGAACACGAGATGAACACGAGATGAACACGAGATGAACACGAGATGAACACGAGATGAACACGAGATGAACACGAGATGAACACGAGATGAACACGAGATGAACACGAGATGAACACGAGATGAACACGAGATGAACACGAGATGAACACGAGATGAACACGAGATGAACACGAGATGAACACGAGATGAACACGAGATGAACACGAGATGAACACGAGATGAACACGAGATGAACACGAGATGAACACGAGATGAACACGAGATGAACACGAGATGAACACGAGATGAACACGAGATGAACACGAGATGAACACGAGATGAACACGAGATGAACACGAGATGAACACGAGATGAACACGAGATGAACACGAGATGAACACGAGATGAACACGAGATGAACACGAGATGAACACGAGATGAACACGAGATGAACACGAGATGAACACGAGATGAACACGAGATGAACACGAGATGAACACGAGATGAACACGAGATGAACACGAGATGAACACGAGATGAACACGAGATGAACACGAGATGAACACGAGATGAACACGAGATGAACACGAGATGAACACGAGATGAACACGAGATGAACACGAGATGAACACGAGATGAACACGAGATGAACACGAGATGAACACGAGATGAACACGAGATGAACACGAGATGAACACGAGATGAACACGAGATGAACACGAGATGAACACGAGATGAACACGAGATGAACACGAGATGAACACGAGATGAACACGAGATGAACACGAGATGAACACGAGATGAACACGAGATGAACACGAGATGAACACGAGATGAACACGAGATGAACACGAGATGAACACGAGATGAACACGAGATGAACACGAGATGAACACGAGATGAACACGAGATGAACACGAGATGAACACGAGATGAACACGAGATGAACACGAGATGAACACGAGATGAACACGAGATGAACACGAGATGAACACGAGATGAACACGAGATGAACACGAGATGAACACGAGATGAACACGAGATGAACACGAGATGAACACGAGATGAACACGAGATGAACACGAGATGAACACGAGATGAACACGAGATGAACACGAGATGAACACGAGATGAACACGAGATGAACACGAGATGAACACGAGATGAACACGAGATGAACACGAGATGAACACGAGATGAACACGAGATGAACACGAGATGAACACGAGATGAACACGAGATGAACACGAGATGAACACGAGATGAACACGAGATGAACACGAGATGAACACGAGATGAACACGAGATGAACACGAGATGAACACGAGATGAACACGAGATGAACACGAGATGAACACGAGATGAACACGAGATGAACACGAGATGAACACGAGATGAACACGAGATGAACACGAGATGAACACGAGATGAACACGAGATGAACACGAGATGAACACGAGATGAACACGAGATGAACACGAGATGAACACGAGATGAACACGAGATGAACACGAGATGAACACGAGATGAACACGAGATGAACACGAGATGAACACGAGATGAACACGAGATGAACACGAGATGAACACGAGATGAACACGAGATGAACACGAGATGAACACGAGATGAACACGAGATGAACACGAGATGAACACGAGATGAACACGAGATGAACACGAGATGAACACGAGATGAACACGAGATGAACACGAGATGAACACGAGATGAACACGAGATGAACACGAGATGAACACGAGATGAACACGAGATGAACACGAGATGAACACGAGATGAACACGAGATGAACACGAGATGAACACGAGATGAACACGAGATGAACACGAGATGAACACGAGATGAACACGAGATGAACACGAGATGAACACGAGATGAACACGAGATGAACACGAGATGAACACGAGATGAACACGAGATGAACACGAGATGAACACGAGATGAACACGAGATGAACACGAGATGAACACGAGATGAACACGAGATGAACACGAGATGAACACGAGATGAACACGAGATGAACACGAGATGAACACGAGATGAACACGAGATGAACACGAGATGAACACGAGATGAACACGAGATGAACACGAGATGAACACGAGATGAACACGAGATGAACACGAGATGAACACGAGATGAACACGAGATGAACACGAGATGAACACGAGATGAACACGAGATGAACACGAGATGAACACGAGATGAACACGAGATGAACACGAGATGAACACGAGATGAACACGAGATGAACACGAGATGAACACGAGATGAACACGAGATGAACACGAGATGAACACGAGATGAACACGAGATGAACACGAGATGAACACGAGATGAACACGAGATGAACACGAGATGAACACGAGATGAACACGAGATGAACACGAGATGAACACGAGATGAACACGAGATGAACACGAGATGAACACGAGATGAACACGAGATGAACACGAGATGAACACGAGATGAACACGAGATGAACACGAGATGAACACGAGATGAACACGAGATGAACACGAGATGAACACGAGATGAACACGAGATGAACACGAGATGAACACGAGATGAACACGAGATGAACACGAGATGAACACGAGATGAACACGAGATGAACACGAGATGAACACGAGATGAACACGAGATGAACACGAGATGAACACGAGATGAACACGAGATGAACACGAGATGAACACGAGATGAACACGAGATGAACACGAGATGAACACGAGATGAACACGAGATGAACACGAGATGAACACGAGATGAACACGAGATGAACACGAGATGAACACGAGATGAACACGAGATGAACACGAGATGAACACGAGATGAACACGAGATGAACACGAGATGAACACGAGATGAACACGAGATGAACACGAGATGAACACGAGATGAACACGAGATGAACACGAGATGAACACGAGATGAACACGAGATGAACACGAGATGAACACGAGATGAACACGAGATGAACACGAGATGAACACGAGATGAACACGAGATGAACACGAGATGAACACGAGATGAACACGAGATGAACACGAGATGAACACGAGATGAACACGAGATGAACACGAGATGAACACGAGATGAACACGAGATGAACACGAGATGAACACGAGATGAACACGAGATGAACACGAGATGAACACGAGATGAACACGAGATGAACACGAGATGAACACGAGATGAACACGAGATGAACACGAGATGAACACGAGATGAACACGAGATGAACACGAGATGAACACGAGATGAACACGAGATGAACACGAGATGAACACGAGATGAACACGAGATGAACACGAGATGAACACGAGATGAACACGAGATGAACACGAGATGAACACGAGATGAACACGAGATGAACACGAGATGAACACGAGATGAACACGAGATGAACACGAGATGAACACGAGATGAACACGAGATGAACACGAGATGAACACGAGATGAACACGAGATGAACACGAGATGAACACGAGATGAACACGAGATGAACACGAGATGAACACGAGATGAACACGAGATGAACACGAGATGAACACGAGATGAACACGAGATGAACACGAGATGAACACGAGATGAACACGAGATGAACACGAGATGAACACGAGATGAACACGAGATGAACACGAGATGAACACGAGATGAACACGAGATGAACACGAGATGAACACGAGATGAACACGAGATGAACACGAGATGAACACGAGATGAACACGAGATGAACACGAGATGAACACGAGATGAACACGAGATGAACACGAGATGAACACGAGATGAACACGAGATGAACACGAGATGAACACGAGATGAACACGAGATGAACACGAGATGAACACGAGATGAACACGAGATGAACACGAGATGAACACGAGATGAACACGAGATGAACACGAGATGAACACGAGATGAACACGAGATGAACACGAGATGAACACGAGATGAACACGAGATGAACACGAGATGAACACGAGATGAACACGAGATGAACACGAGATGAACACGAGATGAACACGAGATGAACACGAGATGAACACGAGATGAACACGAGATGAACACGAGATGAACACGAGATGAACACGAGATGAACACGAGATGAACACGAGATGAACACGAGATGAACACGAGATGAACACGAGATGAACACGAGATGAACACGAGATGAACACGAGATGAACACGAGATGAACACGAGATGAACACGAGATGAACACGAGATGAACACGAGATGAACACGAGATGAACACGAGATGAACACGAGATGAACACGAGATGAACACGAGATGAACACGAGATGAACACGAGATGAACACGAGATGAACACGAGATGAACACGAGATGAACACGAGATGAACACGAGATGAACACGAGATGAACACGAGATGAACACGAGATGAACACGAGATGAACACGAGATGAACACGAGATGAACACGAGATGAACACGAGATGAACACGAGATGAACACGAGATGAACACGAGATGAACACGAGATGAACACGAGATGAACACGAGATGAACACGAGATGAACACGAGATGAACACGAGATGAACACGAGATGAACACGAGATGAACACGAGATGAACACGAGATGAACACGAGATGAACACGAGATGAACACGAGATGAACACGAGATGAACACGAGATGAACACGAGATGAACACGAGATGAACACGAGATGAACACGAGATGAACACGAGATGAACACGAGATGAACACGAGATGAACACGAGATGAACACGAGATGAACACGAGATGAACACGAGATGAACACGAGATGAACACGAGATGAACACGAGATGAACACGAGATGAACACGAGATGAACACGAGATGAACACGAGATGAACACGAGATGAACACGAGATGAACACGAGATGAACACGAGATGAACACGAGATGAACACGAGATGAACACGAGATGAACACGAGATGAACACGAGATGAACACGAGATGAACACGAGATGAACACGAGATGAACACGAGATGAACACGAGATGAACACGAGATGAACACGAGATGAACACGAGATGAACACGAGATGAACACGAGATGAACACGAGATGAACACGAGATGAACACGAGATGAACACGAGATGAACACGAGATGAACACGAGATGAACACGAGATGAACACGAGATGAACACGAGATGAACACGAGATGAACACGAGATGAACACGAGATGAACACGAGATGAACACGAGATGAACACGAGATGAACACGAGATGAACACGAGATGAACACGAGATGAACACGAGATGAACACGAGATGAACACGAGATGAACACGAGATGAACACGAGATGAACACGAGATGAACACGAGATGAACACGAGATGAACACGAGATGAACACGAGATGAACACGAGATGAACACGAGATGAACACGAGATGAACACGAGATGAACACGAGATGAACACGAGATGAACACGAGATGAACACGAGATGAACACGAGATGAACACGAGATGAACACGAGATGAACACGAGTATGAACACGAGATGAACACGAGATGAACACGAGATGAACACGAGATGAACACGAGATGAACACGAGATGAACACGAGATGAACACGAGATGAACACGAGATGAACACGAGATGAACACGAGATGAACACGAGATGAACACGAGATGAACACGAGATGAACACGAGATGAACACGAGATGAACACGAGATGAACACGAGATGAACACGAGATGAACACGAGATGAACACGAGATGAACACGAGATGAACACGAGATGAACACGAGATGAACACGAGATGAACACGAGATGAACACGAGATGAACACGAGATGAACACGAGATGAACACGAGATGAACACGAGATGAACACGAGATGAACACGAGATGAACACGAGATGAACACGAGATGAACACGAGATGAACACGAGATGAACACGAGATGAACACGAGATGAACACGAGATGAACACGAGATGAACACGAGATGAACACGAGATGAACACGAGATGAACACGAGATGAACACGAGATGAACACGAGATGAACACGAGATGAACACGAGATGAACACGAGATGAACACGAGATGAACACGAGATGAACACGAGATGAACACGAGATGAACACGAGATGACACGAGATGAACACGAGATGAACACGAGATGAACACGAGATGAACACGAGATGAACACGAGATGAACACGAGATGAACACGAGATGAACACGAGATGAACACGAGATGAACACGAGATGAACACGAGATGAACACGAGATGAACACGAGATGAACACGAGATGAACACGAGATGAACACGAGATGAACACGAGATGAACACGAGATGAACACGAGATGAACACGAGATGAACACGAGATGAACACGAGATGAACACGAGATGAACACGAGATGAACACGAGATGAACACGAGATGAACACGAGATGAACACGAGATGAACACGAGATGAACACGAGATGAACACGAGATGAACACGAGATGAACACGAGATGAACACGAGATGAACACGAGATGAACACGAGATGAACACGAGATGAACACGAGATGAACACGAGATGAACACGAGATGAACACGAGATGAACACGAGATGAACACGAGATGAACACGAGATGAACACGAGATGAACACGAGATGAACACGAGATGAACACGAGATGAACACGAGATGAACACGAGATGAACACGAGATGAACACGAGATGAACACGAGATGAACACGAGATGAACACGAGATGAACACGAGATGAACACGAGATGAACACGAGATGAACACGAGATGAACACGAGATGAACACGAGATGAACACGAGATGAACACGAGATGAACACGAGATGAACACGAGATGAACACGAGATGAACACGAGATGAACACGAGATGAACACGAGATGAACACGAGATGAACACGAGATGAACACGAGATGAACACGAGATGAACACGAGATGAACACGAGATGAACACGAGATGAACACGAGATGAACACGAGATGAACACGAGATGAACACGAGATGAACACGAGATGAACACGAGATGAACACGAGATGAACACGAGATGAACACGAGATGAACACGAGATGAACACGAGATGAACACGAGATGAACACGAGATGAACACGAGATGAACACGAGATGAACACGAGATGAACACGAGATGAACACGAGATGAACACGAGATGAACACGAGATGAACACGAGATGAACACGAGATGAACACGAGATGAACACGAGATGAACACGAGATGAACACGAGATGAACACGAGATGAACACGAGATGAACACGAGATGAACACGAGATGAACACGAGATGAACACGAGATGAACATGAGAGGAACACGAGATGAACACGAGATGAACATTTTAATCATTTCTATTTTAATCATTTATATTTAAATAATTTCTATTTTAATAATTTCTATTTTAATAATTTCTATTATAATAATTTTTATTTTAATAATTTCTATTTTAAAAATTTATATTTTAATAATTTCTATTTTAATAATTTTTATTTTAATAATTTATATTTTTAAAATTTCTATTTTTAAAATTTATATTTTTAAAATTTATATTTTAATAATTTATATTTTAATAATTTCTATTTTAATAATTTCTATTTTAATAATTTCTATTTTAATAATTTCTATTTTAATAATTTCTATTTTAATAATTTCTATTTTAGTAATTTCTATTTTAATAATTTCTATTTTAATAATTTCTATTTTAATAATTTCTATTTTAATAATTTCTATTTTAATAATTTCTATTTTAATAATTTCTATTTTAAAAATTTATATTTTAAAAATTTATATTTTAATAATTTATATTTTAATAATTTATATTTTAATAATTTATATTTTAATAATTTCTATTTTAATAATTTCTATTTTAATAATTTCTATTTTAATAATTTCTATTTTAATAATTTCTATTTTAATAATTTCTATTTTAATAATTTAGATTTTAATAATTTAGATTTTAATAATTTAGATTTTAATAATTTAGAGTTTAATAATTTAGATTTTAATAATTTAGATTTTCTTTAATAGTTTAGATTTTCTTTAATAATTTAGATTTTCTTTAATAATTTATTTTTTATCTAATAGTTTAGATTTTATTTAATAGTTTATTTTTTATTTAATAGTTCAGATTTTATTTAATAATTTTTTTTTGATGCAATAGAAATGTATAACGAAGCCACCATTGTCAATGTCAAAATCTCCAACACTACATTTGAAGTTGTTATGATGAGTCCAAAGATTAGGGAGATTAGAACAAATGGGTGATGATGAAAACTTTTCAGATGAAATCAAAATGGTTAGTTATATTATTATTATTTTATAAATTAATACTTTGAATTTGAATGATTAATTTCCAAATGATTGCTCAGTTTATCATTTCGACAAAAGAAAAGATGCCATTGATCTTATTCATATGACAGCATGTCTGTTGCATCCCCAGTATGAAAGAATAATAGGAAAAAAGTTTGGGATAGAAAAGAAATAAATACCAAGACTTTCATTAGAGAAAATTTAATTCTATTTTGTACAGCCAGACCAAGCTGCAGTGCCGTTGAGAAAAAAAACAAATGATGGTTATTTAGACCTATTATGTTTATTTTTATAACGTAAAAATTATAATAAAATTATTATACTATCAAATTATACGAATGATTTTATATTTGCAGTTGTGGAGAATAAGAATGTTGTCAAAAAACATATTTCTAACATTATTGAAGAATTAATAATAATGAACGAAGAAGAAAATTCAGAAGAGGATGAATTGTACAAATAATCACAATTACGTCCCAAAAAATAGAAGATTATAAAGATGTTTTATTTCATTGAAGTAAAATGAGAAATTTTAAAATACTACAAGAAGTAGCCAAAATTTTGTTTAGTATATCTGCAAGTTATATTCCCT
The DNA here is from genome assembly GCA_943735955.1 of Piscicola geometra. Lineage (NCBI taxonomy): Eukaryota > Metazoa > Annelida > Clitellata > Hirudinida > Piscicolidae > Piscicola > Piscicola geometra. The sequence continues at coordinate 31,658 of CALSEQ010000003.1, read as the reverse complement.
GTGAACGGAATTTTTCATTATGTGGTCGTTTAACTTCAAACCCAAAACCATCTCATTTGAGAGCTGAAACTCTTAACGGTTTAACCCGTGTGAAAAGCAATAAAGACTTGATTGTATTACTCAAAAACAAGGACTAACTTCAATACTTTCATTTCAATAAATATTTGAAATTTAAATCGTGTTTTTTAAATTTTATTGAAAGAAATATTCTCTGACTTTCAAATAATAAATTTTAAGAAATGTTAGAACTAGTAAGTTTGGGACTAGTGAAAACGGCAGCGAGAATGAATAAAAAAACAAAAAGCTTTCGGGAACGGGTCGGGACGGGAAAAAAAATTTCGGGAACGGGACGGGACGGGAATCAAAATTCTGATGTCCTATCGGGAACGGGACGGGACGGGAAAACAGATTCCGGGAACGGGACGGGACCGGGAATGAAAAATCGTCCATGTCCGACCTCTAGTGGAGAACTAATCTTTCCATGAGTTTGGACAACACCCTCAAGTTTGAAATAGGCCTGTACGACGAAGTTTCAGTGAGTTTAAGACTTGGCTTCTTAAGCAGTGGCGTGATGTAAGCCGACTTGAAAGACTTCGGAACCCTGCCTGCCGAAAAAGACCTGTTGAATAAGCTCACTAAAAAAGGAGCAATTATTCCAGATATCTCCTTCAACAGCCATGTAGGAACCGGGTCATTCGAGCACTGCTTATTTGGAACTTAGAATTAAGCACAAAGATATATTCACCATCGATGAAGTCCGAAAGAGAGTTACGAATGCTATTGGGCCCCATGAAGGCCTACTGACCACACTGAAAAGAAGGAAGCTGAGATGGTGTGGTCATTCTGAGGTGGTGTGGTCATTCTGAGGTGGTGTGGTCATTCTGAGATGGTGTGGTCATTCTGAGATGGTGTGGTCATTCTGAGATGGTGTGGTCATTCTGAGGTGGTGTGGTCATTCTGAGATGGTGTGGTCATTCTGAGATGGTGTGGTCATTCTGAGGTGGTGTGGTCATTCTGAGGTGGTGTGGTCATTCTGAGATGGTGTGGTCATTCTGAGATGGTGTGGTCATTCTGAGGTGGTGTGGTCATTCTGAGATGGTGGGGTCATTCTGAGGTGGTGTGGTCATTCTGAGATGGTGTGGTCATTCTGAGATGGTGGGGTCATTCTGAGGTGGTGTGGTCATTCTGAGATGGTGTGGTCATTCTGAGATGGTGTGGTCATGTCTCCCGTTCTCCAGGCCAAAAGAGTTCTTCAAGGCACTGTTCAGAGGATGAAGAAGAGGCAGGCAGAGGAAAGATGGGAAGACAATGCAGTGGACAGGGTTAGAGCTCAACTGCTCTCTGAGACTGTCAGAAAAGCGAAAAGAATGGAAGAATCAGTTTCGAGTTCTACGGTGGTGTCCTAACGGCCTTTTACTTATCAGAGCTCGCCCCCTGATGCGCACTGTTCCAAGAGTTTAAATTCATACATCCAGTTTAAGTTGGGTCCTTATAAACATAAATTGAGTGACAACTAAATGTTTCAAAAATTTAAGGTCTTTACAGATGTTTCCAAATTTGCATCAGTGGGCCTTGCGTTAACTTTGTTTGTCAAAACAACAGTAAAAACGTGGTTAAAATATATCTTAACAGTAAATAAATATCCATGATTAAAGATTATGGGAGACTGACGGACATACCCCAATTACAAGAAAAAACTTAATCTTTTTTTATAAATGTTATATTTTTTTAACAAAAAGATAATCGATTTTTAACTTTAAAATATTAAAAAACTACCCATAGACATAATAATAGTACAATGTTTATGTTTATGTTAATACTACCGCGCTTATTATAATGAGCACATGAACACGAGATGAACACGAGATGAACACGAGATGAACACGAGATGAACACGAGATGAACACGAGATGAACACGAGATGAACACGAGATGAACACGAGATGAGCACGAGATGAACACGAGATGAACACGAGATGAACACGAGATGAACACGAGATGAACACGAGATGAACACGAGATGAACACGAGATGAACACGAGATGAACACGAGATGAACACGAGATGAACACGAGATGAACACGAGATGAACACGAGATGAACACGAGATGAACACGAGATGAACACGAGATGAACACGAGATGAACACGAGATGAACACGAGATGAACACGAGATGAACACGAGATGAACACGAGATGAACACGAGATGAACACGAGATGAACACGAGATGAACACGAGATGAACACGAGATGAACACGAGATGAACACGAGATGAACACGAGATGAACACGAGATGAACACGAGATGAACACGAGATGAACACGAGATGAACACGAGATGAACACGAGATGAACACGAGATGAACACGAGATGAACACGAGATGAACACGAGATGAACACGAGATGAACACGAGATGAACACGAGATGAACACGAGATGAACACGAGATGAACACGAGATGAACACGAGATGAACACGAGATGAACACGAGATGAACACGAGATGAACACGAGATGAACACGAGATGAACACGAGATGAACACGAGATGAACACGAGATGAACACGAGATGAACACGAGATGAACACGAGATGAACACGAGATGAACACGAGATGAACACGAGATGAACACGAGATGAACACGAGATGAACACGAGATGAACACGAGATGAACACGAGATGAACACGAGATGAACACGAGATGAACACGAGATGAACACGAGATGAACACGAGATGAACACGAGATGAACACGAGATGAACACGAGATGAACACGAGATGAACACGAGATGAACACGAGATGAACACGAGATGAACACGAGATGAACACGAGATGAACACGAGATGAACACGAGATGAACACGAGATGAACACGAGATGAACACGAGATGAACACGAGATGAACACGAGATGAACACGAGATGAACACGAGATGAACACGAGATGAACACGAGATGAACACGAGATGAACACGAGATGAACACGAGATGAACACGAGATGAACACGAGATGAACACGAGATGAACACGAGATGAACACGAGATGAACACGAGATGAACACGAGATGAACACGAGATGAACACGAGATGAACACGAGATGAACACGAGATGAACACGAGATGAACACGAGATGAACACGAGATGAACACGAGATGAACACGAGATGAACACGAGATGAACACGAGATGAACACGAGATGAACACGAGATGAACACGAGATGAACACGAGATGAACACGAGATGAACACGAGATGAACACGAGATGAACACGAGATGAACACGAGATGAACACGAGATGAACACGAGATGAACACGAGATGAACACGAGATGAACACGAGATGAACACGAGATGAACACGAGATGAACACGAGATGAACACGAGATGAACACGAGATGAACACGAGATGAACACGAGATGAACACGAGATGAACACGAGATGAACACGAGATGAACACGAGATGAACACGAGATGAACACGAGATGAACACGAGATGAACACGAGATGAACACGAGATGAACACGAGATGAACACGAGATGAACACGAGATGAACACGAGATGAACACGAGATGAACACGAGATGAACACGAGATGAACACGAGATGAACACGAGATGAACACGAGATGAACACGAGATGAACACGAGATGAACACGAGATGAACACGAGATGAACACGAGATGAACACGAGATGAACACGAGATGAACACGAGATGAACACGAGATGAACACGAGATGAACACGAGATGAACACGAGATGAACACGAGATGAACACGAGATGAACACGAGATGAACACGAGATGAACACGAGATGAACACGAGATGAACACGAGATGAACACGAGATGAACACGAGATGAACACGAGATGAACACGAGATGAACACGAGATGAACACGAGATGAACACGAGATGAACACGAGATGAACACGAGATGAACACGAGATGAACACGAGATGAACACGAGATGAACACGAGATGAACACGAGATGAACACGAGATGAACACGAGATGAACACGAGATGAACACGAGATGAACACGAGATGAACACGAGATGAACACGAGATGAACACGAGATGAACACGAGATGAACACGAGATGAACACGAGATGAACACGAGATGAACACGAGATGAACACGAGATGAACACGAGATGAACACGAGATGAACACGAGATGAACACGAGATGAACACGAGATGAACACGAGATGAACACGAGATGAACACGAGATGAACACGAGATGAACACGAGATGAACACGAGATGAACACGAGATGAACACGAGATGAACACGAGATGAACACGAGATGAACACGAGATGAACACGAGATGAACACGAGATGAACACGAGATGAACACGAGATGAACACGAGATGAACACGAGATGAACACGAGATGAACACGAGATGAACACGAGATGAACACGAGATGAACACGAGATGAACACGAGATGAACACGAGATGAACATTTTAATCATTTCTATTTTAATCATTTATATTTTAATAATTTCTATTTTAATAATTTCTATTTTAATAATTTCTATTATAATAATTTTTATTTTAATAATTTCTATTTTAAAAATTTATATTTTAATAATTTCTATTTTAATAATTTCTATTTTAATAATTTATATTTTTAAAATTTCTATTTTTAAAATTTATATTTTTAAAATTTATATTTTAATAATTTATATTTTAATAATTTCTATTTTAATAATTTCTATTTTAATAATTTCTATTTTAATAATTTCTATTTTAATAATTTCTATTTTAATAATTTCTATTTTAGTAATTTCTATTTTAATAATTTATATTTTAATAATTTCTATTTTAATAATTTCTATTTTAATAATTTCTATTTTAATAATTTCTATTTTAATAATTTCTATTTTAAAAATTTATATTTTAATAATTTATATTTTAATAATTTATATTTTAATAATTTATATTTTAATAATTCATATTTTAATAATTTCTATTTTAATAATTTCTATTTTAATAATTTCTATTTTAATAATTTCTATTTTAATAATTTAGATTTTAATAATTTAGATTTTAATAAATTAGATTTTAATAATTTAGATTTTAATAATTTAGATTTTAATAATTTAGATTTTCTTTAATAGTTTAGATTTTCTTTAATAATTTAGATTTTCTTTAATAATTTATTTTTTATCTAATAGTTTAGATTTTATTTAATAGTTTATTTTTTATTTAATAGTTCAGATTTTATTTAATAATTTTTTTTTGATGCAATAGAAATGTATAACGAAGCCACCATTGTCAATGTCAAAATCTCCAACACTACATTTGAAGTTGTTATGATGAGTCCAAAGATTAGGGAGATTAGAACAAATGGGTGATGATGAAAACTTTTCAGATGAAATCAAAATGGTTAGTTATATTATTATTATTTTATAAATTAATACTTTGAATTTGAATGATTAATTTCCAAATGATTGCTCAGTTTATCATTTCGACAAAAGAAAAGATGCCATTGATCTTATTCATATGACAGCATGTCTGTTGCATCCCCAGTATGAAAGAATAATAGGAAAAAAGTTTGGGATAGAAAAGAAATAAATACCAAGACTTTCATTAGAGAAAATTTAATTCTATTTTGTACAGCCAGACCAAGCTGCAGTGCCGTTGAGAAAAAAAACAAATGATGGTTATTTAGACCTATTATGTTTATTTTTATAACGTAAAAATTATAATAAAATTATTATACTATCAAATTATACGAATGATTTTATATTTGCAGTTGTGGAGAATAAGAATGTTGTCAAAAAACATATTTCTAACATTATTGAAGAATTAATAATAATGAACGAAGAAGAAAATTCAGAAGAGGATGAATTGTACAAATAATCACAATTACGTCCCAAAAAATAGAAGATTATAAAGATGTTTTATTTCATTGAAGTAAAATGAGCAATTTTAAAATACTACAAGAAGTAGCCAAAATTTTGTTTAGTATATCTGCAAGTTATATTCCCTGTGAACGGAATTTTTCATTATGTGGTCGTTTAACTTCAAACCCAAAACCATCTCATTTGAGAGCTGAAACTCTTAACGGTTTAACCCGTGTGAAAAGCAATAAAGACTTGATTGTATTACTCAAAAACAAGGACTAACTTCAATACTTTCATTTCAATAAATATTTGAAATTTAAATCGTGTTTTTTAAATTTTATTGAAAGAAATATTCTCTGACTTTCAAATAATAAATTTTAAGAAATGTTAAAACTAGTAAGTTTGGGACTAGTGAAAACGGCAGCGAGAATGAATAAAAAAACAAAAAGCTTTCGGGAACGGGTCGGGACGGGAAAAAAAATTTCGGGAACGGGACGGGACGGGAATCAAAATTCTGATGTCCTATCGGGAACGGGACGGGACGGGAAAACAGATTCCGGGAACGGGACGGGACCGGGAATGAAAAATCGTCCATTTCCGACCTCTAGTGGAGAACTAATCTTTCCATGAGTTTGGACAACACCCTCAAGTTTGAAATAGGCCTGTACGACGAAGTTTCAGTGAGTTTAAGACTTGGCTTCTTAAGCAGTGGCGTGATGTAAGCCGACTTGAAAGACTTCGGAACCCTGCCTGCCGAAAAAGACCTGTTGAATAAGCTCACTAAAAAAGGAGCAATTATTCCAGATATCTCCTTCAACAGCCATGTAGGAACCGGGTCATTCGAGCACTGCTTATTTGGAACTTAGAATTAAGCACAAAGATATATTCACCATCGATGAAGTCCGAAAGAGAGTTACGAATGCTATTGGGCCCCATGAAGGCCTACTGACCACACTGAAAAGAAGGAAGCTGAGATGGTGTGGTCATTCTGAGGTGGTGTGGTCATTCTGAGGTGGTGTGGTCATTCTGAGATGGTGTGGTCATTCTGAGATGGTGTGGTCATTCTGAGATGGTGTGGTCATTCTGAGGTGGTGTGGTCATTCTGAGATGGTGTGGTCATTCTGAGATGGTGTGGTCATTCTGAGGTGGTGTGGTCATTCTGAGGTGGTGTGGTCATTCTGAGATGGTGTGGTCATTCTGAGATGGTGTGGTCATTCTGAGGTGGTGTGGTCATTCTGAGATGGTGGGGTCATTCTGAGGTGGTGTGGTCATTCTGAGATGGTGTGGTCATTCTGAGATGGTGGGGTCATTCTGAGGTGGTGTGGTCATTCTGAGATGGTGTGGTCATTCTGAGATGGTGTGGTCATGTCTCCCGTTCTCCAGGCCAAAAGAGTTCTTCAAGGCACTGTTCAGAGGATGAAGAAGAGGCAGGCAGAGGAAAGATGGGAAGACAATGCAGTGGACAGGGTTAGAGCTCAACTGCTCTCTGAGACTGTCAGAAAAGCGAAAAGAATGGAAGAATCAGTTTCGAGTTCTACGGTGGTGTCCTAACGGCCTTTTACTTATCAGAGCTCGCCCCCTGATGCGCACTGTTCCAAGAGTTTAAATTCATACATCCAGTTTAAGTTGGGTCCTTATAAACATAAATTGAGTGACAACTAAATGTTTCAAAAATTTAAGGTCTTTACAGATGTTTCCAAATTTGCATCAGTGGGCCTTGCGTTAACTTTGTTTGTCAAAACAACAGTAAAAACGTGGTTAAAATATATCTTAACAGTAAATAAATATCCATGATTAAAGATTATGGGAGACTGACGGACATACCCCAATTACAAGAAAAAACTTAATCTTTTTTTATAAATGTTATATTTTTTTAACAAAAAGATAATCGATTTTTAACTTTAAAATATTAAAAAACTACCCATAGACATAATAATAGTACAATGTTTATGTTTATGTTAATACTACCGCGCTTATTATAATGAGCACATGAACACGAGATGAACACGAGATGAACACGAGATGAACACGAGATGAACACGAGATGAACACGAGATGAACACGAGATGAACACGAGATGAACACGAGATGAACACGAGATGAACACGAGATGAACACGAGATGAACACGAGATGAACACGAGATGAACACGAGATGAACACGAGATGAACACGAGATGAACACGAGATGAACACGAGATGAACATGAGATGAACACGAGATGAACACGAGATGAACATGAGATGAACACGAGATGAACACGAGATGAACACGAGATGAACACGAGATGAACACGAGATGAACACGAGATGAACACGAGATGAACACGAGATGAACACGAGATGAACACGAGATGAACACGAGATGAACACGAGATGAACACGAGATGAACACGAGATGAACACGAGATGAACACGAGATGAACACGCGATGAACACGAGATGAACACGAGATGAACACGAGATGAACACGAGATGAACACGAGATGAACACGAGATGAACACGCAATGAACACGAGATGAACACGAGATGAACACGAGATGAACACGAGATGAACACGAGATGAACACGAGATGAACACGAGATGAACACGAGATGAACACGAGATGAACACGAGATGAACACGAAATGAACACGAGATGAACACGAGATGAACACGAGATGAACACGAGATGAACACGAGATGAACACGAGATGAACACGAGATGAACACGAGATGAACACGAGATGAACACGAGATGAACACGAGATGAACACGAGATGAACACGAGATGAACACGAGATGAACACGAGATGAACACGAGATGAACACGAGATGAACACGAGATGAACACGAGATGAACACGAGATGAACACGAGATGAACACGAGATGAACACGAGATGAACACGAGATGAACACGAGATGAACACGAGATGAACACGAGATGAACACGAGATGAACACGAGATGAACACGAGATGAACACGAGATGAACACGAGATGAACACGAGATGAACACGAGATGAACACGAGATGAACACGAGATGAACACGAGATGAACACGAGATGAACACGAGATGAACACGAGATGAACACGAGATGAACACGAGATGAACACGAGATGAACACGAGATGAACACGAGATGAACACGAGATGAACACGAGATGAACACGAGATGAACACGAGATGAACACGAGATGAACACGAGATGAACACGAGATGAACACGAGATGAACACGAGATGAACACGAGATGAACACGAGATGAACACGAGATGAACACGAGATGAACACGAGATGAACACGAGATGAACACGAGATGAACACGAGATGAACACGAGATGAACACGAGATGAACACGAGATGAACACGAGATGAACACGAGATGAACACGAGATGAACACGAGATGAACACGAGATGAACACGAGATGAACACGAGATGAACACGAGATGAACACGAGATGAACACGAGATGAACACGAGATGAACACGAGATGAACACGAGATGAACACGAGATGAACACGAGATGAACACGAGATGAACACGAGATGAACACGAGATGAACACGAGATGAACACGAGATGAACACGAGATGAACACGAGATGAACACGAGATGAACACGAGATGAACACGAGATGAACACGAGATGAACACGAGATGAACACGAGATGAACACGAGATGAACACGAGATGAACACGAGATGAACACGAGATGAACACGAGATGAACACGAGATGAACACGAGATGAACACGAGATGAACACGAGATGAACACGAGATGAACACGAGATGAACACGAGATGAACACGAGATGAACACGAGATGAACACGAGATGAACACGAGATGAACACGAGATGAACACGAGATGAACACGAGATGAACACGAGATGAACACGAGATGAACACGAGATGAACACGAGATGAACACGAGATGAACACGAGATGAACACGAGATGAACACGAGATGAACACGAGATGAACACGAGATGAACACGAGATGAACACGAGATGAACACGAGATGAACACGAGATGAACACGAGATGAACACGAGATGAACACGAGATGAACACGAGATGAACACGAGATGAACACGAGATGAACACGAGATGAACACGAGATGAACACGAGATGAACACGAGATGAACACGAGATGAACACGAGATGAACACGAGATGAACACGAGATGAACACGAGATGAACACGAGATGAACACGAGATGAACACGAGATGAACACGAGATGAACACGAGATGAACACGAGATGAACACGAGATGAACACGAGATGAACACGAGATGAACACGAGATGAACACGAGATGAACACGAGATGAACACGAGATGAACACGAGATGAACACGAGATGAACACGAGATGAACACGAGATGAACACGAGATGAACACGAGATGAACACGAGATGAACACGAGATGAACACGAGATGAACACGAGATGAACACGAGATGAACACGAGATGAACACGAGATGAACACGAGATGAACACGAGATGAACACGAGATGAACACGAGATGAACACGAGATGAACACGAGATGAACACGAGATGAACACGAGATGAACACGAGATGAACACGAGATGAACACGAGATGAACACGAGATGAACACGAGATGAACACGAGATGAACACGAGATGAACACGAGATGAACACGAGATGAACACGCAATGAACACGAGATGAACACGAGATGAACACGAGATGAACACGAGATGAACACGAGATGAACACGAGATGAACACGAGATGAACACGAGATGAACACGAGATGAACACGAGATGAACACGAGATGAACACGAGATGAACACGAGATGAACACGAGATGAACACGAGATGAACACGAGATGAACACGAGATGAACACGAGATGAACACGAGATGAACACGAGATGAACACGAGATGAACACGAGATGAACACGAGATGAACACGAGATGAACACGAGATGAACACGAGATGAACACGAGATGAACACGAGATGAACACGAGATGAACACGAGATGAACATGAGATGAACACGAGATGAACACGAGATGAACATTTTAATCATTTCTATTTTAATCATTTATATTTTAATAATTTCTATTTTAATAATTTCTATTTTAATAATTTCTATTATAATAATTTATATTTTAATAATTTCTATTTTAAAAATTTATATTTTAATAATTTCTATTTTAATAATTTTTATTTTAATAATTTATATTTTTAAAATTTCTATTTTTAAAATTTATATTTTTAAAATTTATATTTTAATAATTTCTATTTTAATAATTTCTATTTTAATAATTTCTATTTTAATAATTTCTATTTTAATAATTTCTATTTTAATAATTTCTATTTTAATAATTTCTATTTTAATAATTTCTATTTTAGTAATTTCTATTTTAATAATTTATATTTTAATAATTTCTATTTTAATAATTTCTATTTTAATAATTTCTATTTTAATAATTTCTATTTTAATAATTTCTATTTTAAAAATTTATATTTTAATAATTTATATTTTAATAATTTATATTTTAATAATTTATATTTTAATAATTTCTATTTTAATAATTTCTATTTTAATAATTTCTATTTTAATAATTTCTATTTTAATAATTTAGATTTTAATAATTTAGATTTTAATAATTTAGATTTTAATAATTTAGATTTTAATAATTTAGATTTTAATAATTTAGATTTTCTTTAATAGTTTAGATTTTCTTTAATAATTTAGATTTTCTTTAATAATTTATTTTTTATCTAATAGTTTAGATTTTATTTAATAGTTTATTTTTTATTTAATAGTTCAGATTTTATTTAATAATTTTTTTTTGATGCAATAGAAATGTATAACGAAGCCACCATTGTCAATGTCAAAATCTCCAACACTACATTTGAAGTTGTTATGATGAGTCCAAAGATTAGGGAGATTAGAACAAATGGGTGATGATGAAAACTTTTCAGATGAAATCAAAATGGTTAGTTATATTATTATTATTTTATAAATTAATACTTTGAATTTGAATGATTAATTTCCAAATGATTGCTCAGTTTATCATTTCGACAAAAGAAAAGATGCCATTGATCTTATTCATATGACAGCATGTCTGTTGCATCCCCAGTATGAAAGAATAATAGGAAAAAAGTTTGGGATAGAAAAGAAATAAATACCAAGACTTTCATTAGAGAAAATTTAATTCTATTTTGTACAGCCAGACCAAGCTGCAGTGCCGTTGAGAAAAAAAACAAATGATGGTTATTTAGACCTATTATGTTTATTTTTATAACGTAAAAATTATAATAAAATTATTATACTATCAAATTATACGAATGATTTTATATTTGCAGTTGTGGAGAATAAGAATGTTGTCAAAAAACATATTTCTAACATTATTGAAGAATTAATAATAATGAACGAAGAAGAAAATTCAGAAGAGGATGAATTGTACAAATAATCACAATTACGTCCCAAAAAATAGAAGATTATAAAGATGTTTTATTTCATTGAAGTAAAATGAGCAATTTTAAAATACTACAAGAAGTAGCCAAAATTTTGTTTAGTATATCTGCAAGTTATATTCCCTGTGAACGGAATTTTTCATTATGTGGTCGTTTAACTTCAAACCCAAAACCATCTCATTTGAGAGCTGAAACTCTTAACGGTTTAACCCGTGTGAAAAGCAATAAAGACTTGATTGTATTACTCAAAAACAAGGACTAACTTCAATACTTTCATTTCAATAAATATTTGAAATTTAAATCGTGTTTTTTAAATTTTATTGAAAGAAATATTCTCTGACTTTCAAATAATAAATTTTAAGAAATGTTAGAACTAGTAAGTTTGGGACTAGTGAAAACGGCAGCGAGAATGAATAAAAAAACAAAAAGCTCTCGGGAACGGGTCGGGACGGGAAAAAAAATTTCGGGAACGGGACGGGACGGGAATCAAAATTCTGATGTCCTATCGGGAACGGGACGGGACGGGAAAACAGATTCCGGGAACGGGACGGGACCGGGAATGAAAAATCCTCCATGTCCGACCTCTAGTGGAGAACTAATCTTTCCATGAGTTTGGACAACACCCTCAAGTTTGAAATAGGCCTGTACGACGAAGTTTCAGTGAGTTTAAGACTTGGCTTCTTAAGCAGTGGCGTGATGTAAGCCGACTTAAAAGACTTCGGAACCCTGCCTGCCGAAAAAGACCTGTTGAATAAGCTCACTAAAAAAGGAGCAATTATTCCAGATATCTCCTTCAACAGCCATGTAGGAACCGGGTCATTCGAGCACTGCTTATTTGGAACTTAGAATTAAGCACAAAGATATATTCACCATCGATGAAGTCCGAAAGAGAGTTACGAATGCTATTGGGCCCCATGAAGGCCTACTGACCACACTGAAAAGAAGGAAGCTGAGATGGTGTGGTCATTCTGAGGTGGTGTGGTCATTCTGAGGTGGTGTGGTCATTCTGAGATGGTGTGGTCATTCTGAGATGGTGTGGTCATTCTGAGATGGTGTGGTCATTCTGAGGTGGTGTGGTCATTCTGAGATGGTGTGGTCATTCTGAGATGGTGTGGTCATTCTGAGGTGGTGTGGTCATTCTGAGGTGGTGTGGTCATTCTGAGATGGTGTGGTCATTCTGAGATGGTGTGGTCATTCTGAGGTGGTGTGGTCATTCTGAGATGGTGGGGTCATTCTGAGGTGGTGTGGTCATTCTGAGATGGTGTGGTCATTCTGAGATGGTGGGGTCATTCTGAGGTGGTGTGGTCATTCTGAGATGGTGTGGTCATTCTGAGATGGTGTGGTCATGTCTCCCGTTCTCCAGGCCAAAAGAGTTCTTCAAGGCACTGTTCAGAGGATGAAGAAGAGGCAGGCAGAGGAAAGATGGGAAGACAATGCAGTGGACAGGGTTAGAGCTCAACTGCTCTCTGAGACTGTCAGAAAAGCGAAAAGAATGGAAGAATCAGTTTCGAGTTCTACGGTGGTGTCCTAACGGCCTTTTACTTATCAGAGCTCGCCCCCTGATGCGCACTGTTCCAAGAGTTTAAATTCATACATCCAGTTTAAGTTGGGTCCTTATAAACATAAATTGAGTGACAACTAAATGTTTCAAAAATTTAAGGTCTTTACAGATGTTTCCAAATTTGCATCAGTGGGCCTTGCGTTAACTTTGTTTGTCAAAACAACAGTAAAAACGTGGTTAAAATATATCTTAACAGTAAATAAATATCCATGATTAAAGATTATGGGAGACTGACGGACATACCCCAATTACAAGAAAAAACTTAATCTTTTTTTATAAATGTTATATTTTTTTAACAAAAAGATAATCGATTTTTAACTTTAAAATATTAAAAAACTACCCATAGACATAATAATAGTACAATGTTTATGTTTATGTTAATACTACCGCGCTTATTATAATGAGCACATGAACACGAGATGAACACGAGATGAACACGAGATGAACACGAGATGAACACGAGATGAACACGAGATGAACACGAGATGAACACGAGATGAACACGAGATGAACACGAGATGAACACGAGATGAACACGAGATGAACACGAGATGAACACGAGATGAACACGAGATGAACACGAGATGAACACGAGATGAACATGAGATGAACACGAGATGAACACGAGATGAACACGAGATGAACACGAGATGAACACGCAATGAACACGAGATGAACACGAGATGAACACGAGATGAACACGAGATGAACACGAGATGAACACGAGATGAACACGAGATGAACACGAGATGAACACGAGATGAACACGAGATGAACACGAGATGAACACGAGATGAACACGAGATGAACACGAGATGAACACGAGATGAACACGAGATGAACACGAGATGAACACGAGATGAACACGAGATGAACACGAGATGAACACGAGATGAACACGAGATGAACACGAGATGAACACGAGATGAACACGAGATGAACATGAGATGAACACGAGATGAACACGAGATGAACACGAGATGAACACGAGATGAACATTTTAATCATTTCTATTTTAATCATTTATATTTTAATAATTTCTATTTTAATAATTTCTATTTTAATAATTTCTATTATAATAATTTCTATTTTAATAATTTCTATTTTAATAATTTCTATTATAATAATTTTTATTTTAATAATTTCTATTTTAAAAATTTATATTTTAATAATTTCTATTTTAATAATTTCTATTTTAATAATTTCTATTTTAATAATTTCTATTTTAATAATTTCTATTTTAATAATTTCTATTTTAATAATTTCTATTTTAGTAATTTCTATTTTAATAATTTCTATTTTAATAATTTCTATTTTAATAATTTCTATTTTAATAATTTCTATTTTAATAATTTCTATTTTAATAATTTCTATTTTAAAAATTTATATTTTAATAATTTATATTTTAATAATTTATATTTTAATAATTTATATTTTAATAATTTATATTTTAATAATTTCTATTTTAATAATTTCTATTTTAATAATTTCTATTTTAATAATTTCTATTTTAATAATTTCTATTTTAATAATTTAGATTTTAATAATTTAGATTTTAATAATTTAGATTTTAATAATTTAGATTTTAATAATTTAGATTTTAATAATTTAGATTTTAATAATTTAGATTTTCTTTAATAGTTTAGATTTTCTTTAATAATTTAGATTTTCTTTAATAATTTATTTTTTATCTAATAGTTTAGATTTTATTTAATAGTTTATTTTTTATTTAATAGTTCAGATTTTATTTAATAATTTTTTTTTGATGCAATAGAAATGTATAACGAAGCCACCATTGTCAATGTCAAAATCTCCAACACTACATTTGAAGTTGTTATGATGAGTCCAAAGATTAGGGAGATTAGAACAAATGGGTGATGATGAAAACTTTTCAGATGAAATCAAAATGGTTATTTATATTATTATTATTTTATAAATTAATACTTTGAATTTGAATGATTAATTTCCAAATTATTGCTCAGTTTATCATTTCGACAAAAGAAAAGATGCCATTGATCTTATTCATATGACAGCATGTCTGTTGCATCCCCAGTATGAAAGAATAATAGGAAAAAAGTTTGGGATAGAAAAGAAATAAATACCAAGACTTTCATTAGAGAAAATTTAATTCTATTTTGTACAGCCAGACCAAGCTGCAGTGCCGTTGAGAAAAAAAACAAATGATGGTTATTTAGACCTATTATGTTTATTTTTATAACGTAAAAATTATAATAAAATTATTATACTATCAAATTATACGAATGATTTTATATTTGCAGTTGTGGAGAATAAGAATGTTGTCAAAAAACATATTTCTAACATTATTGAAGAATTAATAATAATGAACGAAGAAGAAAATTCAGAAGAGGATGAATTGTACAAATAATCACAATTACGTCCCAAAAAATAGAAGATTATAAAGATGTTTTATTTCATTGAAGTAAAATGAGCAATTTTAAAATACTACAAGAAGTAGCCAAAATTTTGTTTAGTATATCTGCAAGTTATATTCCCTGTGAACGGAATTTTTCATTATGTGGTCGTTTAACTTCAAACCCAAAACCATCTCATTTGAGAGCTGAAACTCTTAACGGTTTAACCCGTGTGAAAAGCAATAAAGACTTGATTGTATTACTCAAAAACAAGGACTAACTTCAATACTTTCATTTCAATAAATATTTGAAATTT
This sequence comes from Piscicola geometra, assembly GCA_943735955.1. Classification (NCBI taxonomy): domain Eukaryota; kingdom Metazoa; phylum Annelida; class Clitellata; order Hirudinida; family Piscicolidae; genus Piscicola; species Piscicola geometra. The sequence goes on along the minus strand of CALSEQ010000003.1, from coordinate 15,114 downwards.
AAATCGTGTTTTTTAAATTTTATTGAAAGAAATATTCTCTGACTTTCAAATAATAAATTTTAAGAAATGTTAAAACTAGTAAGTTTGGGATTAGTGAAAACGGCAGCGAGAATGAATAAAAAAACAAAAAGCTTTCGGGAACGGGTCGGGACGGGAAAAAAAATTTCGGGAACGGGACGGGACGGGAATCAAAATTCTGATGTCCTATCGGGAACGGGACGGGACGGGAAAACAGATTCCGGGAACGGGACGGGACCGGGAATGAAAAATCGTCCATGTCCGACCTCTAGTGGAGAACTAATCTTTCCATGAGTTTGGACAACACCCTCAAGTTTGAAATAGGCCTGTACGACGAAGTTTCAGTGAGTTTAAGACTTGGCTTCTTAAGCAGTGGCGTGATGTAAGCCGACTTGAAAGACTTCGGAACCCTGCCTGCCGAAAAAGACCTGTTGAATAAGCTCACTAAAAAAGGAGCAATTATTCCAGATATCTCCTTCAACAGCCATGTAGGAACCGGGTCATTCGAGCACTGCTTATTTGGAACTTAGAATTAAGCACAAAGATATATTCACTATCGATGAAGTCCGAAAGAGAGTTACGAATGCTATTGGGCCCCATGAAGGCCTACTGACCACACTGAAAAGAAGGAAGCTGAGATGGTGTGGTCATTCTGAGGTGGTGTGGTCATTCTGAGGTGGTGTGGTCATTCTGAGATGGTGTGGTCATTCTGAGATGGTGTGGTCATTCTGAGATGGTGTGGTCATTCTGAGGTGGTGTGGTCATTCTGAGATGGTGTTGTCATTCTGAGATGGTGTGGTCATTCTGAGGTGGTGTGGTCATTCTGAGGTGGTGTGGTCATTCTGAGATGGTGTGGTCATTCTGAGATGGTGTGGTCATTCTGAGGTGGTGTGGTCATTCTGAGATGGTGGAGTCATTCTGAGGTGGTGTGGTCATTCTGAGATGGTGTGGTCATTCTGAGATGGTGGGGTCATTCTGAGGTGGTGTGGTCATTCTGAGATGGTGTGGTCATTCTGAGATGGTGTGGTCATGTCTCCCGTTCTCCAGGCCAAAAGAGTTCTTCAAGGCACTGTTCAGAGGATGAAGAAGAGGCAGGCAGAGGAAAGATGGGAAGACAATGCAGTGGACAGGGTTAGAGCTCAACTGCTCTCTGAGACTGTCAGAAAAGCGAAAAGAATGGAAGAATCAGTTTCGAGTTCTACGGTGGTGTCCTAACGGCCTTTTACTTATCAGAGCTCGCCCCCTGATGCGCACTGTTCCAAGAGTTTAAATTCATACATCCAGTTTAAGTTGGGTCCTTATAAACATAAATTGAGTGACAACTAAATGTTTCAAAAATTTAAGGTCTTTACAGATGTTTCCAAATTTGCATCAGTGGGCCTTGCGTTAACTTTGTTTGTCAAAACAACAGTAAAAACGTGGTTAAAATATATCTTAACAGTAAATAAATATCCATGATTAAAGATTATGGGAGACTGACGGACATACCCCAATTACAAGAAAAAACTTAATCTTTTTTTATAAATGTTATATTTTTTTAACAAAAAGATAATCGATTTTTAACTTTAAAATATTAAAAAACTACCCATAGACATAATAATAGTACAATGTTTATGTTTATGTTAATACTACCGCGCTTATTATAATGAGCACATGAACACGAGATGAACACGAGATGAACACGAGATGAACACGAGATGAACACGAGATGAACACGAGATGAACACGAGATGAACACGAGATGAACACGAGATGAGCACGAGATGAACACGAGATGAACACGAGATGAACACGAGATGAACACGAGATGAACACGAGATGAACACGAGATGAACACGAGATGAACACGAGATGAACACGAGATGAACACGAGATGAACACGAGATGAACACGAGATGAACACGAGATGAACACGAGATGAACACGAGATGAACACGAGATGAACACGAGATGAACACGAGATGAACACGAGATGAGCACGAGATGAACACGAGATGAACACGAGATGAACACGAGATGAACACGAGATGAACACGAGATGAACACGAGATGAACACGAGATGAACACGAGATGAACACGAGATGAACACGAGATGAACACGAGATGAACACGAGATGAACACGAGATGAACACGAGATGAACACGAGATGAACACGAGATGAACACGAGATGAACACGAGATGAACACGAGATGAACACGAGATGAACACGAGATGAACACGAGATGAACACGAGATGAACACGAGATGAACACGAGATGAACACGAGATGAACACGAGATGAACACGAGATGAACACGAGATGAACACGAGATGAACACGAGATGAACACGAGATGAACACGAGATGAACACGAGATGAACACGAGATGAACACGAGATGAACACGAGATGAACACGAGATGAACACGAGATGAACACGAGATGAACACGAGATGAACACGAGATGAACACGAGATGAACACGAGATGAACACGAGATGAACACGAGATGAACACGAGATGAACACGAGATGAACACGAGATGAACACGAGATGAACACGAGATGAACACGAGATGAACACGAGATGAACACGAGATGAACACGAGATGAACACGAGATGAACACGAGATGAACACGAGATGAACACGAGATGAACACGAGATGAACACGAGATGAACACGAGATGAACACGAGATGAACACGAGATGAACACGAGATGAACACGAGATGAACACGAGATGAACACGAGATGAACACGAGATGAACACGAGATGAACACGAGATGAACACGAGATGAACACGAGATGAACACGAGATGAACACGAGATGAACACGAGATGAACACGAGATGAACACGAGATGAACACGAGATGAACACGAGATGAACACGAGATGAACACGAGATGAACACGAGATGAACACGAGATGAACACGAGATGAACACGAGATGAACACGAGATGAACACGAGATGAACACGAGATGAACACGAGATGAACACGAGATGAACACGAGATGAACACGAGATGAACACGAGATGAACACGAGATGAACACGAGATGAACACGAGATGAACACGAGATGAACACGAGATGAACACGAGATGAACACGAGATGAACACGAGATGAACACGAGATGAACACGAGATGAACACGAGATGAACACGAGATGAACACGAGATGAACACGAGATGAACACGAGATGAACACGAGATGAACACGAGATGAACACGAGATGAACACGAGATGAACACGAGATGAACACGAGATGAACACGAGATGAACACGAGATGAACACGAGATGAACACGAGATGAACACGAGATGAACACGAGATGAACACGAGATGAACACGAGATGAACACGAGATGAACACGAGATGAACACGAGATGAACACGAGATGAACACGAGATGAACACGAGATGAACACGAGATGAACACGAGATGAACACGAGATGAACACGAGATGAACACGAGATGAACACGAGATGAACACGAGATGAACACGAGATGAACACGAGATGAACACGAGATGAACACGAGATGAACACGAGATGAACACGAGATGAACACGAGATGAACACGAGATGAACACGAGATGAACACGAGATGAACACGAGATGAACACGAGATGAACACGAGATGAACACGAGATGAACACGAGATGAACACGAGATGAACACGAGATGAACACGAGATGAACACGAGATGAACACGAGATGAACACGAGATGAACACGAGATGAACACGAGATGAACACGAGATGAACACGAGATGAACACGAGATGAACACGAGATGAACACGAGATGAACACGAGATGAACACGAGATGAACACGAGATGAACACGAGATGAACACGAGATGAACACGAGATGAACACGAGATGAACACGAGATGAACACGAGATGAACACGAGATGAACACGAGATGAACACGAGATGAACACGAGATGAACACGAGATGAACACGAGATGAACACGAGATGAACACGAGATGAACACGAGATGAACACGAGATGAACACGAGATGAACACGAGATGAACACGAGATGAACACGAGATGAACACGAGATGAACACGAGATGAACACGAGATGAACACGAGATGAACACGAGATGAACACGAGATGAACACGAGATGAACACGAGATGAACACGAGATGAACACGAGATGAACACGAGATGAACACGAGATGAACACGAGATGAACACGAGATGAACACGAGATGAACACGAGATGAACACGAGATGAACACGAGATGAACACGAGATGAACACGAGATGAACACGAGATGAACACGAGATGAACACGAGATGAACACGAGATGAACACGAGATGAACACGAGATGAACACGAGATGAACACGAGATGAACACGAGATGAACACGAGATGAACACGAGATGAACACGAGATGAACACGAGATGAACACGAGATGAACACGAGATGAACACGAGATGAACACGAGATGAACACGAGATGAACACGAGATGAACACGAGATGAACACGAGATGAACACGAGATGAACACGAGATGAACACGAGATGAACACGAGATGAACACGAGATGAACACGAGATGAACACGAGATGAACACGAGATGAACACGAGATGAACACGAGATGAACACGAGATGAACACGAGATGAACACGAGATGAACACGAGATGAACACGAGATGAACACGAGATGAACACGAGATGAACACGAGATGAACACGAGATGAACACGAGATGAACACGAGATGAACACGAGATGAACACGAGATGAACACGAGATGAACACGAGATGAACACGAGATGAACACGAGATGAACACGAGATGAACACGAGATGAACACGAGATGAACACGAGATGAACACGAGATGAACACGAGATGAACACGAGATGAACACGAGATGAACACGAGATGAACACGAGATGAACACGAGATGAACACGAGATGAACACGAGATGAACACGAGATGAACACGAGATGAACACGAGATGAACACGAGATGAACACGAGATGAACACGAGATGAACACGAGATGAACACGAGATGAACACGAGATGAACACGAGATGAACACGAGATGAACACGAGATGAACACGAGATGAACACGAGATGAACACGAGATGAACACGAGATGAACACGAGATGAACACGAGATGAACACGAGATGAACACGAGATGAACACGAGATGAACACGAGATGAACACGAGATGAACACGAGATGAACACGAGATGAACACGAGATGAACACGAGATGAACACGAGATGAACACGAGATGAACACGAGATGAACACGAGATGAACACGAGATGAACACGAGATGAACACGAGATGAACACGAGATGAACACGAGATGAACACGAGATGAACACGAGATGAACACGAGATGAACACGAGATGAACACGAGATGAACACGAGATGAACACGAGATGAACACGAGATGAACACGAGATGAACACGAGATGAACACGAGATGAACACGAGATGAACACGAGATGAACACGAGATGAACACGAGATGAACACGAGATGAACACGAGATGAACACGAGATGAACACGAGATGAACACGAGATGAACACGAGATGAACACGAGATGAACACGAGATGAACACGAGATGAACACGAGATGAACACGAGATGAACACGAGATGAACACGAGATGAACACGAGATGAACACGAGATGAACACGAGATGAACACGAGATGAACACGAGATGAACACGAGATGAACACGAGATGAACACGAGATGAACACGAGATGAACACGAGATGAACACGAGATGAACACGAGATGAACACGAGATGAACACGAGATGAACACGAGATGAACACGAGATGAACACGAGATGAACACGAGATGAACACGAGATGAACACGAGATGAACACGAGATGAACACGAGATGAACACGAGATGAACACGAGATGAACACGAGATGAACACGAGATGAACACGAGATGAACACGAGATGAACACGAGATGAACACGAGATGAACACGAGATGAACACGAGATGAACACGAGATGAACACGAGATGAACACGAGATGAACACGAGATGAACACGAGATGAACACGAGATGAACACGAGATGAACACGAGATGAACACGAGATGAACACGAGATGAACACGAGATGAACACGAGATGAACACGAGATGAACACGAGATGAACACGAGATGAACACGAGATGAACACGAGATGAACACGAGATGAACACGAGATGAACACGAGATGAACACGAGATGAACACGAGATGAACACGAGATGAACACGAGATGAACACGAGATGAACACGAGATGAACACGAGATGAACACGAGATGAACACGAGATGAACACGAGATGAACACGAGATGAACACGAGATGAACACGAGATGAACACGAGATGAACACGAGATGAACACGAGATGAACACGAGATGAACACGAGATGAACACGAGATGAACACGAGATGAACACGAGATGAACACGAGATGAACACGAGATGAACACGAGATGAACACGAGATGAACACGAGATGAACACGAGATGAACACGAGATGAACACGAGATGAACACGAGATGAACACGAGATGAACACGAGATGAACACGAGATGAACACGAGATGAACACGAGATGAACACGAGATGAACACGAGATGAACACGAGATGAACACGAGATGAACACGAGATGAACACGAGATGAACACGAGATGAACACGAGATGAACACGAGATGAACACGAGATGAACACGAGATGAACACGAGATGAACACGAGATGAACACGAGATGAACACGAGATGAACACGAGATGAACACGAGATGAACACGAGATGAACACGAGATGAACACGAGATGAACACGAGATGAACACGAGATGAACACGAGATGAACACGAGATGAACACGAGATGAACACGAGATGAACACGAGATGAACACGAGATGAACACGAGATGAACACGAGATGAACACGAGATGAACACGAGATGAACACGAGATGAACACGAGATGAACACGAGATGAACACGAGATGAACACGAGATGAACACGAGATGAACACGAGATGAACACGAGATGAACACGAGATGAACACGAGATGAACACGAGATGAACACGAGATGAACACGAGATGAACACGAGATGAACACGAGATGAACACGAGATGAACACGAGATGAACACGAGATGAACACGAGATGAACACGAGATGAACACGAGATGAACACGAGATGAACACGAGATGAACACGAGATGAACACGAGATGAACACGAGATGAACACGAGATGAACACGAGATGAACACGAGATGAACACGAGATGAACACGAGATGAACACGAGATGAACACGAGATGAACACGAGATGAACACGAGATGAACACGAGATGAACACGAGATGAACACGAGATGAACACGAGATGAACACGAGATGAACACGAGATGAACACGAGATGAACACGAGATGAACACGAGATGAACACGAGATGAACACGAGATGAACACGAGATGAACACGAGATGAACACGAGATGAACACGAGATGAACACGAGATGAACACGAGATGAACACGAGATGAACACGAGATGAACACGAGATGAACACGAGATGAACACGAGATGAACACGAGATGAACACGAGATGAACACGAGATGAACACGAGATGAACACGAGATGAACACGAGATGAACACGAGATGAACACGAGATGAACACGAGATGAACACGAGATGAACACGAGATGAACACGAGATGAACACGAGATGAACACGAGATGAACACGAGATGAACACGAGATGAACACGAGATGAACACGCAATGAACACGAGATGAACACGAGATGAACACGAGATGAACACGAGATGAACACGAGATGAACACGAGATGAACACGAGATGAACACGAGATGAACACGAGATGAACACGAGATGAACACGAGATGAACACGAGATGAACACGAGATGAACACGAGATGAACACGAGATGAACACGAGATGAACACGAGATGAACACGAGATGAACACGAGATGAACACGAGATGAACACGAGATGAACACGAGATGAACACGAGATGAACACGAGATGAACACGAGATGAACACGAGATGAGCACGAGATGAACACGAGATGAACACGAGATGAACACGAGATGAACACGAGATGAACACGAGATGAACACGAGATGAACACGAGATGAACACGAGATGAACACGAGATGAACACGAGATGAACACGAGATGAACACGAGATGAACACGAGATGAACACGAGATGAACACGAGATGAACACGAGATGAACACGAGATGAACACGAGATGAACACGCAATGAACACGAGATGAACACGAGATGAACACGAGATGAACACGAGATGAACACGAGATGAACACGAGATGAACACGCAATGAACACGAGATGAACACGAGATGAACACGCAATGAACACGAGATGAACACGAGATGAACACGAGATGAACACGAGATGAACACGAGATGAACACGAGATGAACACGAGATGAACACGAGATGAACACGAGATGAACACGAGATGAACACGAGATGAACACGAGATGAGCACGAGATGAACACGAGATGAACACGAGATGAACACGAGATGAACACGAGATGAACACGAGATGAACACGAGATGAACACGAGATGAACACGAGATGAACACGAGATGAACACGAGATGAACACGAGATGAACACGAGATGAACACGAGATGAACACGAGATGAACACGAGATGAACACGAGATGAACACGAGATGAACACGAGATGAACACGCAATGAACACGAGATGAACACGAGATGAACACGAGATGAACACGAGATGAACACGAGATGAACACGAGATGAACACGCAATGAACACGAGATGAACACGAGATGAACACGAGATGAACACGAGATGAACACGAGATGAACACGAGATGAACACGAGATGAACACGAGATGAACACGAGATGAACACGAGATGAACACGAGATGAACACGAGATGAACACGAGATGAACACGAGATGAACACGAGATGAACACGAGATGAACACGAGATGAACACGAGATGAACACGAGATGAACACGAGATGAACACGAGATGAACACGAGATGAGCACGAGATGAACACGAGATGAACACGAGATGAACACGAGATGAACACGAGATGAACACGAGATGAACACGAGATGAACACGAGATGAACACGAGATGAACACGAGATGAACACGAGATGAACACGAGATGAACACGAGATGAACACGAGATGAACACGAGATGAACACGAGATGAACACGAGATGAACACGAGATGAACACGAGATGAACACGAGATGAACACGAGATGAACACGAGATGAACACGAGATGAACACGAGATGAACATGAGATGAACACGAGATGAACACGAGATGAACATTTTAATCATTTCTATTTTAATCATTTATATTTTAATAATTTCTATTTTAATAATTTCTATTTTAATAATTTCTATTATAATAATTTTTATTTTAATAATTTCTATTTTAAAAATTTATATTTTAATAATTTCTATTTTAATAATTTTTATTTTAATAATTTATATTTTTAAAATTTCTATTTTTAAAATTTATATTTTTAAAATTTATATTTTAATAATTTATATTTTAATAATTTCTATTTTAATAATTTCTATTTTAATAATTTCTATTTTAATAATTTCTATTTTAATAATTTCTATTTTAATAATTTCTATTTTAGTAATTTCTATTTTAATAATTTATATTTTAATAATTTCTATTTTAATAATTTCTATTTTAATAATTTCTATTTTAATAATTTATATTTTAATAATTTCTATTTTAATAATTTCTATTTTAAAAATTTATATTTTAAAAATTTATATTTTAATAATTTATATTTTAATAATTTATATTTTAATAATTTATATTTTAATAATTTCTATTTTAATAATTTCTATTTTAATAATTTCTATTTTAATAATTTCTATTTTAATAATTTCTATTTTAATAATTTAGATTTTAATAATTTAGATTTTAATAATTTAGATTTTAATAATTTAGATTTTAATAATTTAGATTTTAATAATTTAGATTTTCTTTAATAGTTTAGATTTTCTTTAATAATTTAGATTTTCTTTAATAATTTATTTTTTATCTAATAGTTTAGATTTTATTTAATAGTTTATTTTTTATTTAATAGTTCAGATTTTATTTAATAATTTTTTTTTGATGCAATAGAAATGTATAACGAAGCCACCATTGTCAATGTCAAAATCTCCAACACTACATTTGAAGTTGTTATGATGAGTCCAAAGATTAGGGAGATTAGAACAAATGGGTGATGATGAAAACTTTTCAGATGAAATCAAAATGGTTAGTTATATTATTATTATTTTATAAATTAATACTTTGAATTTGAATGATTAATTTCCAAATGATTGCTCAGTTATTATTTTATAAATTAATACTTTGAATTTGAATGATTAATTTCCAAATGATTGCTCAGTTTATCATTTCGACAAAAGAAAAGATGCCATTGATCTTATTCATATGACAGCATGTCTGTTGCATCCCCAGTATGAAAGAATAATAGGAAAAAAGTTTGGGATAGAAAAGAAATAAATACCAAGACTTTCATTAGAGAAAATTTAATTCTATTTTGTACAGCCAGACCAAGCTGCAGTGCCGTTGAGAAAAAAAACAAATGATGGTTATTTAGACCTATTATGTTTATTTTTATAACGTAAAAATTATAATAAAATTATTATACTATCAAATTATATGAATGATTTTATATTTGCAGTTTTGGAGAATAAGAATGTTGTCAAAAAACATATTTCTAACATTATTGAAGAATTAATAATAATGAACGAAGAAGAAAATTCAGAAGAGGATGAATTGTACAAATAATCACAATTACGTCCCAAAAAATAGAAGATTATAAAGATGTTTTATTTCATTGAAGTAAAATGAGCAATTTTAAAATACTACAAGAAGTAGCCAAAATTTTGTTTAGTATATCTGCAAGTTATATTCCCTGTGAACGGAATTTTTCATTATGTGGTCGTTTAACTTCAAACCCAAAACCATCTCATTTGAGAGCTGAAACTCTTAACGGTTTAACCCGTGTGAAAAGCAATAAAGACTTGATTGTATTACTCAAAAACAAGGACTAACTTCAATACTTTCATTTCAATAAATATTTGAAATTTAAATCGTGTTTTTTAAATTTTATTGAAAGAAATATTCTCTGACTTTCAAATAATAAATTTTAAGAAATGTTAGAACTAGTAAGTTTGGGACTAGTGAAAACGGCAGCGAGAATGAATAAAAAAACAAAAAGCTTTCGGGAACGGGTCGGGACGGGAAAAAAAATTTCGGGAACGGGACGGGACGGGAATCAAAATTCTGATGTCCTATCGGGAACGGGACGGGACGGGAAAACAGATTCCGGGAACGGGACGGGACCGGGAATGAAAAATCGTCCATGTCCGACCTCTAGTGGAGAACTAATCTTTCCATGAGTTTGGACAACACCCTCAAGTTTGAAATAGGCCTGTACGACGAAGTTTCAGTGAGTTTAAGACTTGGCTTCTTAAGCAGTGGCGTGATGTAAGCCGACTTGAAAGACTTCGGAACCCTGCCTGCCGAAAAAGACCTGTTGAATAAGCTCACTAAAAAAGGAGCAATTATTCCAGATATCTCCTTCAACAGCCATGTAGGAACCGGGTCATTCGAGCACTGCTTATTTGGAACTTAGAATTAAGCACAAAGATATATTCACCATCGATGAAGTCCGAAAGAGAGTTACGAATGCTATTGGGCCCCATGAAGGCCTACTGACCACACTGAAAAGAAGGAAGCTGAGATGGTGTGGTCATTCTGAGGTGGTGTGGTCATTCTGAGGTGGTGTGGTCATTCTGAGATGGTGTGGTCATTCTGAGATGGTGTGGTCATTCTGAGATGGTGTGGTCATTCTGAGGTGGTGTGGTCATTCTGAGATGGTGTGGTCATTCTGAGATGGTGTGGTCATTCTGAGGTGGTGTGGTCATTCTGAGGTGGTGTGGTCATTCTGAGATGGTGTGGTCATTCTGAGATGGTGTGGTCATTCTGAGGTGGTGTGGTCATTCTGAGATGGTGGGGTCATTCTGAGGTGGTGTGGTCATTCTGAGATGGTGTGGTCATTCTGAGATGGTGGGGTCATTCTGAGGTGGTGTGGTCATTCTGAGATGGTGTGGTCATTCTGAGATGGTGTGGTCATGTCTCCCGTTCTCCAGGCCAAAAGAGTTCTTCAAGGCACTGTTCAGAGGATGAAGAAGAGGCAGGCAGAGGAAAGATGGGAAGACAATGCAGTGGACAGGGTTAGAGCTCAACTGCTCTCTGAGACTGTCAGAAAAGCGAAAAGAATGGAAGAATCAGTTTCGAGTTCTACGGTGGTATCCTAACGGCCTTTTACTTATCAGAGCTCGCCCCCTGATGCGCACTGTTCCAAGAGTTTAAATTCATACATCCAGTTTAAGTTGGGTCCTTATAAACATAAATTGAGTGACAACTAAATGTTTCAAAAATTTAAGGTCTTTACAGATGTTTCCAAATTTGCATCAGTGGGCCTTGCGTTAACTTTGTTTGTCAAAACAACAGTAAAAACGTGGTTAAAATATATCTTAACAGTAAATAAATATCCATGATTAAAGATTATGGGAGACTGACGGACATACCCCAATTACAAGAAAAAACTTAATCTTTTTTTATAAATGTTATATTTTTTTAACAAAAAGATAATCGATTTTTAACTTTAAAATATTAAAAAACTACCCATAGACATAATAATAGTACAATGTTTATGTTTATGTTAATACTACCGCGCTTATTATAATGAGCACATGAACACGAGATGAACACGAGATGAACACGAGATGAACACGAGATGAACACGAGATGAACACGAGATGAACACGAGATGAACATGAGATGAACACGAGATGAACACGAGATGAACACGAGATGAACACGAGATGAACACGAGATGAACACGAGATGAACACGAGATGAACACGAGATGAACACGAGATGAACACGAGATGAACACGAGATGAACACGAGATGAACACGAGATGAACACGAGATGAACACGAGATGAACACGAGATGAACACGAGATGAACACGAGATGAACACGAGATGAACACGAGATGAACACGAGATGAACACGAGATGAACACGAGATGAACACGAGATGAACACGAGATGAACACGAGATGAACACGAGATGAACACGAGATGAACACGAGATGAACACGAGATGAACACGAGATGAACACGAGATGAACACGAGATGAACACGAGATGAACACGAGATGAACACGAGATGAACACGAGATGAACACGAGATGAACACGAGATGAACACGAGATGAACACGAGATGAACACGAGATGAACACGAGATGAACACGAGATGAACACGAGATGAACACGAGATGAACACGAGATGAACACGAGATGAACACGAGATGAACACGAGATGAACACGAGATGAACACGAGATGAACACGAGATGAACACGAGATGAACACGAGATGAACACGAGATGAACACGAGATGAACACGAGATGAACACGAGATGAACACGAGATGAACACGAGATGAACACGAGATGAACACGAGATGAACACGAGATGAACACGAGATGAACACGAGATGAACACGAGATGAACACGAGATGAACACGAGATGAACACGAGATGAACACGAGATGAACACGAGATGAACACGAGATGAACACGAGATGAACACGAGATGAACACGAGATGAACACGAGATGAACACGAGATGAACACGAGATGAACACGAGATGAACACGAGATGAACACGAGATGAACACGAGATGAACACGAGATGAACACGAGATGAACACGAGATGAACACGAGATGAACACGAGATGAACACGAGATGAACACGAGATGAACACGAGATGAACACGAGATGAACACGAGATGAACACGAGATGAACACGAGATGAACACGAGATGAACACGAGATGAACACGAGATGAACACGAGATGAACACGAGATGAACACGAGATGAACACGAGATGAACACGAGATGAACACGAGATGAACACGAGATGAACACGAGATGAACACGAGATGAACACGAGATGAACACGAGATGAACACGAGATGAACACGAGATGAACACGAGATGAACACGAGATGAACACGAGATGAACACGAGATGAACACGAGATGAACACGAGATGAACACGAGATGAACACGAGATGAACACGAGATGAACACGAGATGAACACGAGATGAACACGAGATGAACACGAGATGAACACGAGATGAACACGAGATGAACACGAGATGAACACGAGATGAACACGAGATGAACACGAGATGAACACGAGATGAACACGAGATGAACACGAGATGAACACGAGATGAACACGAGATGAACACGAGATGAACACGAGATGAACACGAGATGAACACGAGATGAACACGAGATGAACACGAGATGAACACGAGATGAACACGAGATGAACACGAGATGAACACGAGATGAACACGAGATGAACACGAGATGAACACGAGATGAACACGAGATGAACACGAGATGAACACGAGATGAACACGAGATGAACACGAGATGAACACGAGATGAACACGAGATGAACACGAGATGAACACGAGATGAACACGAGATGAACACGAGATGAACACGAGATGAACACGAGATGAACACGAGATGAACACGAGATGAACACGAGATGAACACGAGATGAACACGAGATGAACACGAGATGAACACGAGATGAACACGAGATGAACACGAGATGAACACGAGATGAACACGAGATGAACACGAGATGAACACGAGATGAACACGAGATGAACACGAGATGAACACGAGATGAACACGAGATGAACACGAGATGAACACGAGATGAACACGAGATGAACACGAGATGAACACGAGATGAACACGAGATGAACACGAGATGAACACGAGATGAACACGAGATGAACACGAGATGAACACGAGATGAACACGAGATGAACACGAGATGAACACGAGATGAACACGAGATGAACACGAGATGAACACGAGATGAACACGAGATGAACACGAGATGAACACGAGATGA
>CALSEQ010000001.1:0-34613 GCA_943735955.1 Piscicola geometra | reverse complement strand
ATGAACACGAGATGAACACGAGATGAACACGAGATGAACACGAGATGAACACGAGATGAACACGAGATGAACACGAGATGAACACGAGATGAACACGAGATGAACACGAGATGAACACGAGATGAACACGAGATGAACACGAGATGAACACGAGATGAACACGAGATGAACACGAGATGAACACGAGATGAACACGAGATGAACACGAGATGAACACGAGATGAACACGAGATGAACACGAGATGAACACGAGATGAACACGAGATGAACACGAGATGAACACGAGATGAACACGAGATGAACACGAGATGAACACGAGATGAACACGAGATGAACACGAGATGAACACGAGATGAACACGAGATGAACACGAGATGAACACGAGATGAACACGAGATGAACACGAGATGAACACGAGATGAACACGAGATGAACACGAGATGAACACGAGATGAACACGAGATGAACACGAGATGAACACGAGATGAACACGAGATGAACACGAGATGAACACGAGATGAACACGAGATGAACACGAGATGAACACGAGATGAACACGAGATGAACACGAGATGAACACGAGATGAACACGAGATGAACACGAGATGAACACGAGATGAACACGAGATGAACACGAGATGAACACGAGATGAACACGAGATGAACACGAGATGAACACGAGATGAACACGAGATGAACACGAGATGAACACGAGATGAACACGAGATGAACACGAGATGAACACGAGATGAACACGAGATGAACACGAGATGAACACGAGATGAACACGAGATGAACACGAGATGAACACGAGATGAACACGAGATGAACACGAGATGAACACGAGATGAACACGAGATGAACACGAGATGAACACGAGATGAACACGAGATGAACACGAGATGAACACGAGATGAACACGAGATGAACACGAGATGAACACGAGATGAACACGAGATGAACACGAGATGAACACGAGATGAACACGAGATGAACACGAGATGAACACGAGATGAACACGAGATGAACACGAGATGAACACGAGATGAACACGAGATGAACACGAGATGAACACGAGATGAACACGAGATGAACACGAGATGAACACGAGATGAACACGAGATGAACACGAGATGAACACGAGATGAACACGAGATGAACACGAGATGAACACGAGATGAACACGAGATGAACACGAGATGAACACGAGATGAACACGAGATGAACACGAGATGAACACGAGATGAACACGAGATGAACACGAGATGAACACGAGATGAACACGAGATGAACACGAGATGAACACGAGATGAACACGAGATGAACACGAGATGAACACGAGATGAACACGAGATGAACACGAGATGAACACGAGATGAACACGAGATGAACACGAGATGAACACGAGATGAACACGAGATGAACACGAGATGAACACGAGATGAACACGAGATGAACACGAGATGAACACGAGATGAACACGAGATGAACACGAGATGAACACGAGATGAACACGAGATGAACACGAGATGAACACGAGATGAACACGAGATGAACACGAGATGAACACGAGATGAACACGAGATGAACACGAGATGAACACGAGATGAACACGAGATGAACACGAGATGAACACGAGATGAACACGAGATGAACACGAGATGAACACGAGATGAACACGAGATGAACACGAGATGAACACGAGATGAACACGAGATGAACACGAGATGAACACGAGATGAACACGAGATGAACACGAGATGAACACGAGATGAACACGAGATGAACACGAGATGAACACGAGATGAACACGAGATGAACACGAGATGAACACGAGATGAACACGAGATGAACACGAGATGAACACGAGATGAACACGAGATGAACACGAGATGAACACGAGATGAACACGAGATGAACACGAGATGAACACGAGATGAACACGAGATGAACACGAGATGAACACGAGATGAACACGAGATGAACACGAGATGAACACGAGATGAACACGAGATGAACACGAGATGAACACGAGATGAACACGAGATGAACACGAGATGAACACGAGATGAACACGAGATGAACACGAGATGAACACGAGATGAACACGAGATGAACACGAGATGAACACGAGATGAACACGAGATGAACACGAGATGAACACGAGATGAACACGAGATGAACACGAGATGAACACGAGATGAACACGAGATGAACACGAGATGAACACGAGATGAACACGAGATGAACACGAGATGAACACGAGATGAACACGAGATGAACACGAGATGAACACGAGATGAACACGAGATGAACACGAGATGAACACGAGATGAACACGAGATGAACACGAGATGAACACGAGATGAACACGAGATGAACACGAGATGAACACGAGATGAACACGAGATGAACACGAGATGAACACGAGATGAACACGAGATGAACACGAGATGAACACGAGATGAACACGAGATGAACACGAGATGAACACGAGATGAACACGAGATGAACACGAGATGAACACGAGATGAACACGAGATGAACACGAGATGAACACGAGATGAACACGAGATGAACACGAGATGAACACGAGATGAACACGAGATGAACACGAGATGAACACGAGATGAACACGAGATGAACACGAGATGAACACGAGATGAACACGAGATGAACACGAGATGAACACGAGATGAACACGAGATGAACACGAGATGAACACGAGATGAACACGAGATGAACACGAGATGAACACGAGATGAACACGAGATGAACACGAGATGAACACGAGATGAACACGAGATGAACACGAGATGAACACGAGATGAACACGAGATGAACACGAGATGAACACGAGATGAACACGAGATGAACACGAGATGAACACGAGATGAACACGAGATGAACACGAGATGAACACGAGATGAACACGAGATGAACACGAGATGAACACGAGATGAACACGAGATGAACACGAGATGAACACGAGATGAACACGAGATGAACACGAGATGAACACGAGATGAACACGAGATGAACACGAGATGAACACGAGATGAACACGAGATGAACACGAGATGAACACGAGATGAACACGAGATGAACACGAGATGAACACGAGATGAACACGAGATGAACACGAGATGAACACGAGATGAACACGAGATGAACACGAGATGAACACGAGATGAACACGAGATGAACACGAGATGAACACGAGATGAACACGAGATGAACACGAGATGAACACGAGATGAACACGAGATGAACACGAGATGAACACGAGATGAACACGAGATGAACACGAGATGAACACGAGATGAACACGAGATGAACACGAGATGAACACGAGATGAACACGAGATGAACACGAGATGAACACGAGATGAACACGAGATGAACACGAGATGAACACGAGATGAACACGAGATGAACACGAGATGAACACGAGATGAACACGAGATGAACACGAGATGAACACGAGATGAACACGAGATGAACACGAGATGAACACGAGATGAACACGAGATGAACACGAGATGAACACGAGATGAACACGAGATGAACACGAGATGAACACGAGATGAACACGAGATGAACACGAGATGAACACGAGATGAACACGAGATGAACACGAGATGAACAGAGAACACGAGATGAACACGAGATGAACACGAGATGAACACGAGATGAACACGAGATGAACACGAGATGAACACGAGATGAACACGAGATGAACACGAGATGAACACGAGATGAACACGAGATGAACACGAGATGAACACGAGATGAACACGAGATGAACACGAGATGAACACGAGATGAACACGAGATGAACACGAGATGAACACGAGATGAACACGAGATGAACACGAGATGAACACGAGATGAACACGAGATGAACACGAGATGAACACGAGATGAACACGAGATGAACACGAGATGAACACGAGATGAACACGAGATGAACACGAGATGAACACGAGATGAACACGAGATGAACACGAGATGAACACGAGATGAACACGAGATGAACACGAGATGAACACGAGATGAACACGAGATGAACACGAGATGAACACGAGATGAACACGAGATGAACACGAGATGAACACGAGATGAACACGAGATGAACACGAGATGAACACGAGATGAACACGAGATGAACACGAGATGAACACGAGATGAACACGAGATGAACACGAGATGAACACGAGATGAACACGAGATGAACACGAGATGAACACGAGATGAACACGAGATGAACACGAGATGAACACGAGATGAACACGAGATGAACACGAGATGAACACGAGATGAACACGAGATGAACACGAGATGAACACGAGATGAACACGAGATGAACACGAGATGAACACGAGATGAACACGAGATGAACACGAGATGAACACGAGATGAACACGAGATGAACACGAGATGAACACGAGATGAACACGAGATGAACACGAGATGAACACGAGATGAACACGAGATGAACACGAGATGAACACGAGATGAACACGAGATGAACACGAGATGAACACGAGATGAACACGAGATGAACACGAGATGAACACGAGATGAACACGAGATGAACACGAGATGAACACGAGATGAACACGAGATGAACACGAGATGAACACGAGATGAACACGAGATGAACACGAGATGAACACGAGATGAACACGAGATGAACACGAGATGAACACGAGATGAACACGAGATGAACACGAGATGAACACGAGATGAACACGAGATGAACACGAGATGAACACGAGATGAACACGAGATGAACACGAGATGAACACGAGATGAACACGAGATGAACACGAGATGAACACGAGATGAACACGAGATGAACACGAGATGAACACGAGATGAACACGAGATGAACACGAGATGAACACGAGATGAACACGAGATGAACACGAGATGAACACGAGATGAACACGAGATGAACACGAGATGAACACGAGATGAACACGAGATGAACACGAGATGAACACGAGATGAACACGAGATGAACACGAGATGAACACGAGATGAACACGAGATGAACACGAGATGAACACGAGATGAACACGAGATGAACACGAGATGAACACGAGATGAACACGAGATGAACACGAGATGAACACGAGATGAACACGAGATGAACACGAGATGAACACGAGATGAACACGAGATGAACACGAGATGAACACGAGATGAACACGAGATGAACACGAGATGAACACGAGATGAACACGAGATGAACACGAGATGAACACGAGATGAACACGAGATGAACACGAGATGAACACGAGATGAACACGAGATGAACACGAGATGAACACGAGATGAACACGAGATGAACACGAGATGAACACGAGATGAACACGAGATGAACACGAGATGAACACGAGATGAACACGAGATGAACACGAGATGAACACGAGATGAACACGAGATGAACACGAGATGAACACGAGATGAACACGAGATGAACACGAGATGAACACGAGATGAACACGAGATGAACACGAGATGAACACGAGATGAACACGAGATGAACACGAGATGAACACGAGATGAACACGAGATGAACACGAGATGAACACGAGATGAACACGAGATGAACACGAGATGAACACGAGATGAACACGAGATGAACACGAGATGAACACGAGATGAACACGAGATGAACACGAGATGAACACGAGATGAACACGAGATGAACACGAGATGAACACGAGATGAACACGAGATGAACACGAGATGAACACGAGATGAACACGAGATGAACACGAGATGAACACGAGATGAACACGAGATGAACACGAGATGAACACGAGATGAACACGAGATGAACACGAGATGAACACGAGATGAACACGAGATGAACACGAGATGAACACGAGATGAACACGAGATGAACACGAGATGAACACGAGATGAACACGAGATGAACACGAGATGAACACGAGATGAACACGAGATGAACACGAGATGAACACGAGATGAACACGAGATGAACACGAGATGAACACGAGATGAACACGAGATGAACACGAGATGAACACGAGATGAACACGAGATGAACACGAGATGAACACGAGATGAACACGAGATGAACACGAGATGAACACGAGATGAACACGAGATGAACACGAGATGAACACGAGATGAACACGAGATGAACACGAGATGAACACGAGATGAACACGAGATGAACACGAGATGAACACGAGATGAACACGAGATGAACACGAGATGAACACGAGATGAACACGAGATGAACACGAGATGAACACGAGATGAACACGAGATGAACACGAGATGAACACGAGATGAACACGAGATGAACACGAGATGAACACGAGATGAACACGAGATGAACACGAGATGAACACGAGATGAACACGAGATGAACACGAGATGAACATGAGAATGTTAAAAACATTAAAAAGAATGTTGAAAACTTTGAAAAGAATGTTAAAAACTTTAAAAAGAATGTTAAAAACTTTGAAAAGAATGTTAAAAACATTAAAAAAAATGTTGAAAACTTTGAAAAGAATGTTAAAAACTTTAAAAAGAATGTTAAAAACTTTAAAAAGAATGTTAAAAACTTTAAAAAGAATGTTAAAAACTTCAAAAAGAATGTTAAAAACTTTAAAAAGACTGTTAAAAACTTTAAAAAGAATGTTAAAAACTTTAAAAAGAATGTTAAAAACTTTAAAAAGAATGGTAAAAACTTTGAAAAGAATGTTAAAAACATTAACAATAATGTTGAAAACTTTGAAAAGAATGTTAAAAACTTTAAAAAGAATGTTAGAAACTTTAAAAAGAATGTTAAAATCTTTAAAAAGAATGTCAAAAACTTTAAAAAGAATGTTAAAAACTTTTTTTTAAATGTTAAAAGAGTGGTGAGGCACCTATCGATCGAAATGAAACTTTCAGAGAAAGTGACAAATCGCTGTGTGACAACAGTGGGGGTGTTCGGTGTATCCTCCATGGATCTTTCGCGCTGTCCATGTGTGTGGGGTTGGGATTAGGGTGAGACAGTGAGGACAACCATTTGCCTGTAGGTTTGGTTGGGGGGTAAAAAGGATTTGGTGTGGGGGTGCATGGGGAGTAAAGATAAAGAAGTAAAAAAATTGGCGCCATATTGGCCTCGGAATGTGTGATGTGTGTGGGTGGGAGTAAGGATCAGCGGCCTATCATAGGCATCCAAGGGCAGTGACCGATCCTACACTCTATGCAAGCCTGTGGGGTTTTAGCCCGGGTTGACATAGAGCAAGGTCTGTTCCACTTTGTCCGGTATCCTTGAAGTACTGAGCAAAGAATCTTGCGGCCATCGCCGGTTGGACTTTTTGGGCGCCGGACCGTTTGGATCCGCTCACTCACAGAGTTTCGACGGGCTCTTAAGCTCTTCTCTGATCCTATACTGAGGTGTTCAGAAAACAAATTTTCTGAAAAGCACCAGAGTTCTCGTAGGAAAAATCCCCTAGAGTAGGGAAAATTTCCGGCGAGGGAAACAGAGAAAGCAGCCGTCTAGGCTATCAACAGAGATGAACACGAGATGAACACGAGATGAACACGAGATGAACACGAGATGAACATGAGATGAACACGAGATGAACACGAGATGAACACGAAATGAACACGAGATGAACACGAGATGAACACGAGATGAACACTAGATGAACACGAGATGAACACGAGATGAACACGAGATGAACACGAGATGAACACGAGATGAACACGAGATGAACACGAGATGAACACGAGATGAACACGAGATGAACACGAGATGAACACGAGATGAACACGAGATGAACACGAGATGAACACGAGATGAACACGAGATGAACACGAGATGAACACGAGATGAACACGAGATGAACACGAGATGAACACGAGATGAACACGAGATGAACACGAGATGAACACGAGATGAGCACGAGATGAACACGAGATGAACACGAGATGAACACGAGATGAACACGAGATGAACACGAGATGAACACGAGATGAACACGAGATGAACACGAGATGAACACGAGATGAACACGAGATGAACACGAGATGAACACGAGATGAACACGAGATGAACACGAGATGAACACGAGATGAACACGAGATGAACACGAGATGAACACGAGATGAACACGAGATGAACACGAGATGAACACGAGATGAACACGAGATGAACACGAGATGAACACGAGATGAACACGAGATGAACACGAGATGAACACGAGATGAACACGAGATGAACACGAGATGAACACGAGATGAACACGAGATGAACACGAGATGAACACGAGATGAACACGAGATGAACACGAGATGAACACGAGATGAACACGAGATGAACACGAGATGAACACGAGATGAACACGAGATGAACACGAGATGAACACGAGATGAACACGAGATGAACACGAGATGAACACGAGATGAACACGAGATGAACACGAGATGAACACGAGATGAACACGAGATGAACACGAGATGAACACGAGATGAACACGAGATGAACACGAGATGAACACGAGATGAACACGAGATGAACACGAGATGAACACGAGATGAACACGAGATGAACACGAGATGAACACGAGATGAACACGAGATGAACACGAGATGAACACGAGATGAACACGAGATGAACACGAGATGAACACGAGATGAACACGAGATGAACACGAGATGAACACGAGATGAACACGAGATGAACACGAGATGAACACGAGATGAACACGAGATGAACACGAGATGAACACGAGATGAACACGAGATGAACACGAGATGAACACGAGATGAACACGAGATGAACACGAGATGAACACGAGATGAACACGAGATGAACACGAGATGAACACGAGATGAACACGAGATGAACACGAGATGAACACGAGATGAACACGAGATGAACACGAGATGAACACGAGATGAACACGAGATGAACACGAGATGAACACGAGATGAACACGAGATGAACACGAGATGAACACGAGATGAACACGAGATGAACACGAGATGAACACGAGATGAACACGAGATGAACACGAGATGAACACGAGATGAACACGAGATGAACACGAGATGAACACGAGATGAACACGAGATGAACACGAGATGAACACGAGATGAACACGAGATGAACACGAGATGAACACGAGATGAACACGAGATGAACACGAGATGAACACGAGATGAACACGAGATGAACACGAGATGAACACGAGATGAACACGAGATGAACACGAGATGAACACGAGATGAACACGAGATGAACACGAGATGAACACGAGATGAACACGAGATGAACACGAGATGAACACGAGATGAACACGAGATGAACACGAGATGAACACGAGATGAACACGAGATGAACACGAGATGAACACGAGATGAACACGAGATGAACACGAGATGAACACGAGATGAACACGAGATGAACACGAGATGAACACGAGATGAACACGAGATGAACACGAGATGAACACGAGATGAACACGAGATGAACACGAGATGAACACGAGATGAACACGAGATGAACACGAGATGAACACGAGATGAACACGAGATGAACACGAGATGAACACGAGATGAACACGAGATGAACACGAGATGAACACGAGATGAACACGAGATGAACACGAGATGAACACGAGATGAACACGAGATGAACACGAGATGAACACGAGATGAACACGAGATGAACACGAGATGAACACGAGATGAACACGAGATGAACACGAGATGAACACGAGATGAACACGAGATGAACACGAGATGAACACGAGATGAACACGAGATGAACACGAGATGAACACGAGATGAACACGAGATGAACACGAGATGAACACGAGATGAACACGAGATGAACACGAGATGAACACGAGATGAACACGAGATGAACACGAGATGAACACGAGATGAACACGAGATGAACACGAGATGAACACGAGATGAACACGAGATGAACACGAGATGAACACGAGATGAACACGAGATGAACACGAGATGAACACGAGATGAACACGAGATGAACACGAGATGAACACGAGATGAACACGAGATGAACACGAGATGAACACGAGATGAACACGAGATGAACACGAGATGAACACGAGATGAACACGAGATGAACACGAGATGAACACGAGATGAACACGAGATGAACACGAGATGAACACGAGATGAACACGAGATGAACACGAGATGAACACGAGATGAACACGAGATGAACACGAGATGAACACGAGATGAACACGAGATGAACACGAGATGAACACGAGATGAACACGAGATGAACACGAGATGAACACGAGATGAACACGAGATGAACACGAGATGAACACGAGATGAACACGAGATGAACACGAGATGAACACGAGATGAACACGAGATGAACACGAGATGAACACGAGATGAACACGAGATGAACACGAGATGAACACGAGATGAACACGAGATGAACACGAGATGAACACGAGATGAACACGAGATGAACACGAGATGAACACGAGATGAACACGAGATGAACACGAGATGAACACGAGATGAACACGAGATGAACACGAGATGAACACGAGATGAACACGAGATGAACACGAGATGAACACGAGATGAACACGAGATGAACACGAGATGAACACGAGATGAACACGAGATGAACACGAGATGAACACGAGATGAACACGAGATGAACACGAGATGAACACGAGATGAACACGAGATGAACACGAGATGAACACGAGATGAACACGAGATGAACACGAGATGAACACGAGATGAACACGAGATGAACACGAGATGAACACGAGATGAACACGAGATGAACACGAGATGAACACGAGATGAACACGAGATGAACACGAGATGAACACGAGATGAACACGAGATGAACACGAGATGAACACGAGATGAACACGAGATGAACACGAGATGAACACGAGATGAACACGAGATGAACACGAGATGAACACGAGATGAACACGAGATGAACACGAGATGAACACGAGATGAACACGAGATGAACACGAGATGAACACGAGATGAACACGAGATGAACACGAGATGAACACGAGATGAACACGAGATGAACACGAGATGAACACGAGATGAACACGAGATGAACACGAGATGAACACGAGATGAACACGAGATGAACACGAGATGAACACGAGATGAACACGAGATGAACACGAGATGAACACGAGATGAACACGAGATGAACACGAGATGAACACGAGATGAACACGAGATGAACACGAGATGAACACGAGATGAACACGAGATGAACACGAGATGAACACGAGATGAACACGAGATGAACACGAGATGAACACGAGATGAACACGAGATGAACACGAGATGAACACGAGATGAACACGAGATGAACACGAGATGAACACGAGATGAACACGAGATGAACACGAGATGAACACGAGATGAACACGAGATGAACACGAGATGAACACGAGATGAACACGAGATGAACACGAGATGAACACGAGATGAACACGAGATGAACACGAGATGAACACGAGATGAACACGAGATGAACACGAGATGAACACGAGATGAACACGAGATGAACACGAGATGAACACGAGATGAACACGAGATGAACACGAGATGAACACGAGATGAACACGAGATGAACACGAGATGAACACGAGATGAACACGAGATGAACACGAGATGAACACGAGATGAACACGAGATGAACACGAGATGAACACGAGATGAACACGAGATGAACACGAGATGAACACGAGATGAACACTAGATGAACACGAGATGAACACGAGATGAACACGAGATGAACACGAGATGAACACGAGATGAACACGAGATGAACACGAGATGAACACGAGATGAACACGAGATGAACACGAGATGAACACGAGATGAACACGAGATGAACACGAGATGAACACGAGATGAACACGAGATGAACACGAGATGAACACGAGATGAACACGAGATGAACACGAGATGAACACGAGATGAACACGAGATGAACACGAGATGAACACGAGATGAACACGAGATGAACACGAGATGAACACGAGATGAACACGAGATGAACACGAGATGAACACGAGATGAACACGAGATGAACACGAGATGAACACGAGATGAACACGAGATGAACACGAGATGAACACGAGATGAACACGAGATGAACACGAGATGAACACGAGATGAACACGAGATGAACACGAGATGAACACGAGATGAACACGAGATGAACACGAGATGAACACGAGATGAACACGAGATGAACACGAGATGAACACGAGATGAACACGAGATGAACACGAGATGAACACGAGATGAACACGAGATGAACACGAGATGAACACGAGATGAACACGAGATGAACACGAGATGAACACGAGATGAACACGAGATGAACACGAGATGAACACGAGATGAACACGAGATGAACACGAGATGAACACGAGATGAACACGAGATGAACACGAGATGAACACGAGATGAACACGAGATGAACACGAGATGAACACGAGATGAACACGAGATGAACACGAGATGAACACGAGATGAACACGAGATGAACACGAGATGAACACGAGATGAACACGAGATGAACACGAGATGAACACGAGATGAACACGAGATGAACACGAGATGAACACGAGATGAACACGAGATGAACACGAGATGAACACGAGATGAACACGAGATGAACACGAGATGAACACGAGATGAACACGAGATGAACACGAGATGAACACGAGATGAACACGAGATGAACACGAGATGAACACGAGATGAACACGAGATGAACACGAGATGAACACGAGATGAACACGAGATGAACACGAGATGAACACGAGATGAACACGAGATGAACACGAGATGAACACGAGATGAACACGAGATGAACACGAGATGAACACGAGATGAACACGAGATGAACACGAGATGAACACGAGATGAACACGAGATGAACACGAGATGAACACGAGATGAACACGAGATGAACACGAGATGAACACGAGATGAACACGAGATGAACACGAGATGAACACGAGATGAACACGAGATGAACACGAGATGAACACGAGATGAACACGAGATGAACACGAGATGAACACGAGATGAACACGAGATGAACACGAGATGAACACGAGATGAACACGAGATGAACACGAGATGAACACGAGATGAACACGAGATGAACACGAGATGAACACGAGATGAACACGAGATGAACACGAGATGAACACGAGATGAACACGAGATGAACACGAGATGAACACGAGATGAACACGAGATGAACACGAGATGAACACGAGATGAACACGAGATGAACACGAGATGAACACGAGATGAACACGAGATGAACACGAGATGAACACGAGATGAACACGAGATGAACACGAGATGAACACGAGATGAACACGAGATGAACACGAGATGAACACGAGATGAACACGAGATGAACACGAGATGAACACGAGATGAACACGAGATGAACACGAGATGAACACGAGATGAACACGAGATGAACACGAGATGAACACGAGATGAACACGAGATGAACACGAGATGAACACGAGATGAACACGAGATGAACACGAGATGAACACGAGATGAACACGAGATGAACACGAGATGAACACGAGATGAACACGAGATGAACACGAGATGAACACGAGATGAACACGAGATGAACACGAGATGAACACGAGATGAACACGAGATGAACACGAGATGAACACGAGATGAACACGAGATGAACACGAGATGAACACGAGATGAACACGAGATGAACACGAGATGAACACGAGATGAACACGAGATGAACACGAGATGAACACGAGATGAACACGAGATGAACACGAGATGAACACGAGATGAACACGAGATGAACACGAGATGAACACGAGATGAACACGAGATGAACACGAGATGAACACGAGATGAACACGAGATGAACACGAGATGAACACGAGATGAACACGAGATGAACACGAGATGAACACGAGATGAACACGAGATGAACACGAGATGAACACGAGATGAACACGAGATGAACACGAGATGAACACGAGATGAACACGAGATGAACACGAGATGAACACGAGATGAACACGAGATGAACACGAGATGAACACGAGATGAACACGAGATGAACACGAGATGAACACGAGATGAACACGAGATGAACACGAGATGAACACGAGATGAACACGAGATGAACACGAGATGAACACGAGATGAACACGAGATGAACACGAGATGAACACGAGATGAACACGAGATGAACACGAGATGAACACGAGATGAACACGAGATGAACACGAGATGAACACGAGATGAACACGAGATGAACACGAGATGAACACGAGATGAACACGAGATGAACACGAGATGAACACGAGGAACACGAGATGAACACGAGATGAACACGAGATGAACACGAGATGAACACGAGATGAACACGAGATGAACACGAGATGAACACGAGATGAACACGAGATGAACACGAGATGAACACGAGATGAACACGAGATGAACACGAGATGAACACTAGATGAACACGAGATGAACACGAGATGAACACGAGATGAACACGAGATGAACACGAGATGAACACGAGATGAACACGAGATGAACACGAGATAAACACGAGATGAACACGAGATGAACACGAGATGAACACGAGATGAACACGAGATGAACACGAGATGAACACGAGATGAACACGAGATGAACACGAGATGAACACGAGATGAACACGAGATGAACACGAGATGAACACGAGATGAACACGAGATGAACACGAGATGAACACGAGATGAACACGAGATGAACACGAGATGAACACGAGATGAACACTAGATGAACACGAGATGAACACGAGATGAACACGAGATGAACACGAGATGAACACGAGATGAACACGAGATGAACACGAGATGAACACGAGATGAACACGAGATGAACACGAGATGAACACGAGATGAACACGAGATGAACACGAGATGAACACGAGATGAACACGAGATGAACACGAGATGAACACGAGATGAACACGAGATGAACACGAGATGAACACAAGATGAACACGAGATGAACACGAGATGAACACTAGATGAACACGAGATGAACACGAGATGAACACGAGATGAACACGAGATGAACACTAGATGAACACGAGATGAACACGAGATGAACACGAGATGAACACGAGATGAACACGAGATGAACACGAGATGAACACGAGATGAACACGAGATGAACACGAGATGAACACGAGATGAACACGAGATGAACACGAGATGAACACTAGATGAACACGAGATGAACACGAGATGAACACGAGATGAACACGAGATGAACACGAGATGAACACGAGATGAACACGAGATGAACACGAGATGAACACGAGATGAACACGAGATGAACACGAGATGAACACGAGATGAACACGAGATGAACACGAGATGAACACGAGATGAACACTAGATGAACACGAGATGAACACTAGATGAACACGAGATGAACACGAGATGAACACGAGATGAACACGAGATGATCACGAGATGAACACGAAATGAACACGAGATGAACACGAGATGAACACGAGATGAACACGAGATGAACACGAGATGAACACGAGATGAACACGAGATGAACACGAGATGAACACGAGATGAACACGAGATGAACACGAGATGAACACGAGATGAACACGAGATGAACACGAGATGAACACGAGATGAACACGAGATGAACACGAGATGAACACGAGATGAACACGAGATGAACACGAGATGAACACGAGATGAACACGAGATGAACACGAGATGAACACGAGATGAACACGAGATGAACACGAGATGAACACGAAATGAACACGAAATGAACACGAGATGAACACGAAATGAACACGAGATGAACACTAGATGAACCCGAAATGAACACGAGATGAACACTAGATGAACACGAGATGAACACGAGATGAACACGAGATGAACACGAGATGAACACGAGATGAACACGAGATGAACACGAGATGAACACGAGATGAACACGAGATGAACACGAGATGAACACGAGATGAACACGAGATGAACACGAGATGAACACGAGATGAACACGAGATGAACACGAGATGAACACGAGATGAACACGAGATGAACACGAGATGAACACGAGATGAACACGAGATGAACACGAGATGAACACGAGATGAACACGAGATGAACACGAGATGAACACGAGATGAACACGAGATGAACACGAGATGAACACGAGATGAACACGAGATGAACACGAGATGAACACGAGATGAACACGAGATGAACACGAGATGAACACGAGATGAACACGAGATGAACACGAGATGAACACGAGATGAACACGAGATGAACACGAGATGAACACGAGATGAACACGAGATGAACACGAGATGAACACGAGATGAACACGAGATGAACACGAGATGAACACGAGATGAACACGAGATGAACACGAGATGAACACGAGATGAACACGAGATGAACACGAGATGAACACGAGATGAACACGAGATGAACACGAGATGAACACGAGATGAACACGAGATGAACACGAGATGAACACGAGATGAACACGAGATGAACACGAGATGAACACGAGATGAACACGAGATGAACACGAGATGAACACGAGATGAACACGAGATGAACACGAGATGAACACGAGATGAACACGAGATGAACACGAGATGAACACGAGATGAACACGAGATGAACACGAGATGAACACGAGATGAACACGAGATGAACACGAGATGAACACGAGATGAACACGAGATGAACACGAGATGAACACGAGATGAACACGAGATGAACACGAGATGAACACGAGATGAACACGAGATGAACACGAGATGAACACGAGATGAACACGAGATGAACACGAGATGAACACGAGATGAACACGAGATGAACACGAGATGAACACGAGATGAACACGAGATGAACACGAGATGAACACGAGATGAACACGAGATGAACACGAGATGAACACGAGATGAACACGAGATGAACACGAGATGAACACGAGATGAACACGAGATGAACACGAGATGAACACGAGATGAACACGAGATGAACACGAGATGAACACGAGATGAACACGAGATGAACACGAGATGAACACGAGATGAACACGAGATGAACACGAGATGAACACGAGATGAACACGAGATGAACACGAGATGAACACGAGATGAACACGAGATGAACACGAGATGAACACGAGATGAACACGAGATGAACACGAGATGAACACGAGATGAACACGAGATGAACACGAGATGAACACGAGATGAACACGAGATGAACACGAGATGAACACGAGATGAACACGAGATGAACACGAGATGAACACGAGATGAACACGAGATGAACACGAGATGAACACGAGATGAACACGAGATGAACACGAGATGAACACGAGATGAACACGAGATGAACACGAGATGAACACGAGATGAACACGAGATGAACACGAGATGAACACGAGATGAACACGAGATGAACACGAGATGAACACGAGATGAACACGAGATGAACACGAGATGAACACGAGATGAACACGAGATGAACACGAGATGAACACGAGATGAACACGAGATGAACACGAGATGAACACGAGATGAACACGAGATGAACACGAGATGAACACGAGATGAACACGAGATGAACACGAGATGAACACGAGATGAACACGAGATGAACACGAGATGAACACGAGATGAACACGAGATGAACACGAGATGAACACGAGATGAACACGAGATGAACACGAGATGAACACTAGATGAACACGAGATGAACACGAGATGAACACGAGATGAACACGAGATGAACACGAGATGAACACGAGATGAACACGAGATGAACACGAGATGAACACGAGATGAACACGAGATGAACACGAGATGAACACGAGATGAACACGAGATGAACACGAGATGAACACGAGATGAACACGAGATGAACACGAGATGAACACGAGATGAACACGAGATGAACACGAGATGAACACGAGATGAACACGAGATGAACACGAGATGAACACGAGATGAACACGAGATGAACACGAGATGAACACGAGATGAACACGAGATGAACACGAGATGAACACGAGATGAACACGAGATGAACACGAGATGAACACGAGATGAACACGAGATGAACACGAGATGAACACGAGATGAACACGAGATGAACACGAGATGAACACGAGATGAACACGAGATGAACACGAGATGAACACGAGATGAACACGAGATGAACACGAGATGAACACGAGATGAACACGAGATGAACACGAGATGAACACGAGATGAACACGAGATGAACACGAGATGAACACGAGATGAACACGAGATGAACACGAGATGAACACGAGATGAACACGAGATGAACACGAGATGAACACGAGATGAACACGAGATGAACACGAGATGAACACGAGATGAACACGAGATGAACACGAGATGAACACGAGATGAACACGAGATGAACACGAGATGAACACGAGATGAACACGAGATGAACACGAGATGAACACGAGATGAACACGAGATGAACACGAGATGAACACGAGATGAACACGAGATGAACACGAGATGAACACGAGATGAACACGAGATGAACACGAGATGAACACGAGATGAACACGAGATGAACACGAGATGAACACGAGATGAACACGAGATGAACACGAGATGAACACGAGATGAACACGAGATGAACACGAGATGAACACGAGATGAACACGAGATGAACACGAGATGAACACGAGATGAACACGAGATGAACACGAGATGAACACGAGATGAACACGAGATGAACACGAGATGAACACGAGATGAACACGAGATGAACACGAGATGAACACGAGATGAACACGAGATGAACACGAGATGAACACGAGATGAACACGAGATGAACACGAGATGAACACGAGATGAACACGAGATGAACACGAGATGAACACGAGATGAACACGAGATGAACACGAGATGAACACGAGATGAACACGAGATGAACACGAGATGAACACGAGATGAACACGAGATGAACACGAGATGAACACGAGATGAACACGAGATGAACACGAGATGAACACGAGATGAACACGAGATGAACACGAGATGAACACGAGATGAACACGAGATGAACACGAGATGAACACGAGATGAACACGAGATGAACACGAGATGAACACGAGATGAACACGAGATGAACACGAGATGAACACGAGATGAACACGAGATGAACACGAGATGAACACGAGATGAACACGAGATGAACACGAGATGAACACGAGATGAACACGAGATGAACACGAGATGAACACGAGATGAACACGAGATGAACACGAGATGAACACGAGATGAACACGAGATGAACACGAGATGAACACGAGATGAACACGAGATGAACACGAGATGAACACGAGATGAACACGAGATGAACACGAGATGAACACGAGATGAACACGAGATGAACACGAGATGAACACGAGATGAACACGAGATGAACACGAGATGAACACGAGATGAACACGAGATGAACACGAGATGAACACGAGATGAACACGAGATGAACACGAGATGAACACGAGATGAACACGAGATGAACACGAGATGAACACGAGATGAACACGAGATGAACACGAGATGAACACGAGATGAACACGAGATGAACACGAGATGAACACGAGATGAACACGAGATGAACACGAGATGAACACGAGATGAACACGAGATGAACACGAGATGAACACGAGATGAACACGAGATGAACACGAGATGAACACGAGATGAACACGAGATGAACACGAGATGAACACGAGATGAACACGAGATGAACACGAGATGAACACGAGATGAACACGAGATGAACACGAGATGAACACGAGATGAACACGAGATGAACACGAGATGAACACGAGATGAACACGAGATGAACACGAGATGAACACGAGATGAACACGAGATGAACACGAGATGAACACGAGATGAACACGAGATGAACACGAGATGAACACGAGATGAACACGAGATGAACACGAGATGAACACGAGATGAACACGAGATGAACACGAGATGAACACGAGATGAACACGAGATGAACACGAGATGAACACGAGATGAACACGAGATGAACACGAGATGAACACGAGATGAACACGAGATGAACACGAGATGAACACGAGATGAACACGAGATGAACACGAGATGAACACGAGATGAACACGAGATGAACACGAGATGAACACGAGATGAACACGAGATGAACACGAGATGAACACGAGATGAACACGAGATGAACACGAGATGAACACGAGATGAACACGAGATGAACACGAGATGAACACGAGATGAACACGAGATGAACACGAGATGAACACGAGATGAACACGAGATGAACACGAGATGAACACGAGATGAACACGAGATGAACACGAGATGAACACGAGATGAACACGAGATGAACACGAGATGAACACGAGATGAACACGAGATGAACACGAGATGAACACGAGATGAACACGAGATGAACACGAGATGAACACGAGATGAACACGAGATGAACACGAGATGAACACGAGATGAACACGAGATGAACACGAGATGAACACGAGATGAACACGAGATGAACACGAGATGAACACGAGATGAACACGAGATGAACACGAGATGAACACGAGATGAACACGAGATGAACACGAGATGAACACGAGATGAACACGAGATGAACACGAGATGAACACGAGATGAACACGAGATGAACACGAGATGAACACGAGATGAACACGAGATGAACACGAGATGAACACGAGATGAACACGAGATGAACACGAGATGAACACGAGATGAACACGAGATGAACACGAGATGAACACGAGATGAACACGAGATGAACACGAGATGAACACGAGATGAACACGAGATGAACACGAGATGAACACGAGATGAACACGAGATGAACACGAGATGAACACGAGATGAACACGAGATGAACACGAGATGAACACGAGATGAACACGAGATGAACACGAGATGAACACGAGATGAACACGAGATGAACACGAGATGAACACGAGATGAACACGAGATGAACACGAGATGAACACGAGATGAACACGAGATGAACACGAGATGAACACGAGATGAACACGAGATGAACACGAGATGAACACGAGATGAACACGAGATGAACACGAGATGAACACGAGATGAACACGAGATGAACACGAGATGAACACGAGATGAACACGAGATGAACACGAGATGAACACGAGATGAACACGAGATGAACACGAGATGAACACGAGATGAACACGAGATGAACACGAGATGAACACGAGATGAACACGAGATGAACACGAGATGAACACGAGATGAACACGAGATGAACACGAGATGAACACGAGATGAACACGAGATGAACACGAGATGAACACGAGATGAACACGAGATGAACACGAGATGAACACGAGATGAACACGAGATGAACACGAGATGAACACGAGATGAACACGAGATGAACACGAGATGAACACGAGATGAACACGAGATGAACACGAGATGAACACGAGATGAACACGAGATGAACACGAGATGAACACGAGATGAACACGAGATGAACACGAGATGAACACGAGATGAACACGAGATGAACACGAGATGAACACGAGATGAACACGAGATGAACACGAGATGAACACGAGATGAACACGAGATGAACACGAGATGAACACGAGATGAACACGAGATGAACACGAGATGAACACGAGATGAACACGAGATGAACACGAGATGAACACGAGATGAACACGAGATGAACACGAGATGAACACGAGATGAACACGAGATGAACACGAGATGAACACGAGATGAACACGAGATGAACACGAGATGAACACGAGATGAACACGAGATGAACACGAGATGAACACGAGATGAACACGAGATGAACACGAGATGAACACGAGATGAACACGAGATGAACACGAGATGAACACGAGATGAACACGAGATGAACACGAGATGAACACGAGATGAACACGAGATGAACACGAGATGAACACGAGATGAACACGAGATGAACACGAGATGAACACGAGATGAACACGAGATGAACACGAGATGAACACGAGATGAACACGAGATGAACACGAGATGAACACGAGATGAACACGAGATGAACACGAGATGAACACGAGATGAACACGAGATGAACACGAGATGAACACGAGATGAACACGAGATGAACACGAGATGAACACGAGATGAACACGAGATGAACACGAGATGAACACGAGATGAACACGAGATGAACACGAGATGAACACGAGATGAACACGAGATGAACACGAGATGAACACGAGATGAACACGAGATGAACACGAGATGAACACGAGATGAACACGAGATGAACACGAGATGAACACGAGATGAACACGAGATGAACACGAGATGAACACGAGATGAACACGAGATGAACACGAGATGAACACGAGATGAACACGAGATGAACACGAGATGAACACGAGATGAACACGAGATGAACACGAGATGAACACGAGATGAACACGAGATGAACACGAGATGAACACGAGATGAACACGAGATGAACACGAGATGAACACGAGATGAACACGAGATGAACACGAGATGAACACGAGATGAACACGAGATGAACACGAGATGAACACGAGATGAACACGAGATGAACACGAGATGAACACGAGATGAACACGAGATGAACACGAGATGAACACGAGATGAACACGAGATGAACACGAGATGAACACGAGATGAACACGAGATGAACACGAGATGAACACGAGATGAACACGAGATGAACACGAGATGAACACGAGATGAACACGAGATGAACACGAGATGAACACGAGATGAACACGAGATGAACACGAGATGAACACGAGATGAACACGAGATGAACACGAGATGAACACGAGATGAACACGAGATGAACACGAGATGAACACGAGATGAACACGAGATGAACACGAGATGAACACGAGATGAACACGAGATGAACACGAGATGAACACGAGATGAACACGAGATGAACACGAGATGAACACGAGATGAACACGAGATGAACACGAGATGAACACGAGATGAACACGAGATGAACACGAGATGAACACGAGATGAACACGAGATGAACACGAGATGAACACGAGATGAACACGAGATGAACACGAGATGAACACGAGATGAACACGAGATGAACACGAGATGAACACGAGATGAACACGAGATGAACACGAGATGAACACGAGATGAACACGAGATGAACACGAGATGAACACGAGATGAACACGAGATGAACACGAGATGAACACGAGATGAACACGAGATGAACACGAGATGAACACGAGATGAACACGAGATGAACACGAGATGAACACGAGATGAACACGAGATGAACACGAGATGAACACGAGATGAACACGAGATGAACACGAGATGAACACGAGATGAACACGAGATGAACACGAGATGAACACGAGATGAACACGAGATGAACACGAGATGAACACGAGATGAACACGAGATGAACACGAGATGAACACGAGATGAACACGAGATGAACACGAGATGAACACGAGATGAACACGAGATGAACACGAGATGAACACGAGATGAACACGAGATGAACACGAGATGAACACGAGATGAACACGAGATGAACACGAGATGAACACGAGATGAACACGAGATGAACACGAGATGAACACGAGATGAACACGAGATGAACACGAGATGAACACGAGATGAACACGAGATGAACACGAGATGAACACGAGATGAACACGAGATGAACACGAGATGAACACGAGATGAACACGAGATGAACACGAGATGAACACGAGATGAACACGAGATGAACACGAGATGAACACGAGATGAACACGAGATGAACACGAGATGAACACGAGATGAACACGAGATGAACACGAGATGAACACGAGATGAACACGAGATGAACACGAGATGAACACGAGATGAACACGAGATGAACACGAGATGAACACGAGATGAACACGAGATGAACACGAGATGAACACGAGATGAACACGAGATGAACACGAGATGAACACGAGATGAACACGAGATGAACACGAGATGAACACGAGATGAACACGAGATGAACACGAGATGAACACGAGATGAACACGAGATGAACACGAGATGAACACGAGATGAACACGAGATGAACACGAGATGAACACGAGATGAACACGAGATGAACACGAGATGAACACGAGATGAACACGAGATGAACACGAGATGAACACGAGATGAACACGAGATGAACACGAGATGAACACGAGATGAACACGAGATGAACACGAGATGAACACGAGATGAACACGAGATGAACACGAGATGAACACGAGATGAACACGAGATGAACACGAGATGAACACGAGATGAACACGAGATGAACACGAGATGAACACGAGATGAACACGAGATGAACACGAGATGAACACGAGATGAACACGAGATGAACACGAGATGAACACGAGATGAACACGAGATGAACACGAGATGAACACGAGATGAACACGAGATGAACACGAGATGAACACGAGATGAACACGAGATGAACACGAGATGAACACGAGATGAACACGAGATGAACACGAGATGAACACGAGATGAACACGAGATGAACACGAGATGAACACGAGATGAACACGAGATGAACACGAGATGAACACGAGATGAACACGAGATGAACACGAGATGAACACGAGATGAACACGAGATGAACACGAGATGAACACGAGATGAACACGAGATGAACACGAGATGAACACGAGATGAACACGAGATGAACACGAGATGAACACGAGATGAACACGAGATGAACACGAGATGAACACGAGATGAACACGAGATGAACACGAGATGAACACGAGATGAACACGAGATGAACACGAGATGAACACGAGATGAACACGAGATGAACACGAGATGAACACGAGATGAACACGAGATGAACACGAGATGAACACGAGATGAACACGAGATGAACACGAGATGAACACGAGATGAACACGAGATGAACACGAGATGAACACGAGATGAACACGAGATGAACACGAGATGAACACGAGATGAACACGAGATGAACACGAGATGAACACGAGATGAACACGAGATGAACACGAGATGAACACGAGATGAACACGAGATGAACACGAGATGAACACGAGATGAACACGAGATGAACACGAGATGAACACGAGATGAACACGAGATGAACACGAGATGAACACGAGATGAACACGAGATGAACACGAGATGAACACGAGATGAACACGAGATGAACACGAGATGAACACGAGATGAACACGAGATGAACACGAGATGAACACGAGATGAACACGAGATGAACACGAGATGAACACGAGATGAACACGAGATGAACACGAGATGAACACGAGATGAACACGAGATGAACACGAGATGAACACGAGATGAACACGAGATGAACACGAGATGAACACGAGATGAACACGAGATGAACACGAGATGAACACGAGATGAACACGAGATGAACACGAGATGAACACGAGATGAACACGAGATGAACACGAGATGAACACGAGATGAACACGAGATGAACACGAGATGAACACGAGATGAACACGAGATGAACACGAGATGAACACGAGATGAACACGAGATGAACACGAGATGAACACGAGATGAACACGAGATGAACACGAGATGAACACGAGATGAACACGAGATGAACACGAGATGAACACGAGATGAACACGAGATGAACACGAGATGAACACGAGATGAACACGAGATGAACACGAGATGAACACGAGATGAACACGAGATGAACACGAGATGAACACGAGATGAACACGAGATGAACACGAGATGAACACGAGATGAACACGAGATGAACACGAGATGAACACGAGATGAACACGAGATGAACACGAGATGAACACGAGATGAACACGAGATGAACACGAGATGAACACGAGATGAACACGAGATGAACACGAGATGAACACGAGATGAACACGAGATGAACACGAGATGAACACGAGATGAACACGAGATGAACACGAGATGAACATGAGATGAACACGAGATGAACAAGAGATGAACACGAGATGAACACGAGATGAACACGAGATGAACACGCAATGAACACAAGATGAACACGAGATGAACACGAGATGAACACGAGATGAACACGAGATGAACACGAGATGAACACGAGATGAACATGAGATGAACACGAGATGAACACGAGATGAACACGAGATGAACACGAGATGAACACGAGATGAACACGAGATGAACACGAGATGAACACGAGATGAACACGAGATGAACACGAGATGAACACGAGATGAACACGAGATGAACACGAGATGAACACGAGATGAACACGAGATGAACACGAGATGACACGAGATGAACACGAGATGAACACGAGATGAACACGAGATGAACACGAGATGAACACGAGATGAACACGAGATGAACACGAGATGAACACGAGATGAACATTTTAATCATTTCTATTTTAATCATTTATATTTTAATAATTTCTATTTTAATAATTTCTATTTTAATAATTTCTATTATAATAATTTTTATTTTAATAATTTCTATTTTAAAAATTTATATTTTAATAATTTCTATTTTAATAATTTTTATTTTAATAATTTATATTTTTAAAATTTCTATTTTTAAAATTTATATTTTTAAAATTTATATTTTAAAATTTATATTTTAATAATTTCTATTTTAATAATTTCTATTTTAATAATTTCTATTTTAATAATTTCTATTTTAATAATTTCTATTTTAATAATTTCTATTTTAATAATTTCTATTTTAGTAATTTCTATTTTAATAATTTCTATTTTAATAATTTCTATTTTAATAATTTCTATTTTAATAATTTCTATTTTAATAATTTCTATTTTAATAATTTCTATTTTAAAAATTTATATTTTAATAATTTATATTTTAATAATTTATATTTTAATAATTTATATTTTAATAATTTCTATTTTAATAATTTCTATTTTAATAATTTCTATTTTAATAATTTCTATTTTAATAATTTCTATTTTAATAATTTAGATTTTAATAATTTAGATTTTAATAATTTAGATTTTAATAATTTAGATTTTAATAATTTAGATTTTAATAATTTAGATTTTAATAATTTAGATTTTCTTTAATAGTTTAGATTTTCTTTAATAATTTAGATTTTCTTTAATAATTTATTTTTTATCTAATAGTTTAGATTTTATTTAATAGTTTATTTTTTATTTAATAGTTCAGATTTTATTTAATAATTTTTTTTTGATGCAATAGAAATGTATAACGAAGCCACCATTGTCAATGTCAAAATCTCCA
This sequence comes from Piscicola geometra, assembly GCA_943735955.1. Classification (NCBI taxonomy): domain Eukaryota; kingdom Metazoa; phylum Annelida; class Clitellata; order Hirudinida; family Piscicolidae; genus Piscicola; species Piscicola geometra. The sequence continues at coordinate 7,120 of CALSEQ010000001.1, read as the reverse complement.
ACACTACATTTGAAGTTGTTATGATGAGTCCAAAGATTAGGGAGATTAGAACAAATGGGTGATGATGAAAACTTTTCAGATGAAATCAAAATGGTTAGTTATATTATTATTATTTTATAAATTAATACTTTGAATTTGAATGATTAATTTCCAAATGATTGCTCAGTTTATCATTTCGACAAAAGAAAAGATGCCATTGATCTTATTCATATGACAGCATGTCTGTTGCATCCCCAGTATGAAAGAATAATAGGAAAAAAGTTTGGGATAGAAAAGAAATAAATACCAAGACTTTCATTAGAGAAAATTTAATTCTATTTTGTACAGCCAGACCAAGCTGCAGTGCCGTTGAGAAAAAAAACAAATGATGGTTATTTAGACCTATTATGTTTATTTTTATAACGTAAAAATTATAATAAAATTATTATACTATCAAATTATACGAATGATTTTATATTTGCAGTTGTGGAGAATAAGAATGTTGTCAAAAAACATATTTCTAACATTATTGAAGAATTAATAATAATGAACGAAGAAGAAAATTCAGAAGAGGATGAATTGTACAAATAATCACAATTACGTCCCAAAAAATAGAAGATTATAAAGATGTTTTATTTCATTGAAGTAAAATGAGCAATTTTAAAATACTACAAGAAGTAGCCAAAATTTTGTTTAGTATATCTGCAAGTTATATTCCCTGTGAACGGAATTTTTCATTATGTGGTCGTTTAACTTCAAACCCAAAACCATCTCATTTGAGAGCTGAAACTCTTAACGGTTTAACCCGTGTGAAAAGCAATAAAGACTTGATTGTATTACTCAAAAACAAGGACTAACTTCAATACTTTCATTTCAATAAATATTTGAAATTTAAATCGTGTTTTTTAAATTTTATTGAAAGAAATATTCTCTGACTTTCAAATAATAAATTTTAAGAAATGTTAGAACTAGTAAGTTTGGGACTAGTGAAAACGGCAGCGAGAATGAATAAAAAAACAAAAAGCTTTCGGGAACGGGTCGGGACGGGAAAAAAAATTTCGGGAACGGGACGGGACGGGAATCAAAATTCTGATGTCCTATCGGGAACGGGACGGGACGGGAAAACAGATTCCGGGAACGGGACGGGACCGGGAATGAAAAATCGTCCATGTCCGACCTCTAGTGGAGAACTAATCTTTCCATGAGTTTGGACAACACCCTCAAGTTTGAAATAGGCCTGTACGACGAAGTTTCAGTGAGTTTAAGACTTGGCTTCTTAAGCAGTGGCGTGATGTAAGCCGACTTGAAAGACTTCGGAACCCTGCCTGCCGAAAAAGACCTGTTGAATAAGCTCACTAAAAAAGGAGCAATTATTCCAGATATCTCCTTCAACAGCCATGTAGGAACCGGGTCATTCGAGCACTGCTTATTTGGAACTTAGAATTAAGCACAAAGATATATTCACCATCGATGAAGTCCGAAAGAGAGTTACGAATGCTATTGGGCCCCATGAAGGCCTACTGACCACACTGAAAAGAAGGAAGCTGAGATGGTGTGGTCATTCTGAGGTGGTGTGGTCATTCTGAGGTGGTGTGGTCATTCTGAGATGGTGTGGTCATTCTGAGATGGTGTGGTCATTCTGAGATGGTGTGGTCATTCTGAGGTGGTGTGGTCATTCTGAGATGGTGTGGTCATTCTGAGATGGTGTGGTCATTCTGAGGTGGTGTGGTCATTCTGAGGTGGTGTGGTCATTCTGAGATGGTGTGGTCATTCTGAGATGGTGTGGTCATTCTGAGGTGGTGTGGTCATTTTGAGATGGTGGGGTCATTCTGAGGTGGTGTGGTCATTCTGAGATGGTGTGGTCATTCTGAGATGGTGGGGTCATTCTGAGGTGGTGTGGTCATTCTGAGATGGTGTGGTCATTCTGAGATGGTGTGGTCATGTCTCCCGTTCTCCAGGCCAAAAGAGTTCTTCAAGGCACTGTTCAGAGGATGAAGAAGAGGCAGGCAGAGGAAAGATGGGAAGACAATGCAGTGGACAGGGTTAGAGCTCAACTGCTCTCTGAGACTGTCAGAAAAGCGAAAAGAATGGAAGAATCAGTTTCGAGTTCTACGGTGGTGTCCTAACGGCCTTTTACTTATCAGAGCTCGCCCCCTGATGCGCACTGTTCCAAGAGTTTAAATTCATACATCCAGTTTAAGTTGGGTCCTTATAAACATAAATTGAGTGACAACTAAATGTTTCAAAAATTTAAGGTCTTTACAGATGTTTCCAAATTTGCATCAGTGGGCCTTGCGTTAACTTTGTTTGTCAAAACAACAGTAAAAACGTGGTTAAAATATATCTTAACAGTAAATAAATATCCATGATTAAAGATTATGGGAGACTGACGGACATACCCCAATTACAAGAAAAAACTTAATCTTTTTTTATAAATGTTATATTTTTTTAACAAAAAGATAATCGATTTTTAACTTTAAAATATTAAAAAACTACCCATAGACATAATAATAGTACAATGTTTATGTTTATGTTAATACTACCGCGCTTATTATAATGAGCACATGAACACGAGATGAACACGAGATGAACACGAGATGAACACGAGATGAACACGAGATGAACACGAGATGAACACGAGATGAACACGAGATGAACACGAGATGAGCACGAGATGAACACGAGATGAACACGAGATGAACACGAGATGAACACGAGATGAACACGAGATGAACACGAGATGAACACGAGATGAACACGAGATGAACACGAGATGAACACGAGATGAACACGAGATGAACACGAGATGAACACGAGATGAACACGAGATGAACACGAGATGAACACGAGATGAACACGAGATGAACACGAGATGAACACGAGATGAACACGAGATGAACACGAGATGAACACGAGATGAACACGAGATGAACACGAGATGAACACGAGATGACACGAGATGAACACGAGATGAACACGAGATGAACACGAGATGAACACGAGATGAATACGAGATGAATACGAAATGAACACGAGATGAACACGAGATGAACACGAGATGAACACGAGATGAACACGAGATGAACACGAGATGAACACGAGATGAACACGAGATGAACACGAGATGAACACGAGATGAACACGAGATGAACACGAGATGAACACGAGATGAACACGAGATGAACACGAGATGAACACGAGATGAACACGAGATGAACACGAGATGAACACGAGATGAACACGAGATGAACACGAGATGAACACGAGATGAACACGAGATGAACACGAGATGAACACGAGATGAACACGAGATGAACACGAGATGAACACGAGATGAACACGAGATGAACACGAGATGAACACGAGATGAACACGAGATGAACACGAGATGAACACGAGATGAACACGAGATGAACACGAGATGAACACGAGATGAACACGAGATGAACACGAGATGAACACGAGATGAACACGAGATGAACACGAGATGAACACGAGATGAACACGAGATGACACGAGATGAACACGAGATGAACACGAGATGAACACGAGATGAACACGAGATGAACACGAGATGAACACGAAATGAACACGAGATGAACACGAGATGAACACGAGATGAACACGAGATGAACACGAGATGAACACGAGATGAACACGAGATGAACACGAGATGAACACGAGATGAACACGAGATGAACACGAGATGAACACGAGATGAACACGAGATGAACACGAAATGAACACGAGATGAACACGAGATGAACACGAGATGAACACGAGATGAACACGAGATGAACACGAGATGAACACGAGATGAACACGAGATGAACACGAGATGAACACGAGATGAACACGAGATGAACACGAGATGAACACGCAATGAACACGAGATGAACACGAGATGAACACGAGATGAACACGAGATGAACACGAGATGAACACGAGATGAACACGAGATGAACACGAGATGAACACGAGATGAACACGAGATGAACACGAGATGAACACGAGATGAACACGAGATGAACACGAGATGAACACGAGATGAACACGAGATGAACACGAGATGAACACGAGATGAACACGAGATGAACACGAGATGAACACGAGATGAACACGAGATGAACACGAGATGAACACGAGATGACACGAGATGACACGAGATGAACACGAGATGAACACGAGATGAACACGAGATGAACACGAGATGAACACGAGATGAACACGAGATGAACACGAGATGAACACGAGATGAACACGAGATGAACACGAGATGAACACAAGATGAACACGAGATGAACACGAGATGAACACGAGATGAACACGAGATGACACGAGATGAACACGAGATGAACACGAGATGAACACGAGATGAACACGAGATGAACACGAGATGAACACGAGATGAACACGAGATGAACACGAGATGAACACGAGATGAACACGAGATGAACACGAGATGAACACGAGATGAACACGAGATGAACACGAGATGAACACGAGATGAACACGAGATGAACACGAGATGAACACGAGATGAACACGAGATGAACACGAGATGAACACGAGATGAACACGAGATGAACATTTTAATCATTTCTATTTTAATCATTTATATTTTAATAATTTCTATTTTAATAATTTCTATTTTAATAATTTCTATTATAATAATTTTTATTTTAATAATTTCTATTTTAAAAATTTATATTTTAATAATTTATATTTTAATAATTTTTATTTTAATAATTTATATTTTTAAAATTTCTATTTTTAAAATTTCTATTTTTAAAATTTCTATTTTTAAAATTTATATTTTAATAATTTATATTTTAATAATTTCTATTTTAATAATTTCTATTTTAATAATTTCTATTTTAATAATTTCTATTTTAATAATTTCTATTTTAATAATTTCTATTTTAATAATTTCTATTTTAATAATTTCTATTTTAGTAATTTCTATTTTAATAATTTATATTTTAATAATTTCTATTTTAATAATTTCTATTTTAATAATTTCTATTTTAATAATTTCTATTTTAATAATTTCTATTTTAATAATTTCTATTTTAAAAATTTATATTTTAATAATTTATATTTTAATAATTTATATTTTAATAATTTATATTTTAATAATTTATATTTTAATAATTTATATTTTAATAATTTCTATTTTAATAATTTCTATTTTAATAATTTCTATTTTAATAATTTCTATTTTAATAATTTAGATTTTAATAATTTAGATTTTAATAATTTAGATTTTAATAATTTAGATTTTAATAATTTAGATTTTAATAATTTAGATTTTCTTTAATAGTTTAGATTTTCTTTAATAATTTAGATTTTCTTTAATAATTTATTTTTTATCTAATAGTTTAGATTTTATTTAATAGTTTATTTTTTATTTAATAGTTCAGATTTTATTTAATAATTTTTTTTTGATGCAATAGAAATGTATAACGAAGCCACCATTGTCAATGTCAAAATCTCCAACACTACATTTGAAGTTGTTATGATGAGTCCAAAGATTAGGGAGATTAGAACAAATGGGTGATGATGAAAACTTTTCAGATGAAATCAAAATGGTTAGTTATATTATTATTATTTTATAAATTAATACTTTGAATTTGAATGATTAATTTCCAAATGATTGCTCAGTTTATCATTTCGACAAAAGAAAAGATGCCATTGATCTTATTCATATGACAGCATGTCTGTTGCATCCCCAGTATGAAAGAATAATAGGAAAAAAGTTTGGGATAGAAAAGAAATAAATACCAAGACTTTCATTAGAGAAAATTTAATTCTATTTTGTACAGCCAGACCAAGCTGCAGTGCCGTTGAGAAAAAAAACAAATGATGGTTATTTAGACCTATTATGTTTATTTTTATAACGTAAAAATTATAATAAAATTATTATACTATCAAATTATACGAATGATTTTATATTTGCAGTTGTGGAGAATAAGAATGTTGTCAAAAAACATATTTCTAACATTATTGAAGAATTAATAATAATGAACGAAGAAGAAAATTCAGAAGAGGATGAATTGTACAAATAATCACAATTACGTCCCAAAAAATAGAAGATTATAAAGATGTTTTATTTCATTGAAGTAAAATGAGCAATTTTAAAATACTACAAGAAGTAGCCAAAATTTTGTTTAGTATATCTGCAAGTTATATTCCCTGTGAACGGAATTTTTCATTATGTGGTCGTTTAACTTCAAACCCAAAACCATCTCATTTGAGAGCTGAAACTCTTAACGGTTTAACCCGTGTGAAAAGCAATAAAGACTTGATTGTATTACTCAAAAACAAGGACTAACTTCAATACTTTCATTTCAATAAATATTTGAAATTTAAATCGTGTTTTTTAAATTTTATTGAAAGAAATATTCTCTGACTTTCAAATAATAAATTTTAAGAAATGTTAGAACTAGTAAGTTTGGGACTAGTGAAAACGGCAGCGAGAATGAATAAAAAAACAAAAAGCTTTCGGGAACGGGTCGGGACGGGAAAAAAAATTTCGGGAACGGGACGGGACGGGAATCAAAATTCTGATGTCCTATCGGGAACGGGACGGGACGGGAAAACAGATTCCGGGAACGGGACGGGACCGGGAATGAAAAATCGTCCATGTCCGACCTCTAGTGGAGAACTAATCTTTCCATGAGTTTGGACAACACCCTCAAGTTTGAAATAGGCCTGTACGACGAAGTTTCAGTGAGTTTAAGACTTGGCTTCTTAAGCAGTGGCGTGATGTAAGCCGACTTGAAAGACTTCGGAACCCTGCCTGCCGAAAAAGACCTGTTGAATAAGCTCACTAAAAAAGGAGCAATTATTCCAGATATCTCCTTCAACAGCCATGTAGGAACCGGGTCATTCGAGCACTGCTTATTTGGAACTTAGAATTAAGCACAAAGATATATTCACCATCGATGAAGTCCGAAAGAGAGTTACGAATGCTATTGGGCCCCATGAAGGCCTACTGACCACACTGAAAAGAAGGAAGCTGAGATGGTGTGGTCATTCTGAGGTGGTGTGGTCATTCTGAGGTGGTGTGGTCATTCTGAGATGGTGTGGTCATTCTGAGATGGTGTGGTCATTCTGAGATGGTGTGGTCATTCTGAGG
>OX030971.1:4610392-4642892 GCA_943735955.1 Piscicola geometra | reverse complement strand
CGACACTTAGAAAGCAAAACTATGCAAAATAAATAACCAAGCAAGCAAGCACAAGCAAGCACCAAGCAAGCACAAGCAAGCACAAGCAGGCACCAAGCAAGCACAAGCAGGCACCAAGCAAGCACAAGCAGGCACAAGCAGGCACCAAGCAGGCACCAAGCAAGCACAAGCAGGCACTAGCAGGCACCAAGCAGGCACCAAGCAAGCACAAGCAGGCACCAAGCAGGCACCAAGCAGGCACAAGCAGGCACCAAGCAAGCACAAGCAGGCACAAGCAAGCACAAGCAAGCACAAGCAGGCACCAAGCAGGCACCAAGCAAGCACAAGCAGGCACAAGCAGGCACCAAGCAGGCACCAAGCAAGCACAAGCAGGCACCAAGCAAGCACAAGCAGGCACCAAGCGAGCACCAAGCAGGCACCAAGCAAGCACACGCAGGCACCAAGCAGGCACAAGCAAGCACCAAGCAAGCACAAGCAGGCACCAAGCAAGCACAAGCAGGCAAGCAGCTGGCACGAACCCAATGTCTGACGGAGTGAGGGGCTATGTTGAGCCACTGTTTCTCATGGCCCACCAACAGGCAGGGAAGAGACTTGGGCTCCGAAGTTTCCCTCGATCCTGTGCAGTGGTGGTAGTAGTGGTTGTGGTGATAGTGCAGTGGTGGAGTTGCAGTAGTAGTTACAGTGGTATTTCTGGTGGTGCAATGGTGCTGGTGTTAGTTGTGGTACTGCAGTGGTGTTAGTTGTGGTACTGCAGTGGAGGTAGTTACAGTGCTGGCACACACAAACAAGCAACAACCTCTTCCAGCCAGCAAGTGGAAGTCCTTCCAAGTGAGGGGGCCTGAGATGGTGTAAACTGACTCCCATGTGCGAGTGGTGCGTCTCTTCTGGATGGCGTCCTGCAGGAGCGGCTGCATCTTCTTCAACAAACGAACCACTTCGCGCGAGTTTGAAGCTAGCGGAGCTGAAGCTGTCGTGATGGAGGATGCTGATAGGTGATGTTGCTGCTAGTGATAATTGTTGATAGTGGTAGTTATAGTGGTAAAGCCTCAACAAGTATTTCATGATGATGGCGACCACAGGACAACAAGCACCTTGGTAGAAGGACCACTTGTGAACACACAGGAGTTCCGAGGACTGCTTGCCTGCCTTTGAAGGTCTGCTGAGACCGAGGGCTGAATGGCACACTTGACTGCAGTCTGCAAGCGTGATGGACAGGATGGACCTAGTAGTGCTCCTTATTAGGTTGGTTTATATTGCGTGAACGAGTAGCCACTACATTAATGCAGTTCATTATTATTACCGTAAAAATGTTTTGACAATTTTCTTTTAAATTTATTTTGTTGAGCCCTTAGTTCGGACATAAACTTGAAAAACTAGAATGTCTACCAGTGGTAATAAGACCGAAAATAATGTTTTCGGATTTTAAAAAAAGAAATATTTAAAAGTGTGCGCATATATCGATATTTTACGGTATTATTATATTATTCAAGAGCTTTATTCTTAAGTTAAGGATAATATGAACGGGTGAACGGGTAGCTGAGTCGGCAAAGACTCTCGGCTTTGACCAATGATAAAAGGTCCTAGGTTCAAGTGCAACCAATACCCTAGTAACCAAAGGCGCAAACGAAAATATGCAGCCTAAGTGGCCTGGAAGCCCGTTCGAGTTATACGCCACTATAATAATGCTCGTCATAATATGAATGATAGAAATGAAGATGATGATAATGATGATGTTAATGATGATTGTGTTGTTAATGATGATGATAATAATAATAATAATGATGATGATGATGATGATGATGATAATTATTATTATTATTATTATTATTATTATTATTATGTTAGTTATGGTGAGGATGATTGAAGTGGTAATGTTGATGACGATGCATACCTCTCATTTCGAGTTCATTGACGTCATCATCATCGTTGCTGAACTTGTTGACGTCTGCCTGCTGGTTGTAGTTGGAGACGATGTAGGGCGCGGGAAACTGCGCTGAGAACTGCTCCCTGAAGAGTGAAAACACTTCAGACGAGATGTCGCCGTTGTTGAAAAGAGTGTTGCTGTTGTTGTTGTTGTTGTTGTTGTTGTTGTTGCTGTTGTTGTTGTTGTTGGTGATGGTAATGGTGTTGTTGTTGTTACTGTTGTTATTGCTGGTGTTGTTGTTTGAATTGTTGTTGAATGAATAAGAGCCATTGTTGATGAGGCTGTTGTTGTTTAGGTTGCTAATATCATTGCTAATATTGTCGATTTTGTTGTTATCAGGTGGGTTGTTGTTGAGTTTTAGGAGGGGAGTTTTGTGAGTGTTGTCGAATCTATCGTGGTAGTGGCCTGTGATGTCAACCTCGTCTTCGTAGAAGAGACCAGAGTTGTGGCCATACCTGTGCATGAAGATGGTGTTGTAATAGCATCATCTTGTTGACTCATACAATGCAATGTATAATGACCACACAAAACTTCGTATAGTCAACCGATCAATCTACTGTCTTTCCCTTAAACTTGAACTAAAATTTAAACTTTTTCACCACCATCATTCCCCCACTTTATGCTATCATAGCACTAACTCACCCAAGGCCCCCGATACACCACCACAACACCAAACTAACCACAACCACACCGACCGACCGGCGGTTGATGATGGCGCTGAAGGCACAGGTGCAGCGGAACTGGTCGTCAGTGGAGTCTGCAACGGAGGCGGCAGGCGAGAGGTACATGTGGATGTCACTGCCTTCGATGTTGCGGTTGCAGGCGCACAAGGTGCAGCTGTCGAAGTTCTGGTCCTTGAAGATGTTCAGCATCGAGTCAGAGAGTGCTATGTTCAGACTCAAGCCGCTCACTCCCTGTTGTGTGGTGGTGTGTGTTGGTTTGTGGTGTGTTTGGTTGTGTTGTGGGTTGGTGCTTTTGATTGTGGTGGTGTGTTGTGAGGATTGGTTGTGGTGGTGTGTTGTGAGGATTGGTTGTGGTGGTGTGTTGTGAGGATTGGTTGTGGTGGTGTGTTGTATTGTGATACAGTGCAACTCAAAATAATAGGAACAACAGTTTTTTTAATTTACAATTCCACATTTTATTTTTTCAATTCAAAATGCATACGATTCAAATTTACAAAAATTATTCATTAGTTCTTTTTTTTATTGTTCAGAGGGATTAAAACAAAAAGACTACAGTTTTTGTGTCGTCTGCTTTTAAACAAACAAAATTTAAATGCCATCTTTTTTTCTTACTTTTATTTTATATATAAACTAACAATTAGTGAATTATTTACAAAAGTTGTAATTATGTAAATAATGGGAAAAGATAAAAAAACTATTTAACATTTTGTTATTAAAATCTGATAATTAAGCAAATTGCTGACTTGTTGATTATTTATTTGTTGATTATTATTACTGACAAATTGAGTAAAATTTAGTACAAATTTAATTTTAAAAGATCCAAAAAAAATGATACTATAAAAAAACAGGAAGACCAAAAAGATTTGGCAAAGACGAATCTCAAGATTGGTGAGGGAAGCTGCAAAAGAAAAATCAGCGCCAAAGTGACGAAAACGATCTTCAATTCGACTGCAGTGTGTGAAAGATATAAAAAATCGGGAAAAAGTTTTTCAAATATGCATAGAGACAGCAATCTTTGCATTGAAAAAAATTCATGTCATGCAAGATTAGAATGGACAAAAATCATGTGGATTTTAGAGATAAATGGAACTGTGTAATATTTTCTGATGAAAATAAATTTAACTAGTCCTGAAAATGAGCGGTATTATTGGTCTGACACATACGTCGATCTGGTGGAGGAACAGTCATTCATTTTACAGCTTTTTCATCATTATTTAAAAGAGAAATTGCACTTATAAATGGGCGTGTTTACTCAAATAAATGCATTACTATAATCGAAAAATACTTGAAACCCTTTTCAAGTCACTTTCATGAGAAAAATGTTCTATACCAACAAGAAAAAGCATCTATTCATGTTTCTCAAGTGTCAATGAAGTTATTTTTAAAGAGAAAAAATTAGATTATTACTCTGGCGAGCCAGCAAGACCTCCTGATTTAAACTGAATTAAGAACTTGAAGGGATTCATTGTACATAATGAGTATGCCATTGGAAGACAGTTTCACGTTTTTAGGAGCTCAAAAGTGAAATTTTACACGCCTAAAACAAAATAAAATTTTCGTAACTGAAAAAATTAGTGAATTCTAAAGTCATGGTAAAAGCATAAGGTACTAATATTGCATTAAAACTTTAAAGACATTTATGTATTGTAGCGTATCGTATTGAAATATGGAAGAGAGAGAGCGTTTATTAATCCAAAGGCTCCTTATATACAGTAAGAGACTAAGGGGACTAAGGAGTGGCCGTGTGCACATAGCGTACACGGCACGCTACAGTATAATTGAAAATTTGTATCGTACCCTACCATTTTAAACTCTATAAAATAAAAATTCCTAAATTAACAAACTAACTTTTTAAACATGATAAACTAAAAAATATATTTTTATTAATTTATCTATACTTTGAATACAAATAATACTGACTATAAAATTTTTCCAGATTTTTAAAATGCTGCACTATATTGAAGTGTGATGGTTGTGATGGTTTGTTGGTTGCAGCGGTGAGTGAGATGGTATTGGTGGTGGTGGCATATTGAGTAGTGGTAGCTTCAAGTAGTTTGTAGAATTATATTTTAATGCGGGTGGTTGTTATTAAAAGAATGATGCATTTTTTTGATAAAATTATTCACCTTTAATTAGATGAGCATGTTAAATTATACTACTTGAGGCAACTACATCTGATGTATAAAGATCACAGTGACAAGGCAGGGCTCGCGCTGTCGAGGATCACCTTTCTCAAAATTTGCCTGAAAGAATCCTGATTGGCCCCAATGAATTTTGTTGCATTTTTTCCAAATTCAATTGTGACATTTTTTTAGATGTTTCTTTGTCTGAAGGGATCTTGTGGGAACAAGTTGTTATTGAATCTGAGCCAATCTAAATTAGCCTCGTGTTTCAATCCGGTCATCTACGTGCAGACTCGATCAATCTATATAAGCCAATATACTTATATTGTATACTTTGTAATGCCGTTAGGTCATTAAAGTCGCCTTAGATTAAAGATATTAAAAAATGGGTTTCTTCATTGCCTTAAATGCACATTTAATGCTCACTTAATTTTTTTTTGAATAATTATAAAACGAAGAAGACATTTTCTATGTGGGGGGTTTATTGATTAAAAGCCGACTAGGTGCTTATTCAAGGTGAGTTAAATGAAATATAAAAGTGCGCATAATACATGGGACTTTTTTTTACAAATTTGACCCTAAAAATGTAGGCTCAGCGCGAGCCCTGCAAGGTAATTATGATTAAAGTTTATAAATGGTGGTTATTCACGCTTATTATTGGGATGATCTCAGCTAATCTATATTAACCATTATTATTGAAATTATATATAATACTATTTATAATATTAAAAATACAGAACAGAAAACGATGATATAAAAAAAATACAAAACAGAAAAATACAATACAATAAAATACAATACAGTACAAAACAATAAAATACAATACAATAAAAAAACACAATAAAATACAGAAAAATACAATACAACGCAATGCAATACAATACAATACATACAATACAATACATACAATAAAATAAAATACATTACAATAAAATACAATAAAATACAATAAAATACAATAAAATACAATAAAATACAAAAAGATAAAATTAACGTGTCGCAAACGCGAACGAGCTTCAAGGTGAGAGAGTAATGAAGAAGAAGAAGAGGGAAGGAAAGAGGTACCTCATGGCCGCATGCGGAGTTGTTGTTGTTCGGGTCGACGGAGTGCAGTTGTTTGTTGAAGGAACTGCTCGCGTTCGAAGGAGGCGACATCAGCTCGTAGTTCGGAGGTGTGCGTTGTTGTTGTTGGTGTTGTTGTTGTTGTTGGTGTTGTTGTTGGTGTTGTTGTTGGTGTTGTTGTTGGTGTTGGTGTTGTTGGTGTTGTTGTTGTTGGTGTTGCAAGTGCTGAGGTTGGTTTAGCTGTGAGTTTTGTTGGGGCAGATGTTGCTGTTGTTGTTGTTGTTGTTGTTGTGAGCTTTGTAAACTGTGTTGTTGTTGTTGAAATTGTTGTGGCTGATTGTTTTGGTTCATCATGTTGATCATGCTCTGTTGTTGTTGTTGTTGAATGAGTGTTGAGTTTTTGTTGTTGCGAATGTTTAACTGTTGTTGATATTGCATATATTTTAGTTGCCCTGAATCTTGTGGACAATTGTGAGAGCTGTCGCCGAGAGAACTGAAATAAGTGGGAGTTATTATCGTATGCATGTTCATTTATTTAATTATTAAATCAATGAATTCATCGCTTTTAACAAACTTTAAAAATCAAAATTATCATTTATGTATCTCAAAATAAACTTTCCAAAAAAAAATTTGTGTTAAAACCCACTCAAAATCTTAAAAATAATTATTTATGCTTCAAAATTTGTATGAAATAAAACTTTATAATCTTTCGAATATAACATAAATTATTGTCCTTCATGAAATAAATAACTTCCTAATTAATTTATTAGTGTTATAAAAATTTAAGTTTACAGAACATTTGAATTTTAAAGTCCAGCTCTTACGCTCTTACTCTGAGATCTACGAGTTTGACACGCTTTAAATCTTTTAGTTCAAATTCATTCTAATCCGAACTAACTCAGAAAAACTATTTTCAAAATGGAATATACTGAACCAGTATATCAAACATATGACAATCAGTTGTGATGATTTGAAAAATAAAAAGCTGCAAGAAAAGAAAAAGTGTTGAGCACTTCAAAACGAGTCAAATGTTCTTTTAATTTAAACTGTTTAAAAATTGTAAAAAGTAATTTAAAATTTTAATATTCTAGTATTGTTGATAATAATGTTTGAAATGTCGACTGGCGATGCTGAGTATACACACAAGAGGGCATACACACAAGTGGGTGTACACACAGAGGGTATACACACAAGAGGGTATACACACAAGAGGGTATACACACAAGAGGGCATACACACAAGAGGGCATACACACAGAGGGTATACACACAGAGGGCATACACACAAGAGGGTATACACACAAGAGGGCATACACACAGAGGGCATACACACAGAGGACATACACACAAGAGGGTATACACACAAGAGGGCATACACACAGAGGGCATACACACAGAGGACATACACACAAGAGGGTATACACACAGAGGGTATACACACAAGAGGGCATACACACATAGGGCATACACACAAGAGGGTGTACACACAGAGGGTATACACACAAGAGGGCATACACACAAGAGGGCATACACACAAGAGGGCATACACACAGAGGGCATACACACAGAGGGCATACACACAGAGGGCATACACACAGAGGGCATACACACAGAGGGCATACACACAGAGGGCATACACACAAGAGGGCATACACACAGAGGGCATACACACAAGAGGGCATACACACAAGAGGGCATACACACAAGAGGGCATACACACAAAGATCTCACTTGGAGGCTGCAGGCAGAGGAGTGCTCTTGCAAGTCTTTTGAGAACTTAATGCAACAAGTGATGACGCAAGTGAAGACGACGACGAAGAGGTGGGTAGTGCTGATAATGATGACGAAGACATGGTAGGTTGGTAGACGAGGGGATGGGGAGGGGGCTGGATGGAGTGCAGTTTGATGGACTTGTAGTGGGCAGAGGCAGGCAGGCGGGTGAGGATGGGGTGCTTGAAGAGGCTGCTGCAGTTCTGTCAGGTGGTGTGGTGGTGTGGTAGTGGTGTGGCGGTTGTTTGGTTGTGGTGTGGTGGTGTGTGGTGTGATGGTGGTGTGGTGTGATGGTGTGATGGTGGTGTGGTGTGATGGTGGTGGTATGGTGGTGGTGTGGTGGTGGTGGTATGGTGGTGGTGTGGTGGTGGTGGTATGGTGGTGGTGTGGTGTGGCGGTGGTGTGGCGGTGGTGGTGGTGTGGCGGTGGTGGTGTGGTGGATTGTGTAGTGGTGGTGTGGTGGATTGTGTGGTGGATTGTGTGGTGGATTGTGTGGTGGATTGTTGGGGTTTCCTTGGAGGCATGGCATTGTTAGAGCTAGTAAGTGAAAGTAGGCTTTATAAGGTGGAATTGTGATGGCCAGCACGCAAGAATTATTAGTGGCCACTTAAGCATTGAAACCTAGGAGTTCACCAGCAATGACATTTCAAAGACATTCCAACTCACCGTGAAGCAAGCAACGAGTACAAGCCTTAATAAGAAAACAACGCTAATGAATTGAAGCTACCTTTTTGAGTGAAGCTAGGCTGGAAGAGACGGCACCAAGCTCGTCTCTGATGTAGGCATGGAAGGCGAAGTGTTGGTGCTGCTGCAGGGAGTAGTCAGGGTGGTGAGCGTCGTGCTCAGTGGAGTGCATGAGAGGGGAGGCCTCACTGCACGGGTTGTCAGCTGAAGGCGGTGTTGGAAACATCCTGCTGAGGTCCTTCTGAGACAAGCCTGCAAGTGTCGTGGTGGTGCTGTTGTGGTGCTGTTGTTGCTATTATTGTGCTGTTGTGGTGATCGTGGTTTAGTTTGAGTGTGTTTACAAGTGATGTTTGCAAGTGTTGTTTTTTTATGTAATGTTGGCATAGTTGAGTTGAATGAGTGAGTGAGTGAGTGAGTGAGTGAGTGAATGAGTGAATGAGTGAGGGAGTGAGTGAGTGAGTGAGTGAGTGAGTGAGTGAGTGAGTGAGTGTGGGAGTGAGTGAGTGAGTAAGTGAGTGAGTGAGTGAATGAGTGAGGGAGTGAGGGAGTGAGTGAGGGAGTGAGTGAGTGAGTGAGTGAGTGAGTGAGTGAGTGAGTGAGTGAGTGAGTGAGTGAGTGAGTGAGTGAGTGAGTGAGTGAGTGAGTGAGTGAGTGAGTGAGTGAGTGAGTGAGTGAGTGAGTGAGTGAGTGAGTGAGTGAGTGAGTGAGTGAGTGAGTGAGTGAGTGAGTGAGTGAGTGAGTGAGTGAGTGAGTGAGTGAGTAAGTGAGTGAGTGAGTGAATGAGTGAATGAGTGAGTGAGTGTGTAGCGTGCCGTGTACGCTATGTACACACGGCCACTCCTTAGTCCCCTTTGTCTCGTACTGTATATAAGGAGCCTTTGGATTAATAAACTCTCTCTCTTCCATATTTCAATACGATACGCTTCAATTGGTGACCCCGACGTTTCAACCTCGTGGACTCTCCAACAACATTTCCAACAACAACATCTCATTCTTGGAGAAGTTACAGAGACTGCCGCAGTTCAACCGCATAAAGAGGACAACAACATGGCAAGCGCTGCAGTATCTGTGAAAGCACCGCCATTTATAAAAACAAATCCTGCCACGTGGTTTGTGATACTCGAAGCCCAATTCAACATAGTGGGTATCTCGACTTCTACTACAAAATTCTACCACGCATTGGCAAACTTGCCAATTGAGACGGTGACCAACCTGGACGAGAAAATACTCCATGCTGGCGACTATGACATGCTGAAGGACGCTGTCAAGAGTTTCCACGAGTTGAGTAAAAGTGAACTATTCGAATCCTTTCTCCAGGAAACACCTCTCATCGGCAAACCATCCCACTTTCTCCTCCAAATGACGAAAGTGGCAAAAAAGGTCGGTGTGGGAGAAGAATTGGTCCGCCACCGGTTCCAACAAGCTCTCCCGCCCAGTCTCGCTCCCGTCATCGCATCACAAAAGGCATTGGGACTGGACGACCTCGGAAGACTCGCCGACGAACTACTGCCTCTACTAAAGAGCCAATCAACTTCTTTCGTCAGCGAATCAAATTTAAACAATCGAGCGTCAACAAAAAGAAGAGAAGCAACAACAACAAAAACAAGCTTTATAACAAAAACATTAACTTCATATGCTGAAAACCAGCGGCCCAAGGTTTGCAGAAAACATATATTCTATGGCATTAAAGCGCGCACGTGTCGCCATTGGTGTCAATGGCCAGACAAATCTGGTTGCAAAACACTCCAGTCGCGTGATTCAACCCCAGTGAGGTCGCGAAATAATTCAGAGCAGTCTGCATCTGCGGCATCTGGTAGCGCTCCTCAATTGTTGGCCGCTTTCAGGGTTGCAAAATTTTCTTCAGATTTTTTAATTGATACAGGTTCATCAATATCTATAATCCCATTGTCAATTTCAAAATCACTCTCATGTTTATTATCACCATCTTATATTCATTTAAAAGCTGCTGATGGTCGTTCTATAGCAGTACATGGACAAACTCATTTAAAAATAAATAATAAATCATTACGCAGATCATTTGTTTGGGTTTTTGTCGTGGCTGACGTTTCAAAGCCAATTATTGGTGTTGATTTTTTATCGAAATTTCACATTAACATAAACTGTTTTGAACGTACAATTGTCGACAACAACACAGGTTTTAAAGCGCCATGTACTTCGAAACTTGTACCAAATTACACTGCATGTAGCGTTAAGCTCCCAGAAAACCTACCGGATTTCATTTCCCTGTTATTTGAAAGATACCCTAAAGTTTTTATGCCTCAACAAATAGACTATTCTATTTCTGATGATCCAGTTTCTACACAGCATACCATTGATACAGGTGCTGCACGCCCTGTTTTTGCACGCGCGCGTCAGCTCCCCCCAAATAAGTTTGATATTGCGAAGAAAGAATTTGATTTTATGTTAGCAGCCGGTATTGTGCGCCCTTCTAAAAGCGATTGGGCATCTCCGCTACATTTAGTTTTGAAAAAAGATGGCCAGTCGTGGCGACCTTGCGGTGATTTCCGCCAGTTGAACGCCATCACCAAAAAGGATCGCTACCCATTGCCGCACATCAACTCTTGTATTGATCGTTTTGATGGCAAAAACATCTACAGCAAGCTCGATGTTGTGAAAGCGTATTTCCACATACCCATGGCCCCTGAAGATGCTAAGAAAACCGCAATCATTACACCATTTGGTTTATTCGAATTCACGCGTATGCCATTCGGGCTTTGCAATGCACCGCAAACTTTCCAGCGTTTCATGGATTCTATCTTTCGCGATTTGCCATATGTTTTTGTGTACATTATCTCTCACGTCTATGCTTTAAACATGGCGTGTTTATTTTTGTCTCGTTCTTAGTGGATATTTTATTTACTTATTAACTTTAGCTAACTTTTTTTGCAGTATTTCCTTTGGTTTATTTATTCTCAGTCGTCTCGAGTTAATTTTATTTCACAAATACTCCATTCCTGCGATTCCTCACCGATTGTCATTATCGCTCAACATCACATCACCAAAATGAAATATTCTCCTAATCAATTATTAGAAATTCGCAACAACACGACTCTCTGCCCTCCTCTAAAATCACTACCCAACAAAGCTTCCCTAATTCTCGACACAATCTCTCAACATCACATTGCCATCATGGCCATCACCGAGACATGGATCTCAGCTGACGCACCACCAGCAGTCAAGAATGACCTATGTCCACCAGGTTTTTCAGTAGTCCATCAGCATCGTGAGACTGGAAGAAAAGGTGGTGGGATTGCACTTGTGCACACAAATGATGTCACCTGCCAACGTATCGCCACGACCAAATTCACTGAATTCGAACACTTCACAGTCAAAATCATCAAGACTAAATCCCCAATCAACCTCACAATAATTTACAGACCACCTGGCCCAATCACAACAAACTTTCTCAATGAGTTCTCTCAGCTCATCGAGAGTGATCGTCTTAACAACAACAACAATCTGAATAAGATGATAAATATAAATTTCCACTAAGAACCTGACAAAGAGCGCTTCTGTTGCGTTCCTTAGCGCTATATAAATGAATTTTTTTATTATTATTATTACATTGACGATATTCTAATAGCTTCTACGAATTTAGATGAGCATAAAATGCATTTGGAAACGGTAATGAATCGTTTGTGTGAGAACAAATTGCATGTAGCCTTAGAAAAGTGCGTTTTTGCTGTATCTAAGGTCGATTTTCTTGGGTATTCTATTAGCCCCGACGGTATTGTGCCCCTAGCAAATAACATGGAATTAATTAATAATTACCAATTGCCAATCGATTATGCTGCCTTGCGCCGTTTCCTAGGTATGATTGGGTTCTATCGGCGTTTAATACCTTCTTTTGCTGACAAAGCCGAACCACTCTACCAACTACTCACCAAGTGCAATGGTAAAAATGTAAAGTTATCATGGACGGACGATGATTGCAGAACGTTCGAGAAATTAAAAGAAAATCTCAGTCAAGCGGTCCATCTGCACTTCACTGATCCGAAATCAGACACATTCCATTTAGTCACTGATGCATCAAATTATGCTGTTGGAGCAGCCTTGCACCAGTCTGTTGGAAACGAGCTTCGACCAGTGGCATTTTTCTCTAAACGTCTCTCTACACCTCAACGTTCCTACTCTGCATTTGACCGCGAACTTTTAGCCGTCTATCTTGCAGTAGTCCACTTCAAGCCAGTTATTGAGGGTCGTACTGTTACCGTTTTCACAGATCACAAACCTCTAGTGAATGCTTTCTACAGCCAAACTCCACCGAAGTCTGATCGCCAGCAACGCCATCTGTCCTTCATTTCGGAATACGTCTGCTCATTTGAGTACATACGTGGTTCCGAAAATATCGTGGCAGATGCGCTTTCTCGTGCTGAGACAGAAGAAACTACATGCTCACTAGAGATGATGCTTCCAGCTTTGTCCACACTCAGTTTTGCACAGAAGGATGACGCAGAAATTGAAAAATACAAAGAAAGATTGAAGTCTTTTCCTATCGAAGACAAGAAATTATTGTGGTGTGATACCACTCTTCCATATCCTCGACCCTTTGTGCCTCTGGAACATCGTATGGCAATTTTCAGACAGTTGCACAATTTGTCGCATCCTGGTGTGACAGGCACTACACAACTAGTGACTGAACGATACTTTTAGCCCGACATGAGAAGAAACATCAAAGAGTGGGTTCGAGAGTGTATCAACTGCCAACAATCGAAAGTCTTCAAGCACAACAAAACTAAAGTCCAGCACATGCAGTTTCCAGCTTCCGACAGGTTCCAAACAATTCACATAGATATTGTTGGTCCTCTGAAGCCTTCAAAAGACACCCTTGCACCTTACCCCTCGGAGAAGCGATATCTGATCACTATGATCGACCGAGCAACGCGATGGTTTGAGGTAGTACCAGCTTCAAATATCACAGCTGAATCTATTGCTGATGTCTTTTTGACTGCGTGGGTTTCTCGTTTTGGCGTGCCGCTCCATCTTGTAACGGACCGGGGACGCCAATTTGAGTCAGAACTCATGAGTCATCTCTCCTCATTGATTGGTTTTCATCGTTTACGAACAACAGCTTATCACCCTCAATCAAACGGTATGATCGAACGATTTCATCGCACACTAAAGAATGCTCTAAAGACTCGACAAGATGATTGGTTGATCGCATTGCCCTCTGTTTTACTAGCACTTCGTTGTTTGCCAAATGAACATGGTATTTGTCCTTTTACAGCTGTCACTGGCGCCTCGCCTCTTATGCCTCACACATTTTTTACTCCTTCCACAGCGCGCTCTGCGTTGAGGATGCCTGAGTTAGTTTTACGGTTATCTAAGTGTATGTCGGACATTGATTTTTCTTCATTATCTAAAGGGCTTCATCATACACCTGATCGATTATTACATGGTATTATTTTAAATAAGGGTGATTTTGTGTTTGTTAGAATTGACCGTGTGCGTCGCCCACTCGAATCGCCTTATCAAGGTCCTTATGAGGTTATTGATTTTAATGACAAAATTGTAAAAATTAGGATGTCCAATGACGAGGTTGCTGCAGTGGCGCGTGATCGTGTTAAGTTGGCTCACATTTAAAAATATACAGTTCGTCCTAAGCCATTAAAAAATTGTAATATTATTACGCAGCCACTACAGCGTCGAGTTAGATTTGCAGAATGAAATATTATTATTTATTTTTATTTTCTGCTGTAGGACTTATTTCCATTCTCAGTCATTTTCGTTTATAATTTAATAATAATTTTTTTCATTACTCATTGGCTCCGCCATCTGCGAGGGGACTATTGTAGCGTGCCGTGTACGCTATGTTAGCAATGCCGGTCGATTTTTCAAACCTTATTAATATTTATAAAAAAATATTCAAAAATTAAAATATGATAAAAGAAATTGAATGCCGTTAAATTTTTTTATTTAATTTTGACCCGTTTAGAAGCTATGTCGTTTTTAATGCTAACTTTTCATACATCGAGTTACCATTGCATAGCATTAAAAATATAGGCGGTGCGCACGGACCCGTGTGGAAGGCATAAAAGTACTATTTTCTGCTATAACTTGAGTTTTAAATAACTAAATTTATTCAAACTTTTCATGTATATGTATTTTCTAAAAAGAAACAAAGCATTTAAAAAAGTATTTATCTTCAAAAAAACATAAGTTATAGCGTTTTGAAAGACATTACATAGAGAAAAAAGTATCTTTTTGCACTAATAAACGTTTATTGAGTCTAAACTTGAAATATGTATGTAATAAAATTTAATTAATTTTATTTAAACAAAATTTAATTAAAATTTAGAAAAAAATTTAAGTTTTCAAACACAGTTTTTAAGACAGTTTATTCAACATTAAGAGTTGTCAACAACATTCGAGTCTGTAAAAGCATGGACTTCTTAATAATAACCTTTTTTGCGATTGAGTGACTCTGAAAAAAGCTTTTTGGATAAAGAATAAAAAATGAAAACTATTATGAACTTTTGTGCATTTTATATATTTTGTAACATTTTAAACAGAATAATGACCCTTTCGTTTCTTAACTCAAACTCAGGGATTTACGTTTCAATAAAGTTTTTATTTTGTTTTGAACTTTTATTAATTAAACGAAGATTAAAATTCATCTTTTTCTAGTCAGTGTCTGTTCCAGCCACTATTTCAGTTTGTATTTATATAGTTCTAAAACTTATTTTGCTGGTGAGACTTAAAATTTGAAGATGGTATAAGTTCTGTATATCGCATTTTAAAATAACTAATCGCATTTTTATGGATTAGAATTCATTTAAACTAAAATATTTAAAGAGTTTCAAACTCGTAGATCTAAAAGACTAAACTTTAGTTTACTTTAGTTACTTAGTGACTAAAGGAAAGACAACGACGCGCAAACGGTGGCTTTTAAAATTTAAATGTCCTGGTATGTCTAAAAGTAATAAATTAAAAGGTAAATGATTTAATTAATGAAATGAATTTTTTTTTGTTTTATTCAAAAGATATATAACATACATTTTCATAAAAAGGTGCTTCTTTAACAAATATTTTATTTTGTAGATGTTATGTGGGTTTTACCACTAAAACGAAATTTGAGAGAGTTGATTTCAACTTACAGATTAGCGCCATGTCACAAAATGTAGACAATTCAATTTTTAATTTTAAAATGTATAATTTTTTAAAATCAATTAATTCTTTCACTAGCGTAATTATTAAATGAAAAGGTATACGAGGTGCCGTTGTTTAACAGCATTTCCTGAAATCGTATACTCTTTGTTTGAATCGTTTAATTTTAGACAAAAAAAGTAAAATAAGTTATAGAAATGAAATGCATTAAAAAGGTTATTGCATTATCTATTTTTTAATAATAATTTTATTTAGTTTCAAAATATCGTTACTTAAATAAAGGTACTTTACATGTTTAAAATGACGTTTTCTGAAAAAACCCACTTTTAGCTCATTAACATAACGTCTACCGGCATTGCTAACGCTATGTACACACGGCCACTCCTTAGTCCCCTTTGTCTCTTACTGTATATAAGGAGCCTTTGGATTTATAAACTCTCTCTCTTCCATATTTCAATACGATACGCTTCAAGTGAATGAGTGAAAGAGTGTGGGTAAATGAGTAAAAGAACTTACCTTGTTGGAAGGTGGTGTGTGCACCAGCGAAGTTGTTGTTGTGAAGAAGTTTGTTGTGGAGAAGGGAAGTGCCTTGCAGTATCGAAGTGATGCTCGCATCGCCTCTTGACTTGTCGTGCTTGAGTGGAAGGGTGGGCTGGTGGAGGTTTGGTTGGCAAAGTGGTGTGGTTGTGGTTGGCAAAGAAGATTCGATGGTGACCAGTAAAGGAGACGTAGTGGTGGTGTAAAGATACTTTTTTAAACTTTTAAATGCATACAAACTGAACCCTAAAAATAATTAGAGCAACAATAATTTTCATTTGACCAAACTTTTGAAAACTTCCAAACATCAAACAACAAGCAACAACAAAAAAACACGAAACAAACATGCAACACCATCAAACCACAAACAGCAACAACTAAACAACAAATAAAATTATATAATAAATAATGCCTATTTGTAATGCGCCAAGGCACGCAACTGAGGCGCCACTCACACGACATACGTCGTGAAACACCGCATCATATACACTAGGTATATGATAGCTCACGGTTGTCTCAAAAGGGATTCGAACTGGCGACCTGTCAGTTGCAGGTCCAATCTAAGCCAACCCGCTCGCCAAAAACCAACGAGCCACAAATAAGAACAAGCCAACATGAAACAAATACTATTAAACCTGACAATCAAACACAAACCTCTAAGAAGAACCCCGAACACAACAAGAACAAAAAGAACCGGCACAAAGTGGTGCGGCTCACAGACGGATTTGACGGCACAGGCACAAAGAAGACCAACCGAGTCGGCCTCCTCGTCAGTGTCGAACATCTTGTCGAGGTCCTGGATGTTCGGAATGAGGTCGTTCTCCGTCATCAGCGTCGGTGGAATCGAGATCAACTTGTTGCCGTTGTTGTTGCCGTTGTTGTTGTTGCCGTTGTTGTTTGAAGGCGAGAGTCCTGTTGTTGTTGTTATGTTCCAATGTTGCTCTCAAAGATTTTGTATTTGCGGATTATAAAGCGATAAAGAAAACTATATTTTAAAAGAAAACTTATTTATTGCTTAGCAATTTGAATTTAAAACTGCAGCAAACGACCAGCAAGTGAATAAATGGCAATTAATTAATCAACTGAACAGAGAACAACAGTGAAGAGAGTTCAAAGGTGCATGTAGCAGCAGCACGAACCTGCATTGGCTCTGTACTCGCCATAGGCAGCCTCGTTTGCCTCCGTCATCAGAGCGGCCTCCCCCTGCCAGGTGGTGCATGCTGTATGCACTTGTTGCTTCCAGTATTATGGCAATGGTGCAAGCATCTTTGCACAGCTATCAACAGCAAATAGAACATAAACAAAAACACCAACACATATACACAACTAAGCTAGAAACTACACGAGCAACAACAAAAAGAACTAAGCAAGAAACTACACGAGCAACAACACAAAGAACTAAGCAAGAAACTACACGAGCAACAACAAAAAGAACTAAGCAAGAAACTACACGAGCAACAACACAAAGAACTAAGCAAGAAACTACACGAGCAACAACACAAAGAACTAAGCAAGAAACTACACGAGCAACGACACAAAGAACTAAGCAAGAAACTACACGAGCAACAACACAAAGAACTAAGCAAGAAACTACACGAGCAACAACACAAAGAACTAAGCAAGAAACTACACGAGCAACAACACAAAGCAAACGACCCAAAGCAAAGGACATACAGGGGCGGCGAAGAGGGACTGCTTCCTTGCCTCAGCATCAGTGCTTGCCTGCTTCACTTCCCGCCTCAGCAGGCGCTTGTCGAGGAGCAGTGCTTGCGAGGTGCTCAGGTCGTTGTGCACAGGCTCAGATGATGATGCTGATAATGATGCTGATAGTGTTGATAATGATGTTGATGATGATGCTGGGTGGTAAGGATGGTACCTTTCCAAGTCACACCTGTCCGAAATAACGAAGTGGTTGTTTGCAATGGATTTTGTAGAATAGAACTATTAAGTACTCTAATGCCTTCTTCAAAAACTCCTTTCTTTTTTAATTAATTTTCAAATATTAACTTTATTATTATATTTATCTCAATTATTATGCTTTTTGATGTTAAATTCACGTTTACCTCAGATTTGAGTGGTCTTTAAAGCAAATATATAAACAAGTCGGCAAAGACTCTCGGCTTGACCAATAATGAAAGGTCCTAGGTTCAAGTGCAACCAATGCCCTAGTAACCCAAAGGCGCAAATGAAATATGCAGCTCAAATGGCCTGGAAGCTCGTTCGGGTTATACGCTACTATAATAATATTTTTTTACAAAAAGACCCTATACTGTAGATGAGTAATCATTCAAAACATACAATGCACACTTAAAATACACATTCATGCCACACAAACACAAGGTATAATAGACTTTCAAGATTCATACTACACACAAGACACGCAAGAGAGACTGCTCACAGGGTGGTCTGGAAGGCAAACGTGGGCACCTTGTCCTCCTCCTCCTCGTCCTCGAACAAGCACTTGAGCACTGGCCGCACCCTCCTCTCCCTCCTCCTCAACCTCCGCTCCACCCACGTGACGCCGATGTCTGCGCTGCGAAGCCTGGAGAAGAGTTCAGTGCGCATGCGAGCTTGCAGGTGGTTGTTGAGCAGGAGATCCGAGTCAGCCTTGAAGTCGTGTGCCGAGTAGTGCTGGAAGAGAAGTGACGTTGGCAGTGATGATGATGATGCCGTTGATGTGCATGATGATGGTGACGACGAGGGTGGTGGTGGTGGTAATGATGATGATGACGTTGCAGAACTGCTTTCGACGTGATTGTCCGTTGTCATGTGTTGTTGTTCTTGATGGTGGAGTTGAAGGTGAGGCCTTTGTTCTTCAGGTCAGCCTCTCCCTTGCCTGTCTCGCTGGCACTCGAGGGCTGCGGACTGAGGGTCGGCATGGTGGGGTCGCCTCCGTTCTGGTTCGGCAGGGAGGATATCACGAAGCCCTGTGAGGCGAGCAATGGTGAAGGTGCTGCCGAGTTGGGCGATGAATCGAAGCCAGGGACTTGGTAGAAGAAGGACTTGCTGCTCGGTTGCATGGAGTTGTTGTTGTTGTTGTTGTTCTTCAGGGTGAGGTGGTTGGAGGTGTTCACATTTTTGGAGTTTAGGTTGTTGCTGAGGACGTTGTTTTTTCCGAAGGAGGGCGAGAGGGGGAAGTTGATAAGGTCGCTTAGTCGGAGGTCCTTGGCACGACAGCTGAGCAAGGTGTGGCGTCGGTGGTAGGGCGTGTGGTTCTTGTGCAGACGGATCGGATGCGGTTCTGTCTTGACGCTGCCCTGCTGTTGTTTCCATGAGGATAGGCTGCCACTGCTGTAGTTCGCCAGTGACTGCAGGCCTTTGGCAGTGGTGGCAGTGGTGGCAGTCTGAAAGGAGGAGGAGGAGTGGCTGGAAGCAAGACAAGTCTTCGTGTGGCTGGTGGCTTGTGACTTCAAGCTCTTTGCCCTGTGTTATGGTGGCGGTCGATGTAGTGGCCTGGCAAGCAGCAATGTAGTGCTCAGATACGATCACCTTATATAAACTTGCTATTATTTTATGCAATAAACTTATATATTTCGAAATAGGATAATTGATGGTTTACAGAGTAATGAATTATTGGCGGGCTGAAATCCGTACTCCAATTATGGAAGCGTCATTTGTACGCACACTTTGTAAAATCTTTAACAACACTTTTACGTTCTCTAAATAATTTATTAAGTACAAATTATTTGTGTGCAGGCAAAATAACTTTAATCACTATGAAGAAAACAATTCACAATCATCAACATCAGTCGCCTTAACTATATAAAACAACTTCATTAACTTAAAGACTGCAACTTACCATAGGTCAGATCAATTTTATTATATAGCATTTAAAGTATAAACTATACAATTAAGTAAGATACAATTATAAATTAAAACTAAATACTACAATAATCATGCTATAAATACAAAAGATATGAATGAGTGTGAGTACTTGTGGCAGTGGCAGTTGAACTTCTGGACCGGATTGGCGAAGTTCCATGCAAAAGTGCTCGCCTTGCCGGAGGGCTGCTCGGTCAGGTCTGGTGAGCCCTGCGTCTGACTGTTGTGTGGTGGTTATGTGGTGTGACTGTTGTGTGGTGGTTATGTGGTGTGACTGTTGTGTGGTGGTTATGTGGTCTGACTGTTGTGTGGTGGTTATGTGGTGTGACTGTTGTGTGGTGGTTATGTGGTCTGACTGTTGTGTGGTGGTTATGTGGTCTGACTGTTGTGTGGTGGTTATGTGGTGTGACTGTTGTGTGGTGGTTATGTGGTGTGACTGTTGTGTGGTGGTTATGTGGTGTGACTGTTGTGTGGTGGTTATGTGGTCTGACTGTTGTGTGGTGGTTATGTGGTCTGACTGTTGTGTGGTGGTTATGTGGTCTGACTGTTGTGTGGTGGTTATGTGGTCTGACTGTTGTGTGGTGGTTATATGGTGTGACTGTTGTGTGGTGGTTATGTGGTGTGACTGTTGTGTGGTGTGATCTTTGTGTGGTGTGATCGTTATGTAATGTGGTGTGGTGTAATAGTTGTGTGTCTATGGTGATTGTGTGGTGTAACTGCTGTGTGGTGCAGTGTATTGTGGTGTGGTGTGCTTGTAGTGTGGCTGTGCTGTGTGTTGTGATAGTTGTATGGTTTGATGTCTATAGTGTGGTGGTTGTTAAATGTGACAGTGGTGTGGTGGCTGTGATGGTTGTGTGTTGAGGTGGTTGTGTGTTGTGGTGGTTGTGTGTTGTGATGTGGTGGCTGTGGTGGTTGTGTGTTGTGATGGTTGTGTGTTGTGGTGGTTGTGTATTGTGGTGGTTGTGTGTTGTGGTGGTTGTGTGTTGTGGTGGTTGTGTGGCTGTGGTGGTTGTGATGGTTGTGTGTTGTGATGGTTGTGTGGTTGTAATGGTTGTGTGTTGTGGTGGTTGTGTGTTGTGGTGGTTGTGTGTTGTGGTGGTTGTGTGGCTGTGGTGGCTGTGGTGGTTGTGTGTTGTGGTGGTTGTGTGGTTGTAATGGTTGTGTGTTGTGATGGTTGTGTGTTGTGGTGGTTGAGTGTTGTGGTGGTTGTGTGTTGTGGTGTCGTGGCTGTGGTGGTTGTGTGTTGTGATGGTTGTGTGTTGTGGTGGTTGTGTATTGTGGTGGTTGTGTGTTGTGGTGGTTGTGTGGCTGTGGTGGTTGTGATGGTTGTGTGTTGTGGTGGTTGTGTGGCTGTGGTGGTTGTGATGGTTGTGTGTTGTGGTGGTTGTGTGGTTGTGATGGTTGTGTGTTGTGGTGGTTGTGTGTTGTAGTGGTTGTGTGTTGTGGTGTGGTGGCTGTGGTGGTTGTGTGTTGTGGTGGTTGTGTGTTGTGGTGGTTGTGTGGCTGTGGTGGTTGTGTGGTTGTGATGGTTGTGTGTTGTGGTGGTTATGTGGTTGTGATGGTTGTGTGTTGTGGTGGTTGTGTGTTGTAGTGGTTGTGTGGTTGTGGTGGTTGTGTGTTGTGGTGGTTGTGTGTTGTGGTGGTTGTGTGGTTGTGGTGGTTGTGTGTTGTGGTGGTTGCGTGGCTGTGATGGTTGTGTGTTGTGATGGTTGTATGTTGTGGTGGTTGTGTGTTGTGGTGGTTGTGTGTTGTGGTGGTTGTGTGTTGTGGTGGTTGTGTGTTGTGGGGGTTGTGTGTTGTGGTTTTCAAAACGAAAATTAAATAAATTTCTAGTATGCCATAATATGTAAATGAATAATTTATATAAAAAATATATGTCTATGTTATAAACATTATCTTTGGGCTTTATGAAAGTAGCGCCATTTATAAAACGTTATTTTATTACCGCTTCGCTTTGTCAATTAAATTATCACTTATTTTAATCGTAATTTTGTTATTATATTTCAAATTTGTTATTATATTTCAAATTTGTTATTACTCAATAATTTACGTACTCAATTCTTATAATATTTCAATTGACTGTTAATTTTTAAAACTCATTTGTTGTTAATATACAGTTCTATTTTACTGTTTCATTTTATGATCAATTAATTCTGTTAGATATAAAAAAATATTGTTTAAAGTTGTAAATGAATATATTTTCAAAACTAAAATGAAAATAAAAACTTTAATTATTTTCAAAACTGAAACGAAAATAAAAACTTTAATTATTTTCAAAACGAAAACGAAAATAAAAACTATAATTAATTCCAAAACGAAACTGAAATAAAAACTATAATTATTTTTTGAAACGAAAACAACACTGGTAGTTGTGTGTTGTGGTGGTTGTGGTAGTTGTGTGTTGTGGTGGTTGTGTGGCTGTGGTGGTTGTGATGGTTGTGTGTTGTGTTGGTTGTGATGGTTGTGTGTTGTGGTGGTTGTGTGTTGTAGTGGTTGTGTGTTGTGGTGGTTGTGTGTTGTGGTGGTTGCGTGGCTGTGGTGGTTGTGTGTTGTGGTGGTTGTGTGTTGTGGTGGTTGTGTGTTGTGGTGGTTATATGGCTGTGGTGGTTGTGATGGTTGTGTGTTGTGGTGGTTGTGTGGTTGTGATGGTTGTGTGTTGTGGTGGTTGTGTGTTGTGGTGGTTGTGTGGCTGTGGTAGTTGTGTGTTGTGGTGGTTGTGAGTTTTGGTGGTTGTGTGGCTGTGGTGGTTGTGTGGTTGTGATGGTTGTATGTTGTGGTAGTTTTGTGTTGTGGTGGTTGTGTGTTGTGGTGGTTGTGTGGCTATGGTGGTTGTGATGGTTGTGTGTTGTGGTGGTTGTGTGGCTGTGGTAGTTGTGTGTTGTGGTAGTTGTGTGTTGTGGTGGTTGTGAGTTTTGGTGGTTGTGTGGCTGTGGTGGTTGTGTGGTTGTGATGGTTGTATGTTGTGGTAGTTTTGTGTTGTGGTGGTTGTGTGTTGTGGTGGTTGTGTGGCTATGGTGGTTGTGATGGTTGTGTGTTGTGGTGGTTGTGTGGCTGTGGTGGTTGTGATGGTTGTGTGTTGTGGTGGTTGTGATGGTTGTGTGTTGTGGTGGTTGTGTGGCTGTGGTGGTTGTGGTGGTTGTGTGTTGTGGTGGTTGTGATGGTTGTGTGTTGTGGTGGTTGTGATGGTTGTGTGTTGTGGTGGTTGTGATGGTTGTGTGTTGTGGTGGTTGTGATGGTTGTGTGTTGTGGTGGTTGTGATGGTTGTGTGTTGTGGTGGTTGTGATGGTTGTGTGTTGTGGTGGTTGTGATGGTTGTGTGTTGTGGTGGTTGTGATGGTTGTGTGTTGTGGTGGTTGTGTGTTGTGGTGGTTGTGATGGTTGTGTGTTGTGGTGGTTGTGATGGTTGTGTGTTGTGGTGGTTGTGATGGTTGTGTGTTGTGGTGGTTGTGATGGTTGTGTGTTGTGGTGGTTGTGATGGTTGTGTGTTGTGGTGGTTGTGATGGTTGTGTGTTGTGGTGGTTGTGATGGTTGTGTGTTGTGGTGGTTGTGATGGTTGTGTGTTGTGGTGGTTGTGATGGTTGTGTGTTGTGGTGGTTGTGTGGCTGTGGTGGTTGTGTGTTGTGATGGTTGTGTGGCTGTGGTGGTTGCGATGGTTGTGTGTTGTGGTGGTTGTGATGGTTGTGTGTTGTGGTGGTTGTGATGGTTGTGTGTTGTGGTGGTTGTGATGGTTGTGTGTTGTGGTGGTTGTGATGGTTGTGTGTTGTGGTGGTTGTGATGGTTGTGTGTTGTGGTGGTTGTGATGGTTGTGTGTTGTGGTGGTTGTGATGGTTGTGTGTTGTGGTGGTTGTGATGGTTGTGTGTTGTGGTGGTTGTGATGGTTGTGTGTTGTGGTGGTTGTGATGGTTGTGTGTTGTGGTGGTTGTGATGGTTGTGTGTTGTGGTGGTTGTGATGGTTGTGTGTTGTGGTGGTTGTGATGGTTGTGTGTTGTGGTGGTTGTGATGGTTGTGTGTTGTGGTGGTTGTGATGGTTGTGTGTTGTGGTGGTTGTGATGGTTGTGTGTTGTGGTGGTTGTGATGGTTGTGTGTTGTGGTGGTTGTGATGGTTGTGTGTTGTGGTGGTTGTGATGGTTGTGTGTTGTGGTGGTTGTGATAGTTGTGTGTTGTGGTGGTTGTGGTGGTTGTGTGTTGTGATGGTTGTGTGTTGTGGTGGTTGTGATGGTTGTGTGTTGTGGTGGTTGTGGTGGTTGTGTGTGGTGGTTGTGATGGTTGTGTGGTTGTGGTGGTTGTGATGGGTTGTGTGTTGTGGTGGTTGTGATGGTTGTGTGTTGTGGTGGTTGTGATGGTTGTGTGTTGTGGTGGTTGTGATGGTTGTGTGTTGTGGTGGTTGTGATGGTTGTGTGTTGTGGTGGTTGTGTGTTGTGGTGGTTGTGATGGTTGTGTGTTGTGGTGGTTGTGATGGTTGTGTGTTGTGGTGGTTGTGATGGTTGTGTGTGTGGTGGTTGTGATGGTTGTGTGTTGTGGTGGTTGTGATGGTTGTGTGTTGTGGTGGTTGTGTGGCTGTGGTGGTTGTGTGTTGTGATGGTTGTGTGGCTGTGGTGGTTGCGATGGTTGTGTGTTGTGGTGGTTGTGATGGTTGTGTGTTGTGGTGGTTGTGATGGTTGTGTGTTGTGGTGGTTGTGATGGTTGTGTGTTGTGGTGGTTGTGATGGTTGTGTGTTGTGGTGGTTGTGATGGTTGTGTGTTGTGGTGGTTGTGATGGTTGTGTGTTGTGGTGGTTGTGATGGTTGTGTGTTGTGGTGGTTGTGATGGTTGTGTGTTGTGGTGGTTGTGATGGTTGTGTGTTGTGGTGGTTGTGATGGTTGTGTGTTGTAGTGGTTGTGATGGTTGTGTGTTGTGGTGGTTGTGATGGTTGTGTGTTGTGGTGGTTGTGATGGTTGTGTGTTGTGGTGGTTGTGATGGTTGTGTGTTGTGGTGGTTGTGATGGTTGTGTGTTGTGGTGGTTGTGATGGTTGTGTGTTGTGGTGGTTGTGATGGTTGTGTGTTGTGGTGGTTGTGATGGTTGTGTGTTGTGGTGGTTGTGATGGTTATGTGTTGTGGTGGTTGTGATGGTTGTGTGTTGTGGTGGTTGTGATGGTTGTGTGTTGTGGTGGTTGTGATGGTTGTGTGTTGTGGTGGTTGTGATGTTGTGTGTTGTGGTGGTTGTGGTGTGTGTTGTGTGGTTGTGTGGTTGTGGTGGTTGTGTGTTGTGTGTTGTGTGGTTGTGGTGGTTGTGGTGGTTGTGATGGTTGTGTGTTGTGTGTTGTGTTGGTTGTGTGTTGTGGTGGTTGTGGTGGTTGTGTGTTGTGATGGTTGTGTGTTGTGGTGGTTGTGTGGCGTTGATGTCTCTGTGGCCTTGATGTTTGTGTGGTGTGATATTTTTGTGGGTGTGATGGCTGTGTGGCGTGGTGGTTTAGCGGTTGGACAGTGATGTAATGGTGACGTAGAATGGAAGTGTCCCTATTTCCATCCCCCAAAATCAACTACCCCGGCAACAACGGCACCAACCTGTTGGCGTGCATTCCACTGGCAATGACCCAGTCCTGCCACGTCTTGTTCACCGCCTTGACTGCCATGCCGGCCCACAACTGCATGCGGGTCTTCGGCTTCATCATGCGCAGTTGGTGCTTGCTCAGGCGTGACGACGCTGTTGCTGTTGTTGTTGTTGTTGCTTTGCCGCCGCTATTGTTGTTGTTGTTGTTGTTCAAAGATGCTGCTGCTTGTTGTTGTGCTTGTGGTGGTGGTTGTTTGGGCGCCTTGCTTTCGTTGTCTGTTTCCTCGGTGAGCATGACGTAGCAGCTTGGATACTGTAGTCTTAATCCAGCTGTGTTGGTGGTGGAGGAGGGTGTGAGGAGGGGGTGAGGAGGGGGGTGAGGAGGGTGTGAGGAGGGGGTGAGGAGGGGGTGAGGAGGGGGGTGAGGAGGGGGGTGAGGAGGGGGTGAGGAGGGGGTGAGGAGGGGGTGAGGAGGGGGTGAGGAGAGGATGAAGAGGGGGTGAGGAGGGTGTGAGGAATGTGTGAGGAAGGGGTGAGGAGGGGGTGAGGAGGGGGTGAGGAAGGGGTGAGGAGGGGGTGAGGAGGGTGTGAGGAATGTGTAAGGAGGGGGGTGAGGAGGGGGTGAGGAGGGGGTGAGGAGGAGTGAGAAGAGGGTGAGGAGGGGGTGAGGAGGGAGTGAGGAGGAGGTGAGGAGGGAGTGAGGAGGGAGTGAGGAGAGGGTGAGGAGGGTGTGAGAAGGGTGTAAGTGGTGGTAGTGCTGAAGTGAATGTGCAAGCTGTTTTATGATAGACTTGGTTGAAGCATGGGTGAAAAGATCCTTTTGAAAGGTGAATGGAATATTAATAACAAGTATAATAATCGTAATAATCATCATAATAATAATCATCATAATAATCATATTATTATTATTAATAATAATCATAATAATAATACAAATGACGAGAATTATTATTGTGGCGCATAAGCCAAACGGGCTAAAAGAGTTCAATTCAATGGAAAACATTCATGATTGGATGATGATGATGATGATGATGATGATGATGATGATGATGATGATGATGATGATGATACTGTTGATGATGATATCCATTTGTTGCATTTATAGCAAGCGACTCACCGACGGTAACTTCGACAAAGCTGGGCACGGCATCTTCCGCATTGCAACGACTCTTTTCATCATAACCAGCATCCCCGTTGTTGTTATTGTTATTAATGTTGTTGTTGTTGTTTGCATGGTCGATGTTAATCTCGGAGATGGAAGGGGGGTTGGAGGCGTAGTTGTTGCTGTTGGGAGTGGCGCAGTTCGACTGCACACTACCAACACTCTTGTTGCTGTTGACGTTGTTGTTGAGGCTGTTGTTGTTGTTGTTGGCGTTGCAACTTCCGTTATTGCTGTTGTTGGTGTTGTTGCAGTAGGCATTGTGGTTGAGGAGGTGGTAGTACTTGTTCCACTCGGCGAGTAGTTGGTCTCTCTTGGGGTCGGTCTCTGGCAGGCTGGCCCCCGTCAGGGTGGCTGAGAGGCCGTATGGAGAGAGGATCACTGTAGTGGTGGTGGTTGTTGGTGAGGCTCAGGCTAATCTTCGCACTGTGGTTCGCAAGAGCGAGGCAATAGTGATTTTAAAGGGTGAAAAATCATAAGAGATTTGGAAAGTAATTATTTGAAGAACAAGAGATGAGAAGAGCTGGTTGATAGAAGACGAAACAAACAAGTCTGTCCAAAAGTATTCTTAACCATGATCTTATTATTAATAAAAATAATATTATTATTAATATGTTCAGTCTCATAACATCATCATCATCATGAACAGGCACCTGGCAGTTTATTCTTGCTTGCAGCTTGGAGGTGTTCTTTCTTGAGGACGAAGAGGGGAGGATGGCACCTCACGTCCACACTGGTGCACACTGTGCTGTCGCCGTGCAAGAAGAAGTTGAAGCTCATCGACAAGTGCGAACTGTGTGTGTGTGTGTGTGTGTGTGTGTGTGTGTGTGTGTGTGTGTGTGTGTGTGTGTGTGTGTGTGTGTGTGTGTGTGTGTGTGTGTGTGTGTGTGTGTGTGTGTGTGTGTGTGTGTGTGTGTGTGTGTGTGTGTGTGTGTCTGTGTGTGAGCGGGTTTTTTGTGTACATTTTGGTGGTGGTGATAGAGAAAAGTGTAAAGAGCATATTTGAAGACATAAAATCAGAAAATTTGAATTGTAAAAATGTTGCTTAGCTTTCTGAAAAATTGGGTGCATGAGAGATTTGAAAGGTGAAGGGGCGAACAAAGAAGCTCCAAGAGGCAGGCATGCAGTCACTGCTTGGTGTCTCAGTGCATTCGTCTGCCACCTTAATGTGCCTTCAAAAGTGCCTATGTAATTTTTCAGTGCTTTATTATTGCAACTCAGTGAAAGTATTACATGAAACCAATGTGCAAGTATATGTTATACCATATTCTTATATGCTTGCAGAATCCAATTAAGACGATTTTAAAATGCGCTATAAAACTAAACATCAATTGAAGAAAAAAAAATAATTCTTCTAAATAGAATCTCTAAAACAAGAGACACAAGTAAATATGTTCAAATGCTTATCAAGAGTGTGAAGATAAGTATGCAACAGGGAATTACAGCAGTGTGTCAGAACCACTGGTACAAGCTTCTAGCATGGCATGTAAAGGAAAGGGGCAAAAAACCAAACATTAGAATGTGCGTGCGTGTGTGTGTGTGTTTGTGTGTGTGTGTGTGTGTGTGTGTGTGTGTGTGTGTGTGTGTGTGTGTGTGTGTGTGTGTGTGTGTGTGTGTGTGTGTGTGTGTGTGTGTGTGTGTGTGTGTGTGTGTGTGTGTGTGTGTGTGTGTGTGTGTGTGTGTGTGTGTGTGTGTGTGTGTGTGTGTGTGTGTGTGTGTGTGTGTGTGTGTGTGTGTGTGTGTGTGTGTGTGTGTGTGTGTGTGTGTGTGTGTGTGTGTGTGTGTGTGTGTGTATTTTTGGTTTTTTGAAAGCGATATCCTTAAGTACCTGTTGACTGGTATTGATTAATGTGAAGAACATATATTAAATTATTAAATAAGCATTGCTCTCATCACCATCTGCATATCACAACACTTCCTCACAACTAATAATGATCATCACCATCATCACCTTAATCACAAGTATCAACTTAATCATTACAATGAGCATCATCATCATCACCATGACAACTGACCTCTTCTTGGAACATTGTTCTTGGTTGTCATATGCTTGCACAAACCACTTGCCCACCCTCACGAAACCCTGCGAAACCAGGCATCTGTCGAGATGTGATTGTGGTAGAAGTAGTGGTAGTAGTGATGCAGTGACGGTGTGAGTAGTAGTGATAGTAGTGGTGTGGTGACGGTGTGTGTAGTAGTGGTAGTAGTGGTGTGGTGATGGTGTGTGTAGTAGTGGTAGTAGTGATGCAGTGATGGTGTGTGTAGTAGTGGTAGTAGTGATTCAGTGATGGTGTGTGTAGTAGTGGTAGTAGTGGTGTGGTGATGGTGTGTGTAGTAGTGGTGGTAGTGATGCAGTGATGGTGTTTGGAATGCTGATAAGGTGGTGATGGAGATGACTTTATGAAGGATGGAGTGGTGATGGTGGTGTGGTAATGTTGATGAGTTTGTGATTGTAGCGTGCCGTGTACGCTATGTACACACGGCCACTCCTTAGTCCCCTTTGTCTCTTACTGTATATAAGGAGCCTTTGGATTAATAAACTCTCTCTCTCTCTTCCATATTTCAAAACGATACGCTTCATGGTGATGATGATGTGGTGAAGTTTGGGTTAGTGATAATGATTGGAGTAGAAATGGTGTCTTCATATGATCATAGTGCCATTATAATTGTCACTGATGCAATTCTCGTGAACGTTGATGAGAAGGAGGTTACATGGAGGCAGGCCTCGCGCTGTCGAGGGCCATTGGGGCCAATGGCCCCACTTTTTCAAAATTGGCCCGAAAGAATCCTGATTGGCCCCAATGAATTTTTATATTTTTTTATCCAAATTTTATTTTCAATTTTTTGTGTGACATTTTTTAGATGTTTCTTTGTCTAAAAAAATGTCGCGGGAAGAAGTTGTTATTGAAAAGTTGAGCAAATCAAAATTAGCCTGTTTTAATCCGGTCATTCGCGTGCAGACTATATCAATCTATATAAGCCTCTGTCAATCTATATAATACTTGTGTTGTATAGCATACTTTGTAATACCGTTAGGTCATTAAAGTCGCGTGAAATTAAAGAGATATTAAAACAGCTATTACTAAGAAACCTGTCAAATGTCCTCCTCAAGTGGTCCACAGAATATTAAAATATTAGAATCTTAAGTCTAAATAAAAATTTACATTAAATTAATTAGAATGTTTTTTGTGCGAATGTTGGTTGTTTTGAATCTGTCAAGGAATGGCCGCAGCAGTATTCTGAGATTGCATCCCTTTTAACAGCAACTATTCAGACTTTGGAGTACATGTAAAAAACTAAGTCAGGCCCCATGATGCAGAAGTTTTTAAAGCTTATACCTGACATTCCAAAGCCTGATGAATTTGGTCTGTGTCTTTTTGATTATGAAGGTCACACTATTAAAGACAGTTTGAAACGAGAACTGAAGCTGAGTCTGTATGCGGAAAGTTTGTTGAAAGCCTCAATAGTAGGTTTTCAGACAACGAGGATGGGTCTGTATTAACAGCAATGAACAATTTTTTATCCAAGTATTTCAGTTTCCGAAATACGCTCAGACATAGAAACAGTATCTGAGTACCTAGAGGCTGTGGGTATCGAGAGCTCACAACCTGAACTACTCAGCTTCGCCAACTTCACTCGAGCCAGCCATGGCTCTGGTAATAAGTCAGTCACTGACATAAAATCTACAACTAATTTGGCCATTAAAAACTCTAATTCTTATCCAGCATCAGCGGAAGCTGCCAAACGATTGTTACTATCGCCAGTATCAACTGTAGAGTGCGAAAGGGGATTCAGTAGACAAAACTTAATTAAATCTGACTTAAGAAATAGTATAAATATAACAAATTTAGAAAATTTAATGAATATCTCTATTGAAGGTAAAGAAGTTAAAGAAATGGACTTTAAATGTATTTACAAACTTTGAGCGAATAAGAAACAACGCAGAATAATGAATTAACAATTATATCAGTTTGAATATGCATAAACAAGTTTTTTTAACATTAAATTTATATTTGTCTAAAAGATTCTCTATAAACTAAAGCTATAATCCGTTTTTTAACTTTTAATAAATCAATTTTATGTTTTCTTCATTTTCTTAAAAAAAGATTTAACGCTCACTTTATACTAATAAAACTAAAAATTAAAATAATTATTAAAAAAAGAAGACACTTTCTATGTGGGGGTTTTATTGATATGAAGCCGACTAGGAGCTTATTAAGGGTGAGTTTAAAAATAAAAAAGTGCGCTTTATACATGGGACTTTAAAAAAAAATGGCCCCACAAAATTTTGACTCAGCGCGGCCCTGGAAGGTATATCGTTGAAGTAAGCATATAGTCAGTGTATAGTCCTCATGAGAAGAACTGCCTTCACTGAGTTCAGCAACTGTCTCAAAGAGTTGGCGCATGCCCATCTTGAAATGCATTTTCAAAAGAGCTTTATTTTCTACATTTAAAAAAAATTTGAGTTATAAAAATCTCAGTAATAAATCGAATAATTAACATGATATTTGCATTAGGAAGGCGGTCGAATGTTGAGACTCAGGTATAATCTCGATATATAAGGTCTCTTCCTGGTGAAGAGACTGCCTTCCAAGCCAAGGTAGTTTAAACTCTTTTTGTTGAGAATGCATTCTATTCAAATTCCTGTAATTTATTCATCGCCTTGTGCACAATGAATACATTAGGTTACAAGAGGTGATAATATAATGACATTGTAATATAAACCACTTTATACTTTTGCACTAGCAAATTAAACACGTTAGAAGCAAGCCCTATTCTTAGATGGTCAATGCAATACACTTCAAGGAAAGGAAGACTGGCAGGCAGGTGAGAGAGCAGGCAATGCATAAAAGTAGATGCATGAAGTGGTTGTGAGGTGCCTACAAGGTCAGTAAGTACTTGAGGGTTGCTCTTAGTGGTGCATGAGCCATTGGCATCTTGCTAGCAGGTTGCCAAAGTTATTTGAAGAATATAAGCCTTTGTTATTAAGAACTTGAAGTGAAGAAAAGAATAATTTGAACGTGGGGAAAGGTGTTCAAAAACATTCCTTCCTTTAACTCATTTTCCATTTTCACATTTTAAAAGATGAACAATTAGGTATGTGAAGAATATATATGACTAGATGGGTATAAAAGAACCAGGGAATAGAAGAGATAAGTTGAAAAGAGGTACCGTTCGATGAGGTTGTGCAGTGCCTTGAAGATGAGGGTTCGACACTCGTAAGAGAGCGTTCCGTTCTCCCAGCTGCCCATGTCCACCTCTGTGCATTGATGAATGGCTTTGTAAAATGTTTTATTATTTTAATCTTTAAATTAAAGTAATTTGATTCGTTGAATAAATATCCAAATATAAATTACATTTGAGAGAATTATTATCATGATGACAACTAAATGAAAGATCAAATGGCGAGCATGCCTAACCATAGAGGTCAGGCGAGAGGAAGTTGCGCAAGGAAACAGGCTCATCTCCATACCAGAACAACCACAACTCCTTGTGACTGGCCACACTATGATCCACCAGGCCCTTCCCTCCGCCCCCGACCACCTTCGGCTGCCTCCTCCACACACACAGCAGGTCTGCCTGCAGGCATTTCGAGTAGGACGTCAAAACAGCATCCTCGAGTGGCTCTCCCGAGCTTGAGTTTGACGTGTCCGTCTGAACAGTCAGTCTGCGCCATTTTATTCCTGACAAATCCGCCTGCAATTCAGTGTAATTGTATGAATTGGTAATTTTTTGGTAATTATTTACACAAGAACATATTTATTTACATAACTTTTGAATTGAATGTAGGAAACGAGTTGAATTTAAAGTTTAAATTCAACTCGTTTCCTGATATGGAGTTGCACGGGTTTTTTTATTTTAACTTTTCGGAAATTAAATTATTATTTTTGGAAAAAGAAGTTTAAAACGTGAAAAAATAAACCAAATATATTACAAAGCGATTATTAATAATAAAGATAGAGACATTTAAAAGTTGAAATTTGCTTGGGTAGTTTAACATTGTATAAGCCTTATACTATAAGGCAAAAAAAGTGTGATGCATTCTTATATGAGTGTGTGGTTTGTATTTAAATAATTCAC
>OX030971.1:4595392-4605392 GCA_943735955.1 Piscicola geometra | reverse complement strand
TCCAGAATGAAGAGTTTTATGGGTGCTAAAAGTAACAGGTGAAATCTCTACAAAAAAATTCTGCAAAAATGAAAAGATACATTTTGGAGACAAATTTGACAGTGGCCTGAGTTTGACAGTGGCATTGAGCAAAAGACAATAAGTAGTAGTAGTAGTAGTAGTAGTAGTAGTAGTAGTAGTAGTAGTAGTAGAAGTAATAGTAGTAGTAGTAGCAGTAGTAATAGTAGTAGTAGTAGTAGTAGTAGTAGTATAAGTAGTAGTAGCAGTAGTAGTAGTAGCAGTAGTAGTAGTAGTAGTAATAGAAGTAGTAGTAGTAGTAGTAGTAGTAGTGGTAGTAGTAGTAGTAGTAGTAGCAGTAGAAGTAGGAGTAGTTGTAGTAGTAGGATTAGTAGTAGTAGTAGTAATATTATTATTAGTAGTAGTAGCAGTAGTAGTAGTAGTAGTAGTAGTAGTAGTAGTAATAGTAGTAGTAGTAGTATTATTTTTATTTTTATTATAAGTAGTAGTAGTAGTAGTAGTAGTAGTATTAGCAGTAGAAGTAGGAGTAGTAGTAGTAGTATTAGTAGTAGTAGTAGTATTATTATTATTAGTAGTAGTAGTAGTAGAAGAAGGAGGTAGTAGAGTTGGAGGTTAGCAGCTGCCATCTTGGCAGCCGCTTTAACCGTAATGATTTTGTTAAATAGTTTGTCTTCTTATCTAATAATTTAGTTTTTTTAAATTTCAAATAATTATAGTAATCATAATTTATATCTTTTCTTGTTTTCTGGTTTTAAATTTATCTTGCTCTCGGAATTAAAATCTTCAACCACTAACTGTCTAACGGACTACAATAAAAACTTATTTTAAAAAGAAGAAGTGCCAAGGCCTCAAATTGAGCACTAATGCACAGTTTGCAAGAACCCACTGGCTACCTACTACACAAGGCAGATGAGCTCTGCAGATGAAGGACAGTCTGTTAGAACGAATCTTCAATACATGACTGTGTTTATGAAGAAGTGCCAGGGCCTCAATTTGAACACCAGTGCACAGCTTGCAAGCACCCACTGGCTACTTACTTCAATGAGCTCTGCAGATGAAGGACAGACTGTCAGAACGAATCTTCTACACATGACTGTTTATGTCTATTATCTATTGAAAACTGACGTATTAGACAATTATTACCTTACTTAGATGACCCTTCTTTAAAGATGTCCATATATTTAAAACTCATCACCTCCTTATTTAACTACTTCTATATCATTAATTACTTTTCGTACGGATCTGAAGACATATCTGTTTAACAAATTCATTTACCAGCGCTCTTGAATTTGAGGAAAGAGCGCTATAGAAATTGATTTGATTGATTGATTGATTTATTGATTTATTGATTTATTGATTGATTGATTGATTGATTGATTGATTGATTGATTGATTGATTGATTGGAGGTGCAAAGGTTTTGTTGGTGGTTACGAAAGTGGACGAGAAAAGAGATGCGTGTTTAAGAGGGGCAGCGCAGACGTGGTGACGCTTCTAGGACGATTTGTTGCCAAAACTTGAACTAGTATTAGTCAGTCAGTTTTTCACGTCTCGACATACGTGTTTTCTTGTTCGACCAGCAACACCCTAACTTATTTTATTCATCTTCCAAAATACGAAATGGGATTTTCGGAAATAAGCCTATACTTCTGCAAGCAAGATCTTCGGGTTTTTGATGCGGGGATATGCATAGATCGAAATAAGAACAGCTCGAGCATTTATTAAGTAATCGTAATAAACACAATGGAAATTAATATTTACTTAATAGAAAATGTTTCGGTAAGTAGTCCTATAATAAAACTAATAAACCAAATTGATGTTGTGGCTGCATCCATGGTCAGGACCCCCACACTTTTTTTTAGTAGGGGGGTCCACCTTAATAGGGACCCCCCCCCCAAGTTTATTTCATAAAGCGTTCTTTATTTCCCGTGAATATCTAAAAACTGAAAACCATCAACTTGTGAATATCTAAGAAAATATAATATTATAATATATTATTATTATATAATATTAAATTATAATATTAAATTATAATATAATATTATATTATTATATTATAATATAAAATTATATTATTATATTATAATATCACATTATATTATAATATTATAATATAATATATTATATGTGGCAATTCTTGACCATTGGATATTCGGATTAATCTATCTCTGCTCCAATTTGGGAAGAAATTTGGTGTGTGAAACGAATGACATAAGCCGGATCATTTTCTGAAGTGCATATTTATTGTGTAAAGTGACGAATTGCAAGTAACACTATTGAAAGTTTCAAGTATTTTTCACCCCTAAGAAGTTCTGTTGCAAATCTTCAAGAAATGAGAAGTTTTTTGATTAAATGAAATTTTTCCCATTCGTTTTTTGACAGTAAATTAGTAGTGTTTGTGTTCACTTGCTGACAATGTAACCAAAACAGTAAAAAACAGTTTTATTTGGATGAGTTTAAATGCATTACAATTGTTAAAAGCATTAATTTATTTTAAATGCGTTAAAATATTTAACGGCGTTTAAAATTTTAACGGTCGTTAATTGATTAACGCGTTAATCGAGAGTTAACGTAGATTAAAGCACAGCTTTAGAAATAATGGATCAATATCTGTAGAAAAAATGAAAATAAACCAAAACTATATAGAAACTGAAAATGATTTGAAATGGATAAACCTAAATTGAAACTAAAACTTAAAAATTATTTTACAAACCGAAATATCACTATATAAAAAACTCAGATTTTTTATTTAATTGTTTCTATTTTTGTTTTGTTTATAATTTTGATTTACTTAACAAGTAGTAGTTTATTACTTTCAATAATTTAAAAAAAGATAATATTTTAACTACTCAATCACATATCTTTGAAAATATATTTCTTTTTGCTTATGCCTAATTCGTTAAGATGGACGCCAACAGTTGGTATAACTGGAGTTATGGAAATGTGATGGAGCCCTTTGGGTGAGATCAGAATTTATTTATACATTCATAGATTTAAATTTAGTTTTATTCTTTCAATTACTTTTTTTGAAAGGTCTGTCAAATATGCGGGATGGGTTTTCCGTGATAATTTCACGGGAAATAACATAAAGTTTATGTCATAAAGCGTTCTTTATTTCCCGTGAATATCTAAAAACTGAAAACCATTTTGTTTACTGTGAAATTTGCATGCGAAAAAATGATATAAATGAATTTAAAATATTTCATAAAAAAAAGAATAAATTAGTTTAAACTTTAAAGTGAATACAACATTTAGAATTTAACTTCATTATGTAATAGCATATTTTAAAATATTTGTAATTGTAAATTGTTTTAATAAAAAAATAACTAAGTTCAAGAGATTGCCCTTGAATTTAGACTCTAAATTTTAGAGGGATGATTTCTGTGGTTGCAGCTGATCAGTTTCATTAGCTCTTTGGAATCTGAAGGCTTCCGCTGGACAATAAGGATTGTTCAATTTGAAGCTTGTTTGACATATGATGCTGCCAATGTGTCCACCACTGCAGCACCCCACACTAGGACTTCCCCATATGCCATGCACATGTCGTCACACCCTCACGTCCCTTCTGATCATTCTTCTTGACACCTGGTGGTTCCAGCTTAGTTGGACAAGCGCACACGACAGGCTTCGCTGGGCGCTCACATTGAGGGCATTGCGTCTGCAGGACGATCTTTGCTTAGTTTGCAGATGAGGCTATGATGTCCAAAGGCTTTCACAACGTGCGGCGCGTCACATCATAATGAATGAAACAACACATCGGATGTACCGATTGAGTACATAGGATGAATTAAACAATGCACCCACAGTTGAATGTCAAAAATCCCAAAAATTATTACTTTAAACCGTAATCCTAAAATGGCCATTTCATCAAAAGCTTCCCACCACTACACAGGATGTATCCTACCCAGTACCCTTTCCAGCACTCCCAACAAACCCCTCAATTCTCGCCTTACGGGGCACCTCTGAATCCTGCCGTCTACCCATTCAACACCCCATCCACCCACCAAAACCATCATTTCACTCCTGCCAACCCTCTTGTCCCCAACTCCCATGCCGTCTTCCCTCCACCAAAACAGGTCTGCTGCACTTTCTAAATATTCTTTAAAAGATTCCGAGAAAGATGCAAGTCAATCTATGAAAAAAATATTTGTTAAATTAAAGAAAAACACAAAGAAAAAAGTAATCTATAAATAGAACTGTAGTAAGTAGGTTCGCTATAAATAAGAAACATTCTGAATGATTATTTAAAGAAATGCTTCAAATAAATAGTCAAATGTTTAACTCAGGAGAGATCAAGTGCCATGGAATTAGCTATGCAACTCTAAAATTGTTAAATTAAAATGTTAAAATAAGTAATTTATGTAAACACTACTAAAATAAAGTAATTTATGTAAACACTACTAAAATAAAGTAATTTCTGCTAAACAATTGGAACAAAGTATAATTAGCTAACCTACTGCCTGCAGTTCTATTTAGAGCTAGTTTCTCAGAACAGTCCTCATACGCAAGCATTTGAATTCGTCGTTGGCACCGAGGCGAGAGCGCATGCCTTGTCTACTGCCTGAGCACCGACTGCAAGCCTCTTTGCCACAACAGTCGCCTCGTCAGTCGCACTCGTCTTGTCATGTGCCCACACTGCTGCATCACCCACACTGCTGCATCACCCACACTGCTGCATCACCAACACTGCTGCATCACCACACTGCTGCATCACCACACTGCTGCATCACCCACACTGCTGCATCACCCACACTGCTGCATCACCCACACTGCTGCATCACCACACTGCTGCATCACAAACACTGCTGCATCACCAACACTGCTGCATCACCACACTGCTGCATCACAAACACTGCTGCATCACCCACACTGCTGCATCACCAACACTGCTGCATCACCACACTGCTGCATCACCCACACTGCTGCATCACCCACACTGCTGCATCACTAACACTGCTGCATCACAAACACTGCTGCATCACCCACACTGCTGCATCACCAACACTGCTGCATCACAAACACTGCTGCATCACCCACACTGCTGCATCACTAACACTGCTGCATCACAAACACTGCATAGGGCTCA
Organism: Piscicola geometra; assembly: GCA_943735955.1. NCBI lineage: Eukaryota > Metazoa > Annelida > Clitellata > Hirudinida > Piscicolidae > Piscicola > Piscicola geometra. The sequence continues at coordinate 4,600,290 of OX030971.1, read as the reverse complement.
AAAATAGGTTTAACTCAATGATTTTAGTAAAATTTTTAAGAAAATGGCATTTATTTTCAACATTTAATGAGGGGTTTTAAAATATTTTGCTGATTTTAGAAAGTTTTGATAAAAACATTTCACCCTTTTATAAAAACATTATAATTCATTCCCTGCTCATCAAATTTAATATCCTATGACATATTTTATAGAACTATTGAAGAAGTTTTCAAAAATGTTTAATTTATTTTTATACTGTCTTTTTTGAGAGAGCAACTTGAAAAACTTTAAAATATGCTGTAGCCCAAGCTGTGATAATAGTGTAAAACTAGTTATCGCTTTTAAAATTGTTATTTAGTTTTTATATTTTTAAAATTATATTCATTGAAAAGAAAATTCATTTTTCAACCTTAAAATTATAAATTGACGTTAGTCAAAACAATAATAAGTTAAAGTTATTCAGTTTTCTACGATGGCTATCGTTCATAAAAATTCCCGGTTAAAGCTAATTAGCATAGCGCCGTGGTGGTTGCTATGTATAGCATATGATATATGTATTACAGATACATAGATAGGTGGTCTCGACAGCGCGAGGCCTCATGCAGATGCACAGATAGGTGGTCTTGACAGCACGAGGCCTGATGCAGATGCACAGATAGGTGGTCTTGACAGCGCGAGGCCTGATGCAGATGCACAGATAGGTGGTCTTGACAGCGCGAGGCCTGATGCAGATGCACAGATAGGTGGTCTTGACAGCGCGAGGCCTGATGCAGATGCACAGATAGGTGGTCTTGACAGCGCGAGGCCTGATGCAGATGCACAGATAGGTGGTCTTGACAGCGCGAGGCCTGATGCAGATGCACAGATAGGTGGTCTTGACAGCACGAGGCCTGATGCAGATGCACAGATAGGTGGTCTTGACAGCGCGAGGCCTGATGCAGATGCACAGATAGGTGGTCTCGACAGCGCGAGGCCTGATGCAGATGCACAGATAGATAGAATAATAAAAGTAGCAAGGCAGCCGTATAGGAAGTAATTCATGAAGTAGTTGGTCGTTATAAACGAGGTTCTATTTAATGCCGTAATGAAGGAATGAAGTTTGAATAACATTTAAAAGTATATAATTAATTAAAAGTTGTCTTTATTTGATGAAAGATATTTGATTTAGCTGCTTGGGTGCATTAAACGAGCAACTTGTCGAACAACAGAGTGAACAAAGTGCCGAATGTACTTTAAGCCAACAGTCGTCCACCATCAACTCCATTGGTGAGACCATTTACATCGTCATCATCATCATCACCATCATCATCATCATCATCATCATCATCATCATCATCATCATCATTACCATGATCGCTTTGACGTTTTGTTTATGTTGTGTTGTATGCTTTTTTGTGTTTGCTCATGTTTGCGTTAAGTTTGTATATATTGAATTGGAGTTTAGCTCTCATTTGTTGCTCTTCCCGTTGGACTCGAGTCTTAGTGCCGATGACGGCGACTTTGCGACGGCATTTAAAAGACAACGCGACTAAATTGAGAAACTAGATCTTCGAAGGAAGTGATTTATTCAAAAGTGGCAAAGATGAGTTTGCCATGGCAACAAGCGCTTCTTCCTCCTCCTTGTCGCTTAGGAGCGCTCAAGTTTTTCTCTGAATCTTTACAATATTATTTACAACTGTTTAGTTCATAAAATTAATATTAATTTTTTATTAATTACTATTAACTATAATTAAACGAATAAATTAGTGATGAAGGCTGCTGTTTCAAGCATGATGTACGAAAAAGGTAATAAGATAATAATAATATTAATGATAATAATGATAATTATATTAATAATGATAATAATAATAATATTAATGATAATAATGATAATTATATTAATAATGATAATAATAATTATATTAATGATAATAATGATAATTATATTAATAATGATAATAATAATAATTATATGAAATTTGATGGAGATGGTGGTAAATGATGATGAGGATGACTTCATTGCAGGCGGTTACTCATCCTCTCAAGCGTACAGAGGAAAGAAATTTGTTAGTTGCCATCATCATCATCCCCCCCATCATCATCATCACCCCCATTATCATCATCATGGCTCCACTCAATCCCACCACCACCTCCTTCACCACCACCACCTCTTGCACCACCACCACCTCCTGCACTGGCTCTCTGGTGCAGTTCCAGAGGCAAGCAGGCAGGACGCAGGACAACCAAGCCTCCAAGTACTGTGAGCTCTGCAAGTGCTCGTGCGCTGGTGAACAAGTGAGTGCCCGTCTGCTTGTCTGCTTGCCTGTGTGCTTGCTTGTCTTTCTGTCTGCTTGCTTGCCCGTCTGCCCGTCTGCTTGTCTGCCTGCCTGCTTGCTGGTGCATCTATACTAGAGGTCGGACCGGGTACCCGATCTGACCGGGTACCTGCGGGACTCCCGCGGGAACGGGAATGAAAATTAATTTCGGGACGGGAAAAGTCGGGAACCGGGAATAGATTTTCGGGACGGGAACGGGAACGGGAATCAACATTTAAATCGGGAACGGGAAAAGACGGGAACGGGAATCAACTTTTAAATCGGGAACGGGAAAAACGGGAATAACAGTTATTGGGATTGGATTCTTTAACAATGATTTTTCAGCAAACTTCTAAGTATGGAAATCTTTATTTCATTGATACTCCGTACTCAAAATAAGTATTAAATGCAATAGAAATGTATAACGAAGCCACCATTGCCAATTTCGAAATCTCCAACACTACATTTGAAGTTGTTATGGTGAGTCCAAAGATTAGGGAGATTAGAACAAATGGGTGATGATGAAAACTTTTCAGATGAAATCAAAATGGTCAGTTATATTATTTTTATTTTATACATTAATACTTTAAATTTGAATTAGTAATTCCAGTTGATTGCTCAGTTGATCATTTCGACAAAAGAAAAGATGCCCATTGTTCTTATTCATATGGCAGCATGACTGTTGCGTCCCCAGTATAAAAGAATAATATTAAAAGAGTTTGGGATAGAAAAGAAATAAATACCAAGACTTTCATTAGAGAAAATTTAATTCTATTTTGTACAGCCAGACCAAGCTGCAGTGCCGTTGAGAAAAAAAACAAATGATGGTTATCTAGACCTATTATGTTTGTTTTTATAACGTAAAAATTATAATACAATTTTTATACTATCAAATTATACGAATGATTTTATATTTGCAGTTGGGGAAAATAAGAATGTTGTCAAAAAACATTTCTAACATTATTGAAGAATTAATAATAATGAACGAAGAAAAAAATTCAGAAGAGGATGAATTATACAAATATTCACAATTACGTTCTAAAAAAATTGAAGATTATAAAGATGTTTTATTTTATTGGAGTAAAATGAGCAATTTTAAAATAAAACAAGAAGTAGCCAAAATTTTGTTTAGTATATCTGCAAAATCTATTCCCTGTGAAGGGAATTTGTCAATATGTGGTCGTTTAACTTCAGACCCAAAATCATCTCATTTGAAAGCTGAAACTCTTAACGGTTTAACCCGTGTGAAAAGCAATAAAGACTTGATTGAATTACTCAAAAACAATGACTAACTTCAATACTTTCATTTCAATAAATATTTGAAATTTAAATCGTGTTTTTTTTATTTTACAAAAAGAAATATTCTTTGACTTTCAAATAATAAATTTTAAGAAATGTTAGAACTAGCAAGTTTGGGACCAGTGAAAACGGCAGCGAAAATGAATAAAAAAACAAAAAAGTTTCGGGAACGGGTCGGGACGGGAATCAAAATTCTGATGTCCCATCGGGAACGGGACGGGACGGGAAAACAAATTTCGGGAACGGGACGGGACGGGAATGATAAATCGTCCTTGTCCGACCTCTAATCTATACACACGCACCCACACACACACATACACGCACATACACACACACACACACAGGCATTCAACGCACATCTGGAAGGAAAGACACATAAGAAGAAGGAAGCAGCCGTCAAACAAGTGAGGAATTCATGCATCCTCCCATGCATCCATCCATGCACCCTCCCATGCACCCTTCCATGCATCCTCCCATGCACCCTTCCATGCACCCTCCCATGCATCCTTCCATGCATCCTTCCATGCATCCTTCCATGCACCCTTCCATGCACCCTTCCATGCATCCTCCCATGCATCCTTCCATGCATCCTCCCATGCATCCTTCCATGCATCCTCCCATGCATTCATCCATGCACCCTCCCATGCACCCTTCCATGCATCCTCCCATGCACCCTTCCATGCACCCTCCCATGCATCCTTCCATGCATCCTTCCATGCATCCTTCCATGCATCCTTCCATGCATCCTTCCATGCATCCTCCCATGCACCCTCCCATGCATCCTTCCATGCATCCTCCCATGCACCCTTCCATGCATCCTTCCATGCACCCTCCCATGCATCCTTCCATGCATCCTCCCATGCATCCTTCCATGCATTCTTCCATGCATCCTCCCATGCACCCTTCCATGCATCCTCCCATGCATCCTCCCATACATCCTTCCGTGCGTTCATCCATGCATCCTTCCATGCACCCTCCCATGCATCCTCCCATGCATCCTTCCATGCATCCTCCCATGCATCCTTCCATGCATCCTTCCATGCATCCTTCCATGCATCCTCCCATGCATCCTTCCATGCATCCTCCCATGCATCCTTCCATGCACCCTTCCATGCATCCATCCATGCATCCTCTCATGCACCCTTCTATGCACACTCCCATGCATCCTCCCATGCATCCTCCCATGCACCCTTCCATGCATCCTCCCATGCATCCTTCCATGCATCCTCCCATGCATCCTCCCATGCATCCTCTCATGCATCCTCCCATGCACCCTTCCATGCATCTTCCCATGCATCCTTCCATGCACCCTTCCATGCACCCTTC
>OX030971.1:4587892-4590392 GCA_943735955.1 Piscicola geometra | reverse complement strand
ACCACCCTTTTTCTCCCACCACCACCCCCTCTCTCCCACCACCACCCCCTCTCTCCCACCACCACCACCACCCTTTCTCTCCCACCACCACCAGCCACCACCCCCTCTCTCCCACCACCACCCCTCTCTCCCACCACCACCCCTCTCTCCCACCACCACCACCACCACCCCCTCTCTCCCACCACAACCACCACCCCCTCTCTCCCACCACAACAACCACCCCCTCTCCCACCACCACCACCACCCCCTCTCTCCCACCACCACCACCACCCCCTCTCTCCCACCACAACAACCACCCTCTCTCTCCCACCACCCACCACCCCCTCTCTCCCACCACCCCCTCTCTCCCACCACCACCACCACCCACCACCACCACCACCACCAGGCGAGGAGTACATCCACGAGACGGTGCACCGGAGCAGCAGCAGTGGCACGGGCACAGTGGTGCAGTTCCACTGCTGCCTCTGCGACTGTCCGCTCTCCGACGTGGTCGCCAGACTCATGCACGCCAAGGGGAGGAAGCACAAGATGATGTACAAGGTGGGTAGGTGCGTGCGAGGATTATTATTAGAGACCGACCGAAATTCAGTTCGGTTTCGGCGCCGAAATTGTCAATTTTCTTAGTTTTGGCAATTTTTCGGTTTCGGCCGAATCAAAATTTCCAATTTCGGCAATTTTTCGGTTTTGGCCGAAAATTTTTTTTAAATTCTGGCTCAATTTCGGTTTCGGCCGAAATGGTTCTCATATTTACCGAAAAACCGAAATTTTTATTTATTTATGTAGTTTATCTGATATATCTGTATCCTCAATCAAACTCGAACTATTAAGTTTGGGTTCGATTCTCTATTAGATATCTATTAAATATCGTGGTTGATTGATTTATCGGTGTCATTGTTAGAATAACATATACAAGCATCTGGAACAACAACTATTCAATTGAAATTTAAGTAAATTGGCATACGTTCAATGATGATATTTAACAAAACTTTTTTTAAGCAAATTCTATTTATTAAAACATTTGTTTTAAAAAATGTTATTGTCAAAAGTAAGTATCTGTATATCTTCAATCGAACTCGAACTATTAAGTTTGGGTTCGATTCTCATCTCTATTAGATATCTATTAGTTATCGTGGTTGATTGATTTATGGATGTCATTAGACTAATTGTTCGAATGACATGTACAAGCATTTGGAATTCTAGATATCCTTGCTTAGATAAACAGTGTATATGAATCGAAAGCCCAGGCGTATCTTATAGAGCCTAGAATCAACAGAACATCCAATATTTTTGCGTGATGGCATTGCAGTCAATATTCATGTATTGAGCCTGCTGCTCGAAAATACTTATCTGCACCCCTAACAAGTGTGGCTAGCGAGCAACTATTTAGTTCTGCAGGGAAAATCTTCGCAGATCGTCGCAGCAACCTTCTTGGTGAAAATGTTTAAAAACAGTTATTTCTTGTTTACAATATACGTTTTTTTGGATTTAATTATTAAACAGAAATGGTCATCATTCAATACTATTTTTTGATTTTTAATAAACAATTACTTATGTAGACCATTTTTGTTGTTGAACAAATTTTATTTTTTTACTTAAAATATACGCTTGTTTGGATTTACTTATTAAACTGGCATTGTCATCCTTAAATACTATTTTTTTGTTTTTAATAAAAGTTGGGAAAATTTTCGGTTTCGGCTTCGGTTTTGGCCGAAAATATGATTACAATTTCGGTTTCGGCCGAAAATTGAATTTCAATTTCGGCATAATTTCGGTTTCGGCTGAAAATTGAATTTCAATTTCGGCATAATTTCGGTTTCGGCCGAAAAAAAAATATCTGTTTCGGTCGGTCTCTAGTTATGATTATGATGTACAAGGTGGCTGAGTGGGTGCGAGGGTTATGATGATGATGTACAAGGTGGGTGGGAGGGTTATGATGATGATGTACAAGGTGGGTGGGAGGGTTATGATGATGATGTACAAGGTGGGTGGGAGGGTTATGATGATGATGTACAAGGTGGGTGGGAGGGTTATGATGATGATGTACAAGGTGGGTGGGAGGGTTATGATGATGATGTCAAGGTGGGTGGGAGGGTTATGATGATGATGTCAAGGTGGGTGGGAGGAAGAGAGGCAGGGAGGGGGGTTGATTGCATGGAAACGTGTGCGCCTGACACATGCCATTCCACTGGGTGACTCCTCAAGTCCTCTACGCTGCATCGATGCTCATGCCAGGACGACACCCCCCAGAAAAGAGTGGACCCGTCCTACAAGGTGGACGAGGGTGAGGCAGGCAAGAGTTGGAGGGGAGGCCATGGAGGAGGTTATGGTGGAGGCTATGGTGGAGGCTATGGAGGAGGTTATGGAGGACTGAAGAGGAAGATTGGAGTCTATGATAAATACAGGTGGGGGCATTATCATCATCATCATCATTACCACCATCATCATTACCATCACCATCATCATCATTTCCACCACCATCATCGTCATCATCATCATTACC
>OX030971.1:4572892-4585392 GCA_943735955.1 Piscicola geometra | reverse complement strand
TTCCTGTCGCACAATACCACGGAAGCCATCACCACAACAACACCACAACCATCACCACAACAACACCACCATAGCCACCAACAACAACCACTGCAGAGAACTGAAGGGAGTGGTGAGGTTGGCTTCGTTGGCGAAAGGTCTCTTACTGCGTGGTGGCACTGCCGCTGCTGCTGCTGCTGCTAGTAGTAGTAGTAGTAGTAGTAGTGGTGGTGGTAGTAGTGGTGGTGGTGAAGTGGGTAGTGATAGTAGTAGTGGTGGTGGTGGTGGTGAGGGGGAGGGAGTGATGGTGGTGGAGTTGGTGATGCTGACGTCGAAGGTGGCGACGAAGGCGTTGTTGAGGAGGATCAGGCAGGTGCTCGAGGTGTGCGTCAAGGTGGGTTGCTTGCTTGCTTGGTGGGTTGTTTGCTTGCTTGGTTGCTTGCTTGGTGGGTTGGTTGTTTGGTTGCTTGGTGGGTTGGTTGTTTGGTGGGTTGGTTGTTTGGTGGGTTGGTTGCTTGGTGGGTTGGTTGCTTGGTGGGTTGGTTGCTTGGTGGGTTGGTTGCTTGGTGGGTTGGTTGCTTGGTTGCTTGGTTGGTTGGTGAGGTGGTTGCTTGGTTGGTTGCTTGGTTGGTTGCTTAGTGGGTTGGTTGCTTGGTGGGTTGGTTGCTTGGTTGCTTGGTTGGTTGGTGAGGTGGTTGCTTGGTTGGTTGCTTGGTTGGTTGGTGAGGTGGTTGCTTGGTTGGTTGCTTGGTGGGTTGGTTGCTTGGTTGCTTGGTTGGTTGCTTGGTTGGTGAGGTGGTTGCTTGGTTGGTTGTTTGGTGATCTGGGAGTCAAGGTGGGTTGCTTGCTTGCTTGGTTGGTGGGTTGCTTGGTTGGTTGGTTGGTGGGTTGCTTGGTTGGTTGGTTGGTTGGTTGCTTGGTTGGTGGGTTGCTTGGTTGGTTGGTTGGTTGCTTGGTTGGTTGCTTGGTGGGTTGGTTGCTTGGTTGCTTGGTTGGTTGCTTGGTTGGTGAGGTGGTTGCTTGGTTGGTTGCTTGGTTGCTTGGTTGGTGATCTGTGAGTCAAGGTGGGTTGGTTGCTTGGTTGGTGAGGTGGTTGGTTGGTTGCTTGGTGAGGTGGTTGGTTGGATGGGTTGTGGGGTGAGGGGGATAGGTTGGTTGGTTGGTGTGGTGGTGAGATGGGGGGGGGGAGGGGGGTGTGGTAGGGTGTATAGTGAGGGGGTCTGGGTCATCATCATCATCATCACCACCACCAGGACATCAGCCCTGTCAAGTTGACCATCGAACTCGACCAGAGCCATAATTTCATCAAGGTTGCCATTTATCATTGCGTTCTTTAGTTACTGTTATTATTTATTATTATTGTTATTATTTATTGCGGTTATTATAGATTGTTATTATTATTAATTATTGTTTTTGTTGTTTCTTATCATTTATTTAATATTATAATTATCATTTAATATTCTTTTCGATTAACCCGTTAATAAATTAACGAAGTTAACCAAATATTTTGATTTTCACGTTTTTTCCTTTTTATTATTTATAATTGAATTATTGAAGTGAAATTATTTCGAGTTATTCTTTCTAGCTTCTTCTTCTTCGCTTTAACTTCACATTGTATGTTTATCTAGATTTCCTATGAGGAAGAAGAAAAAAAAGAGGAAGGTATTGTCAGTAGTAGTAGTAGTAGTAGTAGTAGTAGTAGTAGTAGTAGTAGTAGTAGTAGTAGTAGTAGTAGTAGTAGTGGTAGTGGTAGTAGTGGTAGTAGTAGTAGTAGTAGTAGCAGTAGTAGTATTTGGTAGTAGTAGTAGTGGTAGTAGTAGTAGTAGAAGAAGAAGTAGTAGTAGTAGTAGTAGTAGTAGTAGTAGTAGTAGCAGTAGTAGTAGTAGTTTTACTATTTTTTATAGCAATAATAGTATTAATAGATGTTCTCAATCAAAATGCAGAATTGACCAGCGAATCAGACCTCAAGGGTGATGGGGAAACTAATGACAATGGCAATGGCATCAGTTGCAGCACCACAGACAACGACAAAACTGCAAAGAGCAGCGACACCACTGTTGCGGATGCCGAGTCTGCTATCGACAACAACAATGCTGCTAGCAACACTACCACAACCAGCACCACCAGTAGCATGGGTGCCACCACCAACAACAATACCATGGATTCCACTACCACCACCACTAGCATCCACACCCCCAACAACACCACTCCCAACACCACCCTCAACAACAACAACAACAACAACACCACTCCCAACACCACCCTCAACAACAACAACAACAACACCAACAACAACAACACCAACAACAACCACACCAACAACAACACCAACAACAACACCAACAACAACAACACCAACACTCCCACCAACAACAACAACAACGACAACGAGAGGTCGTTGAGGACTTCTCTGCGCAGGACGACGTGCCACTTGTACGTCGCCTTCGCTGGCCACCTGCTGCCCTCCAAGAGGCTGCCCTGTGCCGCCCGCCTGCTGCAGAAGAGCGCCTCTGCCAATAACAATAATAATGAAAATATCAATAATAATACTAAGTTGAGAGGAAGTGGTGGTGGTGATGATGACGATGCCGAGGTGGATGCCGAGTTGTCGGAGTGGGCTGTCACTGAACTGGTGCGCACCAAGTGGTTCCAGGTGCTTGTTGTCGTTGTTGATGTTGTATATTGGTGGTCTTGTAAGTGTTGTAGTTGCTCAAATTTCCCATATTCCGTCCCTCACCCACCCATGCACCACCACAGAACACCTTGCAACACCACCACCACCACAGAACACCTTGCAACACCACCACCACCACAGAACACCTTGCAACACCACCACCACCACAGAACACCTTGCAACACCACCACCACCACCACAGAACACCTTGCAAAACCACCACCACCACCACAGAACACCTTGCAACACCACCACCACCACCACAGAACACCTTGCAACACCACCACCACCACCACAGAACACCTTGCAACACCACCACCACCACCACAGAACACCTTGCAACACCACCACCACCACCACAGAACACCTTGCAACACCACCACCACCACCACAGTACACCTTGCAACACCACCACCACCACCACAGAACACCTTGCAACACCACCACCACCACAGAACACCTTGCAACACCACCACCACCACCACAGAACACCTTGCAACAGCACGAGGGCAAGATGTTGTTGTTGAGGATTGGCATCGACATGTGTGCTAGAATCCCTACCTGGACCCCTCTGCCTCTGCTGGTGATGATGATGATGATGATGATGATGTTGATGCTGGTGGTGATGATGGGGCTGATGATGATAGTGCCACCACACACACACAAAGACATACACAGGCACACACACACACTCACAAAGAAAACACACAAAGACACAAAGACACACACAGGCACTGGAACTGCTGGTGGACAGGGCTTACGACTTGGACTCTCCCTCATGTCCTGCACTCGCGCTGAAGAGACTGCTCGAGATGCTCTCTGCTGGCCTCCTCCTCGAGGGTTCGTGCTGCTCCTTCGGCCGAATCTTTAGTCTTTGGTTCGGCCCATCCGAATCTTTAGTCTTTGAATCGGCCCATCCGAATCTTTAGTCTTTGGTTCGGCCCATCCGAATCTTTAGTCTTTGGTTCGGCTGATCCGAATCTTTAGTCTTTGGTTCGGCCCATCCGAATCTTTAGTCTTTGGTTCGGCCGATTCGAATCTTTAGTCTTCGACTCGGCCGATTCGAATCTTTAGTCTTCGACTCGGCCGATTCGAATCTTTAGTCTTCGACTCGGCCGATCCGAATCCAGATTTGAAACCGTCGCATTCCTAATGATGATGTGGGTGGTGTGTGTGGAATGGTGGGGATGATGATGATGACGATGATGGTGTATACTACTGGATACCACAGGGGAGGCAGGCTTAGTGGAGAGGGTGAGCAGGCCAGCTGAGGCAGTCGACGCGATCGCCTGCTTGAGCGAGCAGCAGAGGGAGGACCTGACGAACAGCGCTCAACACGCTCTGCGCTTGGTCGCTCTCGGACAGGTGGTGTGAGTGCGTGCAGTGATTGACTGGCTGATTGGTTGATTCATCGATCAATTAAGGGTTGAATGAATAGATTGGTGATGGATGAATGAATAGATTGATGATGGTTGAATGAATAGATTGATGATGGTTGAATGAACAGATTGATGATGGTTGAATTAATAGATTGATTCTGGTTGAATTAATAGCTTGATGATAGTTTAACGGATGGATAGAAATAATTCGGGCATTGAATTTGTCTTTAAGTTTGCGCTGCTATCCCTATTCACCATCACGAACATCATCACCATCACCATCATCACCACCATGATCATCATCATGACTCAGATCCACAAAGTGCTGGGCATTGCGGAGTTGGGAGACAGTCGAGGAGGACTCCAGAACTGAATGAGCCTCATTCAGACTGTGTTGAGCCTCATTCAGACTCACGCCTGTGTACTTGCATTTGTAGTTCGCATCAGCATGATTCGTAAGAGAAAACAACTTCTACATTATCCACTTTTCTTCTTTCATTTAATAAATATTCTGTTATTTCCTTAATAAATATTCAGTTATTTACTTAATAAATATTCAGTTGTTTCACTTAATAACTTCCGGTTAATTTATCTTTTTTGAATAAGAACATCCCTGTGATTGTCGTCTGAAAAAACGTATTCAAACGTTTGAAATAAGTTTCTTAAAAGTGAGTTATAAAAATATTTTCGTTAATTAATTCTAATACTGAGTCGAAAGCTATAAAGGAAGAGGTTCATTAAAGTGTTCACTTTATTGTTGGAGGGTCATCATCTACGAATGTCCTTTCTGGGTGAGTTATTATATAGGCTGCACATTTCATGCTGTCATTCAAATGTTTCGGGTGAAGATGAAAAGCGAAAATCAACGTGGATTAAGAGGGAAATGTAGCGCGAAGTTTGAGAAAATCTCTAATTCTAGCACTAACTAATCTAAATGTTTTAATGGAAATTAAAATTGAAAATATTTCGCCTCGCGATTTCACTTTTTATCCACGTTAGTTTTCGCCTTTCACTTTTAATCCACCCCCAAATGTTCCTCCCAACGAGCGTTGTTGAATAAAACCAAAAGACTGTTTGTCATTTCGCAAACACGAAATTGAAGAGATTCAATGGGTATGCGCATCTTAGCTGCATATTCATTGTAAACCTCAATCGAAAACTAGCTCACGATTACTAGTCTTGTTCAATTTTAATTTTAAATCGTGTAGCAATTTTAATAGTAGATACGATTGATCTATAACGATTGATGTGAAATATTTTAATTTGAAGGAAAGCAAGTGAACGGCTTCACAGTTGAGTCTTTGCTCGATTCAGACAACAGTAATGAGGTGAATAAATCTAGGAACAGATTGAATGTCTCTAGCGGTAGTAGTATGAGTAGTCGTAGTCGTAGTAGTAGTAGTAGTAGTAGTTGTAGTTTCATAGATACAAGTTGGGAAGATGGTAAATGAAGGTCTGAAAAGTTTGATTGAGGGAATCATCGATGAGTGCTTGATGGATGAGTGAATCGAAAAACGCAGATTTACATGGTGAAGAGGATGAATGGTGGAGAAGGGAAGGTGGTGAGTAATAGTGGAGGAGGGAAGGTGGTGAGTAATGGTGGAGGAGGGAAGGTGGTGATGAAGGTGTTCAAGAAGAAGAAGCCATCTGGGAAGTGAGGCTTGTTGTTGGAAAGTAGAAGTTATAATAATCATAATAATAATAATAATAATTCAAATCCTCATCATCTGTTTTGATGATGAGGATTCTGTACTTGTGCTGTGATGTGGCTGAGGCTGGAAGTGAGGGGAAGTTTAATTCTTTATCATCTCATTCAATTTTAATTTATTCAGGCATGTACTTTAAAGGCTTCAAAAACTCTTATTTCACAAAGTTGAGATCTTTGTTTGTGATGTGGTCGCTGGAGTGTTGCATTCCAAGCATCGTACGATAGCAAGTCCTTGCGAAGACGTCAAGTTTCTTTGATAATGCTGCAGTGAGTATCCATGATTCGCAGCCGTAGAGCAAAATTGAGATGCAAGCGGCTTGAAAGATGCGAATCTTGAGATCTGTGTTCAGCTTGGGTGAGCGAAGAAACTTCGTGGGGGCTGTTCATGCAAGGCCGATTCGGATTCTAACATCGTGGTCTGTGGACCCAACATACGACCCAAGGTATCTGAAGTCCTTCATGATTGCGATGTTCTGACCATCGAGGAGAAGCTTTGCAGCGGTGGTGAGACAGAGGAATTTGGTTGGTTAAGCTGCATCTGTTCGGTCTTTTTAACATTTATTTCCAGTCCAACCGTCCGTGCACTGAGTCTCAAAGCATCCAACTGAGCTTGGGCTCTCGATGGGTCGTTTTCGAGAAAGGCGAAATCATCGGCAAAAGCGAAATTGTTAACTCAAACGTGTTGTGTTTGCGAGAGGGTTGGCTTAGATGGTGAGTCGTTGGACTCGCAACTTAAAGGTCGTCGGTTCAAACCTTTGATGAAAAACCCTGAGCTATCATATACCTAGTGTTTATATCTAGTGTATATGATGCGGTGTTTCTCGACATATTTCGTGTGATTGGCGCCTCAGTTGCGTGCCTTGGCGCATTGTAAATAGGCGTATTTGTAATTTGTGTAACGCTTGGTTCTGGCTGAGTTGTCTTGTTTTGTTTCTTCTAGAGCTGTTGCATGATTAAAAATTGTAATTGAACTTTTATCGAATTTTAATCCATTGTTTTTAGTAGGGGGAGGTTGCTCAAGATGAACCGGTTCCAAAGATAGAACCTATTTACAGTTATGCGCTTTGAAAACTAATTTTTTATATATTTCATATTTATGCATCCATCTTAGATGCACATTTTAATGTTGGTTTCGCTTCGGAAAGTTGTCTCATTCAATCAGAATACTTGAAAAACTGAGTTCTAGAAGAATTGATAAAATATTGGGAGATAACATTTTGCTTTTTTTTTCAACTTCCGAAGCTAAATAATTTCAATTTTTATTAGTAATTAGCAGTGATGGGCACTTCAACTACTTTTGAGTAGTTAAACTTTTGCTAACTACTTAACTACTTTTGAGTAGTTAAACTACTAGTTAACTACTAACTACTTTTCAGTAGTTAAACTTTTAGGGCTTAACTACTTTTCAGTAGTTGGAGTAGTTAACTACATTTCAACTACTTTTGCTCAAAGTTTAGCATATATTATATCGACACCGGCTGTAATACTTAACAGTCAATAACTTACTGTTATATTCATATTACTGTTTATGTCTACATAGGTAAGACAGAGGAGAAAAATATAATTGTCACTAATAATACTGTGTAATTTTCTTGATATCAGAACAGTCAACACAAAAACAATGGAAGTATTTACTCATATTTACTCATATTTACTCATATATATATATATATATATATATATATATATATATATATATATATATATATATATATATATATATATATATATATATATATATATATATATATATATATATATATATATATATATATATATATATATATATATATATATATATATATATATATATATATATATATATATATATATATATATATATATATATATATATATATATATATATATGTATTTACTGCTCAATTGATGGTGGTATTCAAGTACCATGTAATGGGTAGGATAATTAAGTTCAATCAATCAATCAAATAGATTTCTATAGCGCTCTTTCTTCAAATTCAAGAGCGCAAAGTTGTACAAATATTCATAATATCTTTAAAACTCAGAGTGATCACAATAAAATGACCAGTTTAAAACGGTTTTTAGAGTTTTATAACACAAAGACAAATAAAAGACAGTTTTATGAGTTTTACACTATAGCGTTACTCTTTAATAACGCTCTCAGCTTTGGTTACTTGCCTTAAGAAGACAAGTTTTTCAAACATGCTGTCAGAAAGTTTACAACGCCTTGGAATCAGAATTTGTCCAGCAGCACTGAACAACCTTTCGACTGCAGCACTACTGGGCAAGGATGCATTAAATTTCAGAAAGGCATTACACAGTCGAGGAAATTTAAATAGAACTTTTAGTTCAGTGTCAGCACTAGAAAGATAATTATGAATTTCTTCTTCTATGCTGCTGTCAACAGTAGTGTCAGTATCATTGCTTTCTGTCACAAAGGAAACTGATATTTATAAATGTGGATTTTTTGTAGAAAAAATTATCTTTTAACTACTTTTGAGTAGTTAAACTACTTTGAGTAGTTAACTACTTTTGAGTAGTTAAACTACTCTCTAACTACTGACTACTTTTGAGTAGTTAAACTTTTTGCCTTAACTACTTTTGAGTAGTTTAACTACTAAGTAGTTAACTACTAAGTAGTTAACTACTAAGTAGTTAACTACTGCCCATCATTGGTAATTAGATGATGCAATACAGTTTTATTGTGTGCAAATTGTAAAATAAAAAACTGAGTGATTGGCCTGTTATGACCATAAATGTGTAGCATGGTCATAGTTTCCTAACATGGACCACGAATAATTGTCTAAGACGAATTTTAGAATGAGACTGTAGAAGTCGATAGGTCTATATAGAGCAGGGGTGCACAACCTTTTTCAGTCTGAGGGCCAAAATTACTGAGTCCCTGGGCGCCAAGGGCCGCATCAGCGTGCACATAGATGACACAATAAAACAACTCAAAGAATGCAAATTTTTAATGAATGTCATAAAAAATAACGTTATTTAAAACATGTATGAATAACTAAATTTTAAAAAACTCAAAGAATGCAAATTTTTAATAAATGTCATTAAAAAAATAATGTTATTTAAAAATGTATGAATAACTAAATGTTAGTATTTTAATGAGAAGGTTGAGCCTTAATGGTTGCAACAACATTGTCAATATTGGGTTCGAGTTATGTTGTTGCAAGCCTCAAAATCGAACAAAGATTATCATCAGTCAAAGATGATCTCCGTTTATTTTTATTTGTGTTCATGACTGAAAACGTTTGTTCACACACGTATGTGCTGCCAAATTCAGACAAGATTCAGACCAATTCAGGCAAGCCAAATCTTTGACCGCTCCATATTTAACTGAACTAAGACTTTCATAAAAAGTTAAAATGGAGTTATGCTGAAACGCAAACTTTAATTCTGTTGAACATTGAAGATCAATGACTTCTAACTGACATTGCTCAGATAAGGATTATACAGCACAAGAGAAAGGGTCACGGATGAAGTTAAATAAATCCTTATGCTCCCTGAATGCATCAAAACGTTCATTAAATTCCTTTAGTAACGCTTCACAATTGTCGTGGTATTTATTGAAGTCACACTGGTATTCCTTCTGAAAAGCTGAACAAATAGGAAAATGACATAAATTACCAGATTGCAGATTTGAGCAAAACAGTCGTAGCTTTAAGGTGAATGACAGCAGCTCTTGGTACATATCAAATATGTAGTGATCTTTGCCTTGAAGACGCAGATTCAATTTATTTAAGTGTTCTTTTATGTCTGTCAAAAATGCTAATTCTGCCAACTGTTTGTCTGTAAAAACAGCTGTGTCTTTGCCTTTGGTAACAAGGAATTCACAGATGTCCTCTCGTAACTCAACGAACCTAGTTAGAACTTTTCCTCGACTCAACCACCTTACATCAGTGTGATATGGTATATCACGATATTCTGACTCAATGTTTTCAGGAAATGATCTGAATTGTCGATGGTTAAGTCCTTTTGCTCGTATGAAGTTCACTGATTTAAAAACAAATTTCATAACATTATCAAAATTAATGACTTGTGTACACAGTGACTCTTAATGTATGATGCAGTGGTATGCGTGGATGGTGTCTGTTGGAATTCCTAAGTCTCGCAAATGTGATCGCAGATGAGAAACATGTCCTAATTCTTTACCAGTCATGGCGGGTGCACCGTCAGTAGTAACACTACAGAGCTTTGGCCACTGAACGTTAAGGTTTTCAAGAACAGATTTCACTTTCCAAAAATATCTGCACCAGTCGTACGTCCACGTAGTGAGGCTATTCCTGCTAATTCCTGAGTTAATTTACAGTTCTCATCCACCGCACGAACAAAAATCAAAAGCTGTGCTGTGTCAACGTTATCCGTGCTCTCATCTAAGGCGATTGAAAAATACTTGCAAATGGCAAGCTTGTCACGCAACTGTTCACAAACGTCGTTGGATAAATCAACCACCCGGCGCTGGATAGTCATCCGTGACAATGGCACTATGTTGAACAGGTCTGTTTCCTCAGGACAGACTTCTTTGCAAATGGTTTGCATGCAGTTTTAGACGAAATCACCATCAGTAAATGGTCGAGACAATCGCGCAATAATCTGTGCTACGGCACAACCGGCACGAACAAGTCTTATTTTCATTAACTTTTTTTGTAAAAATATTTTGCTCAGATGACAATCTTTTTACAAGTTGATCAATTATATTTTTTCTAGCTTCGCCTTTCACATCATCAAACGTAGCAGCGTGTTAGTTTCATAATGTCTTTTGCAATTGTAGTCCCTCATTACAGTTACGGACTCGCGACAGATTAGGCACAAAGCTGTTCCGTTGAAATGCTGCATAAAATATTTGTTGTCCATTCTTCATTAAACTGACGATTTTCTACTTCAATTTTACGCTTTGACATTCTTACTAAATTAAAACAACCAGCGTGCCAACTCAATTATCGCTCGTTGTTGTTGTTTCAATCGTTTTATATTATGGATGTGCGAACAGTACTATTAAAAAGAGATGGGCGAGTGCATCGGTTTAAAATTCTGTGAGGGCCGCAAATAGCCAAAATGGACTAGTTGTCTGGGGGCCGCATCAAACGGGCCGGAGGGCCGCATGCGGCCCGCGGGCTGCGGGTTGTGCACCTCTGATATAGAGTATATATTTTACATAGACTATATAGAGTATATACAATTGAAAATTAATATAAACCAATTATTTACTTTTTAATGATTAAAAAACCATTAGTATTCATTAGCTTTTACATCGGCTTTATAGCACCTCATAGTCTATGATAATTCATACTATTTATCATAAAATTTATTTATTTACCGCTGCCATGAGTTCCTACAAACGTAAAAGTGATCGTGAAAATGGGGGGAACAGGAAATGATTGAAGCTCTTAGTAAAGTGCGAAATAAAGAAATGTCTCTTCGCAAAACAAAACAACTGTAAAAAGTGAAGCAATTTTTGAAGAAGTTGAACCAGTAAAGGTCGAGATGAAAACTAGAAAGCCTAGAGCAAAAAAAGTTAAATTTGCAAAATTAATCTAAAAGCTAAATTTACTTCAATTTAGTCAATTTGATTAAGTGGCAATTCACATTAAAATGCCAACTGGTGTATTTCTTCAGATAACAAGTTTGACGATGAATACAACGTTTAAATGACATTTTTTATTAAATACAATATAAATTCATCTTAGGGAATAGAGCATTTCTTCTTGAGAACCAAGTTGCTCTAGAAGGAATTTTTTGTGTTCATGTTTGAAGTAAAAAAACTTGTGTTTTTTTTTAAATCTAATCTTATGTTTGAGTTCTCATTACTAGACAAGGCATCAATATAATGGCTGGATAAATTTGAATTATTTCTAATGCAATTGAGCTATGAGTCTACGTTTAAAAATCGTTCCGACTAATGCAACCTCCCCCTATATAAAAAATGTTTACTAAAAATGGTAATAGAAAGTTTTCAGAATTCTCAAAATTTATTTATAAAAGTAATCCCCATTGAAAGAAGAAAAATCCATAAATGATGAAAATGCAATTTTCACATCATTTTCGAGTACTACTACTTCTACTTCTACTACTACTACAAATACTACTACTTCTACTACT
This sequence comes from Piscicola geometra, assembly GCA_943735955.1. NCBI lineage: Eukaryota > Metazoa > Annelida > Clitellata > Hirudinida > Piscicolidae > Piscicola > Piscicola geometra. The sequence goes on along the minus strand of OX030971.1, from coordinate 4,573,559 downwards.
ACTACTACTACTACTACTTCTACTACTACTACTACTACTACTACTATTACTACTACTACTACTACTACTACTACTACTACTACTACTACTACTACTACTACTACTACTACTACTACTACTATCACTACTACTACTACTACTACTACTACTACTGCTACTACTACTACTACTACTACTACTACTACTACTTCTTCTACTACTGCTACTACACCAAAAAGACAAGAAATATCGGCTCTAAGAGAGTGTGGTAAAATATGCCAGCATCCATTCATTCAAGAATTGGTCATGGCCTTTGAAGTTGAGGTTAATGGTGATGATGATGATGATGATGATGATAATGATAATGATATTCATAATAGTAATGTTGATAAAGATAACAAAAGCCATCATCAACACCAGGACAGGTTGTGTTTGCTAACAAGGTTCGTGGGTGAAAGGTCCTTAAGAAGATTGGTACAAGAGAATGGAGTGGTGGAAGAGAGAAGGTATCATCATCATCATCATCGTCGTCATCATCCTCGTCATCATCATCATCATCATCACCATTAGCAAGATGTTTCTAGTAGCATGGCCACCATTGGATAGTTCTTGACGATAAGAGGAAAGTCAATTGATCATTCGATGATCATCTCTTTAAAGTAGAGCTGTGCTTTAATCTACGTTAACT
>OX030971.1:4535392-4567892 GCA_943735955.1 Piscicola geometra | reverse complement strand
TTTTGAACTCTTAGTATTTCGAAGAGACTCCATTATAGCTCATTTTCCGCAAAATCTTCAACCATAACTCTGCTCCAAATATTAAAATTGTACATTTTTGTTGGAGATCCCAATTGGTAGCGTTGGGCCCAAGCACTGCTTTGTTCAAATTTATAAATCCATTTTTTGTTTTAATTTAATATTTATTTTATAAATTATACAATTGTCTGCAATTTTACGACTTCAGCGGTGATTATCAAATATAATTTGTTAAATGCAATGACCAGCGATGCTGATGTTGGTGCTATGACGAAGACCAAACGTTGGAGTTCCCGCGCCAGGAAGCAATGCCTATTTATATGCGTCACATAAACTAGGTATATGATAGCTCATGGTTGGTTGAACAGAGATTCGAACTAGCAACTTTTTAGTTGCAAATCCAACGACTTTACCATCTAAGCCAACCCGCTCAAGCAATTTGATGTACAACAACCACCCGTTACTGCCAGTTACAATGCGCCTCAGGGTCATGACTTTTTATGACCTCATTCTTTGATGAATAATTTCACAAAAGTAATTTATAAATGTTTAATTCAAGTCCCTTGCGGAAAAGTTCACCCATAAAGCATCAGTTCAAACTTATTGTATGTGCAGAAGCGTCGGTCTCGTTGAGCGGGTCCTGTCCAACGACAGACGCATGATAGCGTCAAAGAAGTGGTGGTGCCGTTGTTTTCCAACTTGTCAACTTGATGACGGTTGCCGCATGGAGATTACACGTCTCTTGTGCTGGAACTTTTGGTCAGCTACACTTTCGTAGATATGTTGTTCGTCAGCTGATGCAACCCCCAGGAAACATAGTGCCAGCAACTGGTGCACTCCAATTGACGTCATACGCAACGATGGCATTGGTCATTTCTCGAGTCAAGCAAACAACTACGTTGCAAACTTTGCCAAAGAAATGCCCGACTGATATGCGGGGAATGCAATGTGTCTTTGCACCTGCATTGTGCTTTGATGCATCACAAGCCACAGTGGAAACATGGATTGAACAGCCTATGTGATGCTCGATTGATATTTGAATAAAAATAACTTGTTTGAACTTTTTTCAATAAAAAAAAATTCTGACAAACATTTTTTAGACATTTTTGGTTATATTTTTTGATGATTACTAACTACAATAAATACTTTTTAACTGCCAGATTGATAGATAATTTACATAATTGAGCATAGCAGTGCTTGTGCCCAATGCTCCCATTTGGGACCATCGTTGTATGAGGGGTTAAAATAAACTCAGCACGATCATTTGTTGCCAGTGTGTTGTTAAGGTCCCATTGAGTGAGTAGAACCAACAGAATGCATGGTCACTAATGGTTTGGGCGTTGATGGCTTAACAACATCAACAGAAAAAAAAATTAATTAAATATTATTATGATTTTATTCAAATGTTATTGTTGTTGGTTTTCATCATCATCATGATCATCATCATCATCATCATCGTCATCATCATGATCATTTTGTGGACAGATCCTCTCGAATACGACGGCACTGCACAGCAAGGCACTCATGCGCCACCCCTTCTTTGAGGTTTCGCTCATCATCATCATCATCACCATCATCATCATCATCACCACCATCATCATCATCATCATCATGCGCCACCCCTTCTTTGAGGTTTCGCTCATTATTTTTACTTTGCTTTGATCTACGTTAACTTTCATTCTATATTTTAACGCATTTAAAAAAAGTAAAAATGGGAAAAAAATTAATGCATTTAACCAAAATTAACGCATTAAAAAAAATTAACGCATTAAAAAAAATTAACGCATTAAAAAAAATTAACGCATAAAAAAAATTAACGCATTAAAAAAAATTAACCCATTAAAATAAATTAACGCATTAAAAAAATTAACGCATTAAAAAAAATTAACGCATTAAAAAAAATTAACGCATTTAAAAAAAAGTAATGCGTTTAAAAATGTTAATGCATTAAAATTTCTAAAAATTAAATTGTTTTTTGCTGTGTTGGCTCCATTGTCAGCTAGTGTCTTGTGGAAAAAAGTTTGTGCAGAACAGGAAAATGGATTCAGAAATGCTCTATCTCCTTACGTTTTTGAGATATCTTAGTTTAATGATTATAGTTGCAGTGTCTTGATCACGCTGTTTATCCTATGTTATTTGATCGGCATTCCTAACCCTAACCCTAACTCTTCTCTTGACCTTACTGTTAATAAAATAACTCTCTGTCTTCAATCTATAATCTCTTGGGCTTCTTCTATGTTTCTCAAACTTAATCCGGACAAATTTGAACTCATATATTTCAATAAAAAATCAAAGTCTTTACTATCTCTTCCTCCTTTAGTTTTGCCTCCCCCCTCTTTGTTCTCTCTAAACCCTTCATCTTCCATTCGTAGCCTTGGTTTTATTTTCGATTCTAACTTGTCTTTAGCTCTTCAAATTCTATCTGTCTCTAAATCTTGTTACTTCCACATTTTTCGTATTAAACAGCTTCTTCCTTTTCTCGATGATCCTACCTTGCAACTTCTTGTATCTTCTCTAGTTCTCTCCAGGATTGATTATTGCAACTCTCTTTACTATGGTCTCCCTGATACTACTTTAGCTCCTCTAAATAAAGCCTTTAATTGTGAATCTCGTCTTGTTGCTCATGCTCCTAAGTTTTCTCACATTTCTCCTTATCTTCGTTTGTTACATTGGTTACCTTTGAGATCTAGAGTGACTTTTAAAATATGCCTAAATATGTTTAAAATTCATAACTGTAATGTTCCAATTTATCTTAAAAATCTAATTAAACAACCCCCTAAATCTGGTCTAAGATCATCTACCTTTAATCGTTTTTTTCGTTTTCCAGTTAAACACTCTTTTGCTAAACGTTCTTTTTCTTACTGTGGTCCTCTTTTATGGAATTCTTCACCTTCTTCTCTAACTTCAACTAAGTCACTCATAACTTTCCGTCGAGGCCTGAAGACGTACTTGTTTGGGACGTGATGGCTGAGCGCTTTTGTTCGCTTAGTAGAGGGCGCTATACAAATTATTAGTGATTGATTGATTGATTGATCTTGTTGGCTTTGACAATTTGAACTTTTTGAGTTTAAGATACAATTTAAGTTTATAAATCAGTTTATGAAAGTATTATTTATTTCGTTACTTCATATAGGGGGAGGTTGCATCAGATGGAATGATTTTTACAAGTAGCCTCATAGCTCAATTTTATAACCAAAAACGTAAATTAAAATGTATCCAGCCATTATATTGACTCTTTGTCTAATTATTTTGACTTTAACATAAGAAATGAAGAAAAAAGATATATGGGTTCATTAACCTCAAACGTGAACACTCAAAAATTCCATCTTGAGCAGCTGGGTTCCCAAGATGGAATGCTTAGTTCTCTAAGATGAAATCATATTGTGTGTCATAAAAATGGTAATTTAAAGTAGAGCTGTGCTTTAATTTACGTTAACTTTTGATTAACGCGTCAATCAACGACCGTTAAAATTTTTAACGCCGATAACTATTGTAACGCATTTAACAATTTTAATGTATTTAAACTCATCCAAATTAGGCTGTTTTTTGCTGTTTTGGTTACATTGTCAGCAAGTGAACACAAACACTACTAATTTACTGTCAACAAAAAAATGGCAAAAATTTCATTTAATCAAAAAACTTCTCATTTCTTGAAGATTTGCAACAGAACTTCTAGGGGGTGAAAAATACTTGAAACTTTCAATAGTGTTACTTGCAATTCGTCACTTTACACAAGAAATATGCACTTCAGAAGATGATCCAGCCTATGTCATTCGTTTCACACACAAAATGTTTTCCCAAATTGGAACAGAGAATAAATAATCAGAACATCCAATGGTCAAGAATTGCCACATCATTAACATAAAAGTTTTAAAAAATTTCAAAAAAGTGAAAGAGTTAAAAAAACTATAAGAAGAAAAAAAACCTTAAAAACTACACAGCCTTCACCAAACAAAAGAGTAAAAACATATGTAACTTCAGATTCTGAAAGTTTATTCAGCTCGTCAAGACACATAGTTAGCAAGAAAAGAGTCTCTTTAGATCCAACTAATGTTGAAAAGCTTGTTTGCTTAAGCAACTGGCTCAAAAATGATGTGTTACAAATGACGTATAACAAAGTAGGATGAAATGTGTGAAGACGGACTTTCAGATTCAGCACACAACATCGAGGAGTACTCCTTTATTCATATTTCAGTGAAATTTGTTTCCATTTGTCGGCCAGTGTATTAGTAATATTATATTTTTGCTTTTTTTGTCATTTATTATTATTTACATTATTATTATTTTCATTATTATTATTTTCATTATTATTATTTTCATTATTATTATTTTCATTATTATTATTTACATTATTATTATTTTCATTATTATTATTTTCATTATTATTATTTACATTATTATTATTTTCATTATTGTTATTTTCATTATTATTCTTTACATTATTATTATTTTCATTATTATTATTTTCATTATTATTATTTACATTATTATTATTTTCATTATTATTGTTTTCATTATTATTATTTTCATTATTATTATTTTCATTATTATTATTTTCATTATTATTATTTTCATTATTATTATTTTCATTATTGTTATTTTCATTATTATTATTTTCATTATTATTATTTTCATTATTATTGTTTTCATTATTATTATTTACATTATTATTATTTTCATTATTATTATTTTCATTATTATTATTTTCATTATTATTATTTTCATTATTGTTATTTTCATTATTATTATTTTCATTATTATTATTTTCATTATTATTATTTTCATTATTATTATTTTCATTATTATTATTTTCATTATTGTTATTTTCATTATTATTATTTTCATTATTATTGTTTTCATTATTATTATTTTCATTATTATTATTTACATTATTATTATTTTCATTATTATTATTTTCATTATTATTATTTTCATTATTATTATTTTCATTATTATTATTTTCATTATTATTGTTTTCATTATTATTGTTTTCATTATTGTTATTTTCATTATTATTATTTTCATTATTGTTATTTTCATTATTATTATTTTCATTATTATTATTTACATTATTATTATTTTCATTATTATTGTTTTCATTATTATTATTTACATTATTATTGTTTTCATTATTATTATTTTCATTATTATTATTTTCATTATTATTATTTTCATTATTATTATTTTCATTATTATTATTTTCATTATTATTATTTTCATTATTATTATTTTCATTATTATTATTTTCATTATTATTATTTTCATTATTATTATTTTCATTATTATTATTTTCATTATTATTATTTTCATTATTATTATTTTCATTATTATTATTTTCATTATTATTATTTTCATTATTATTATTTTCATTATTATTATTTTCATTATTGTTATTTTCTTTATTATTATTTTCATTATTATTATTTTCATTATTATTATTTTCATTATTATTATTTTCATTATTATTATTTTCATTATTATTATTTTCATTATTATTATTTTCATTATTATTATTTTCATTATTATTGTTTTCATTATTATTGTTTTCATTATTATTGTTTTCATTATTATTATTTTCATTATTATTATTTTCATTATTATTATTTTCATTATTATTATTTTCATTATTATTATTTTCATTATTATTATTTTCATTATTATTATTTTCATTATTATTGTTTTCATTATTATTGTTTTCATTATTATTATTTTCATTATTATTATTTTCATTATTATTATTTTCATTATTATTGTTTTCATTATTATTGTTTTCATTATTATTATTTTCATTATTATTATTTTCATTATTATTATTTACATTATTATTATTTTCATTATTGTTATTTTCATTATTATTGTTTTCATTATTATTATTTTCATTATTATTGTTTTCATTATTATTATTTTCATTATTATTGTTTTCATTATTATTATTTTCATTATTATTGTTTTCATTATTATTGTTTTCATTATTATTGTTTTCATTATTATTGTTTTCATTATTATTATTTTCATTATTATTGTTTTCATTATTATTATTTTCATTATTATTGTTTTCATTATTATTATTTTCATTATTATTGTTTTCATTATTATTATTTTCATTATTATTGTTTTCATTATTGTTATTTTCATTATTATTATTTTCATTATTATTATTTTCATTATTGTTATTTTCATTATTATTATTTTCATTATTATTGTTTTCATTATTATTGTTTTCATTATTATTATTTACATTATTGTTATTTTCATTATTATTGTTTTCATTATTATTATTTTCATTATTATTGTTTTCATTATTATTATTTTCATTATTGTTATTTTCATTATTATTATTTTCATTATTATTATTTTCATTATTATTATTTTCATTATTATTATTTTCATTATTATTATTTTCATTATTATTGTTTACATTATTATTGTTTTCATTATTGTTATTTTCATTATTATTATTTTCATTATTATTGTTTACATTATTATTGTTTTCATTATTATTGTTTTCATTATTATTGTTTTCATTATTATTATTTTCATTATTATTGTTTTCATTATTATTATTTTCATTATTATTATTTTCATTATTATTGTTTTCATTATTATTATTTTCATTATTATTATTTACATTATTATTATTTTCATTATTATTGTTTACATTATTATTGTTTTCATTATTATTGTTTTCATTATTATTGTTTTCATTATTATTATTTTCATTATTATTGTTTTCATTATTATTATTTTCATTATTATTATTTTCATTATTATTGTTTTCATTATTATTATTTTCATTATTATTATTTACATTATTATTATTTTCATTATTATTATTTTCATTATTATTGTTTTCATTATTATTATTTTCATTATTGTTATTTTCATTATTATTATTTTCATTATTATTGTTTTCATTATTATTATTTTCATTATTATTATTTTCATTATTATTGTTTTCATTATTATTATTTTCATTATTGTTATTTTCATTATTATTGTTTTCATTATTATTATTTTCATTATTATTATTTTCATTATTGTTATTTTCATTATTATTATTTTCATTATTATTATTTTCATTATTATTATTTTCATTATTGTTATTTTCATTATTATTGTTTACATTATTATTGTTTTCATTATTATTGTTTTCATTATTATTGTTTTCATTATTATTATTTTCATTATTATTATTTTCATTATTGTTATTTTCATTATTATTATTTTCATTATTATTATTTTCATTATTATTGTTTACATTATTATTGTTTACATTATTATTATTTTCATTATTATTGTTTTCATTATTATTATTTTCATTATTATTGTTTTCATTATTATTATTTTCATTATTGTTATTTTCATTATTGTTATTTTCATTATTATTATTTTCATTATTATTATTTTCATTATTATTATTTTCATTATTATTGTTTTCATTATTATTATTTTCATTATTGTTATTTTCATTATTATTATTTTCATTATTATTATTTTCATTATTATTATTTACATTATTATTGTTTTCATTATTATTATTTTCATTATTATTGTTTACATTATTATTGTTTTCATTATTATTATTTTCATTATTATTATTTTCATTATTATTATTTTCATTATTATTGTTTTCATTATTATTATTTTCATTATTATTATTTTCATTATTATTATTTTCATTATTATTATTTTCATTATTATTGTTTTCATTATTATTATTTTCATTATTATTGTTTTCATTATTATTATTTTCATTATTATTATTTTCATTATTATTATTTTCATTATTATTGTTTTCATTATTATTATTTTCATTATTATTATTTTCATTATTATTATTTACATTATTATTATTTTCATTATTATTATTTTCATTATTATTGTTTTCATTATTATTGTTTTCATTATTATTATTTTCATTATTATTATTTTCATTATTATTGTTTACATTATTATTGTTTTCATTATTATTGTTTACATTATTATTGTTTTCATTATTATTATTTTCATTATTATTATTTTCATTATTATTATTTTCATTATTATTATTTTCATTATTATTATTTTCATTATTATTATTTTCATTATTATTATTTTCATTATTATTATTTTCATTATTATTATTTTCATTATTATTATTTTCATTATTATTGTTTACATTATTATTGTTTTCATTATTATTGTTTACATTATTATTATTTTCATTATTATTATTTTCATTATTGTTATTTTCATTATTATTATTTTCATTATTATTATTTTCATTATTATTGTTTTCATTATTATTATTTTCATTATTATTATTTTCATTATTATTATTTTCATTATTATTATTTTCATTATTATTATTTTCATTATTATTATTTTCATTATTATTATTTTCATTATTATTATTTTCATTATTATTGTTTTCATTATTATTGTTTTCATTATTATTATTTTCATTATTATTATTTTCATTATTATTATTTTCATTATTATTGTTTTCATTATTATTATTTTCATTATTATTATTTTCATTATTATTATTTACATTATTATTATTTTCATTATTATTATTTTCATTATTATTATTTTCATTATTATTGTTTTCATTATTATTGTTTTCATTATTGTTATTTTCATTATTATTATTTTCATTATTATTGTTTTCATTATTATTATTTTCATTATTATTATTTTCATTATTATTGTTTACATTATTATTGTTTTCATTATTATTATTTTCATTATTATTGTTTACATTATTATTGTTTTCATTATTATTATTTTCATTATTATTATTTTCATTATTATTATTTTCATTATTATTATTTTCATTATTATTGTTTACATTATTATTGTTTTCATTATTATTATTTTCATTATTATTGTTTTCATTATTATTGTTTACATTATTATTGTTTTCATTATTATTATTTTCATTATTATTATTTTCATTATTATTATTTTCATTATTATTATTTTCATTATTATTATTTTCATTATTATTATTTTCATTATTATTGTTTTCATTATTATTGTTTTCATTATTATTATTTTCATTATTATTATTTTCATTATTATTATTTTCATTATTATTGTTTTCATTATTATTATTTTCATTATTATTATTTTCATTATTATTGTTTACATTATTATTGTTTTCATTATTATTATTTTCATTATTATTATTTTCATTATTATTATTTTCATTATTATTATTTTCATTATTATTGTTTACATTATTATTGTTTTCATTATTATTATTTTCATTATTATTGTTTTCATTATTATTATTTTCATTATTATTATTTTCATTATTATTGTTTTCATTATTATTATTTTCATTATTATTGTTTTCATTATTATTGTTTTCATTATTATTGTTTTCATTATTATTATTTTCATTATTATTATTTTCATTATTATTGTTTTCATTATTATTGTTTTCATTATTATTGTTTTCATTATTATTATTTTCATTATTATTATTTTCATTATTATTATTTTCATTATTATTATTTTCATTATTATTGTTTTCATTATTATTATTTTCATTATTATTATTTTCATTATTATTATTTTCATTATTATTATTTTCATTATTATTGTTTACATTATTATTGTTTTCATTATTATTATTTTCATTATTATTATTTTCATTATTATTATTTTCATTATTATTATTTTCATTATTATTGTTTTCATTATTATTGTTTTCATTATTATTATTTTCATTATTATTATTTTCATTATTATTGTTTACATTATTATTGTTTTCATTATTATTATTTTCATTATTATTATTTTCATTATTATTATTTTCATTATTATTATTTTCATTATTGTTATTTTCATTATTGTTATTTTCATTATTATTATTTTCATTATTATTATTTTCATTATTATTATTTTCATTATTATTATTTTCATTATTGTTATTTTAATTATTATTATTTTCATTATTATTATTTTCATTATTATTATTTTCATTATTATTATTTTCATTATTATTATTTTCATTATTATTATTTTCATTATTATTGTTTACATTATTATTATTTTCATTATTGTTATTTTCATTATTATTATTTTCATTATTATTATTTTCATTATTATTGTTTTCATTATTATTATTTTCATTATTGTTATTTTCATTATTATTATTTTCATTATTATTATTTTCATTATTATTGTTTTCATTATTATTATTTTCATTATTATTATTTTCATTATTATTATTTTCATTATTGTTATTTTCATTATTATTATTTTCATTATTATTATTTTCATTATTATTGTTTTCATTATTATTATTTTCATTATTATTATTTTCATTATTATTGTTTTCATTATTATTTTTTACATTATTATTATTTTCATTATTGTTATTTTCATTATTATTATTTTCATTATTGTTATTTTCATTATTGTTATTTTCATTATTATTATTTTCATTATTATTATTTTCATTATTGTTATTTTCATTATTATTATTTTCATTATTATTATTTTCATTATTATTATTTTCATTATTATTATTTTCATTATTATTGTTTTCATTATTATTATTTTCATTATTATTATTTTCATTATTATTGTTTACATTATTATTATTTTCATTATTGTTATTTTCATTATTATTATTTTCATTATTATTGTTTTCATTATTATTATTTTCATTATTATTGTTTACATTATTGTTATTTTCATTATTATTATTTTCATTATTATTGTTTACATTATTATTATTTTCATTATTATTATTTTCATTATTGTTATTTTCATTATTATTATTTTCATTATTATTATTTTCATTATTATTGTTTTCATTATTATTATTTTCATTATTATTGTTTTCATTATTATTATTTTCATTATTATTATTTTCATTATTATTATTTTCATTATTATTGTTTTCATTATTGTTATTTTCATTATTATTATTTTCATTATTATTATTTACATTATTATTATTTTCATTATTGTTATTTTCATTATTATTGTTTACATTATTATTATTTTCATTATTATTGTTTTCATTATTATTGTTTTCATTATTATTATTTTCATTATTATTATTTTCATTATTATTGTTTACATTATTATTATTTTCATTATTATTATTTTCATTATTGTTATTTTCATTATTATTATTTTCATTATTATTATTTTCATTATTATTATTTTCATTATTATTATTTTCATTATTATTGTTTTCATTATTGTTATTTTCATTATTATTATTTTCATTATTATTTACATTATTATTATTTTCATTATTGTTATTTTCATTATTATTGTTTACATTATTATTATTTTCATTATTATTGTTTTCATTATTATTGTTTTCATTATTATTATTTACATTATTATTATTTTCATTATTATTATTTTCATTATTATTATTTTCATTATTATTTATTTCATTATTATTATTTTCATTATTATTATTTTCATTATTATTATTTTCATTATTATTATTTTCATTATTGTTATTTTCATTATTATTATTTTCATTATTGTTTTCATTATTATTATTTTCATTATTATTATTTTCATTATTATTGTTTTCATTATTATTGTTTACATTATTATTGTTTTCATTATTATTATTTTCATTATTATTATTTTCATTATTGTTATTTTCATTATTATTATTTTCATTATTATTATTTTCATTATTATTATTTTCATTATTATTATTTTCATTATTATTATTTTCATTATTATTATTTTCATTATTATTATTTTCATTATTATTATTTTCATTATTGTTATTTTCATTATTGTTATTTTCATTATTATTATTTTCATTATTGTTATTTTCATTATTATTGTTTTCATTATTATTATTTTCATTATTATTATTTTCATTATTATTATTTTCATTATTGTTATTTTCATTATTATTATTTTCATTATTATTGTTTTCATTATTATTATTTTCATTATTATTGTTTTCATTATTATTGTTTTCATTATTATTGTTTTCATTATTATTATTTTCATTATTATTGTTTTCATTATTATTGTTTACATTATTATTGTTTTCATTATTATTATTTTCATTATTATTGTTTTCATTATTATTATTTTCATTATTATTATTTTCATTATTATTATTTTCATTATTGTTATTTTCATTATTATTATTTTCATTATTATTATTTTCATTATTATTATTTTCATTATTATTATTTTCATTATTGTTATTTTCATTATTGTTATTTTCATTATTATTATTTTCATTATTGTTATTTTCATTATTATTGTTTTCATTATTATTATTTTCATTATTATTATTTTCATTATTATTATTTTCATTATTATTATTTTCATTATTGTTATTTTCATTATTATTGTTTTCATTATTATTGTTTTCATTATTATTATTTTCATTATTATTATTTTCATTATTATTGTTTACATTATTATTATTTTCATTATTGTTATTTTCATTATTATTATTTTCATTATTATTATTTTCATTATTGTTATTTTCATTATTATTATTTTCATTATTATTATTTTCATTATTGTTATTTTCATTATTATTATTTTCATTATTATTATTTTCATTATTATTGTTTTCATTATTATTATTTTCATTATTATTATTTTCATTATTATTGTTTTCATTATTATTATTTTCATTATTATTATTTTCATTATTGTTATTTTCATTATTATTATTTTCATTATTGTTATTTTCATTATTATTATTTTCATTATTATTGTTTTCATTATTATTATTTTCATTATTATTATTTTCATTATTGTTATTTTCATTATTATTATTTTCATTATTGTTATTTTCATTATTATTATTTTCATTATTATTGTTTTCATTATTATTGTTTTCATTATTGTTATTTTCATTATTGTTATTTTCATTATTATTATTTTCATTATTATTATTTTCATTATTATTGTTTTCATTATTATTATTTTCATTATTATTATTTTCATTATTATTATTTTCATTATTATTATTTTCATTATTATTGTTTTCATTATTATTGTTTACATTATTATTGTTTTCATTATTATTATTTTCATTATTATTATTTTCATTATTGTTATTTTCATTATTATTATTTTCATTATTATTATTTTCATTATTATTATTTTCATTATTATTATTTTCATTATTATTGTTTTCATTATTATTGTTTTCATTATTATTGTTTACATTATTATTGTTTTCATTATTATTATTTTCATTATTATTGTTTTCATTATTATTATTTTCATTATTATTATTTTCATTATTATTATTTTCATTATTGTTATTTTCATTATTATTATTTTCATTATTATTATTTTCATTATTATTGTTTACATTATTATTATTTTCATTATTATTATTTTCATTATTATTGTTTTCATTATTATTGTTTTCATTATTATTATTTTCATTATTATTGTTTTCATTATTATTATTTTCATTATTATTGTTTTCATTATTATTGTTTTCATTATTGTTATTTTCATTATTATTGTTTTCATTATTATTGTTTTCATTATTATTATTTACATTATTGTTATTTTCATTATTATTGTTTTCATTATTATTATTTTCATTATTATTGTTTTCATTATTATTATTTTCATTATTGTTATTTTCATTATTATTATTTTCATTATTATTATTTTCATTATTATTATTTTCATTATTATTATTTTCATTATTATTATTTTCATTATTATTGTTTACATTATTATTGTTTTCATTATTGTTATTTTCATTATTATTATTTTCATTATTATTGTTTTCATTATTATTATTTTCATTATTATTGTTTTCATTATTATTGTTTTCATTATTATTGTTTTCATTATTATTATTTTCATTATTATTGTTTTCATTATTATTATTTTCATTATTATTATTTTCATTATTATTGTTTTCATTATTATTATTTTCATTATTATTATTTTCATTATTATTGTTTTCATTATTATTATTTTCATTATTGTTATTTTCATTATTATTGTTTTCATTATTATTATTTTCATTATTATTATTTTCATTATTATTGTTTTCATTATTATTATTTTCATTATTATTATTTTCATTATTATTATTTACATTATTATTATTTTCATTATTATTATTTTCATTATTGTTATTTTCATTATTATTATTTTCATTATTATTATTTTCATTATTATTATTTTCATTATTATTATTTTCATTATTGTTATTTTCATTATTATTATTTTCATTATTATTATTTTCATTATTATTATTTTCATTATTGTTATTTTCATTATTATTGTTTACATTATTATTGTTTTCATTATTATTGTTTTCATTATTATTGTTTTCATTATTATTATTTTCATTATTATTATTTTCATTATTGTTATTTTCATTATTATTATTTTCATTATTATTATTTTCATTATTATTATTTACATTATTATTGTTTTCATTATTATTATTTTCATTATTATTGTTTACATTATTATTGTTTTCATTATTGTTATTTTCATTATTATTGTTTTCATTATTATTATTTTCATTATTGTTATTTTCATTATTATTGTTTTCATTATTATTATTTTCATTATTATTATTTTCATTATTATTGTTTTCATTATTATTATTTTCATTATTATTATTTTCATTATTATTATTTACATTATTATTATTTTCATTATTATTATTTTCATTATTGTTATTTTCATTATTATTATTTTCATTATTATTATTTTCATTATTATTATTTTCATTATTATTATTTTCATTATTGTTATTTTCATTATTATTATTTTCATTATTATTATTTTCATTATTATTATTTTCATTATTGTTATTTTCATTATTATTGTTTACATTATTATTGTTTTCATTATTATTGTTTTCATTATTATTGTTTTCATTATTATTATTTTCATTATTATTATTTTCATTATTGTTATTTTCATTATTATTATTTTCATTATTATTATTTTCATTATTATTATTTACATTATTATTGTTTTCATTATTATTATTTTCATTATTATTGTTTACATTATTATTGTTTTCATTATTGTTATTTTCATTATTATTGTTTTCATTATTATTATTTTCATTATTATTATTTTCATTATTATTGTTTACATTATTATTGTTTTCATTATTATTGTTTACATTATTATTGTTTTCATTATTATTATTTTCATTATTATTATTTTCATTATTATTATTTTCATTATTATTATTTTCATTATTATTATTTTCATTATTATTATTTTCATTATTATTATTTTCATTATTATTATTTTCATTATTATTATTTTCATTATTATTATTTTCATTATTATTATTTTCATTATTATTATTTTCATTATTATTGTTTTCATTATTATTGTTTTCATTATTATTATTTACATTATTATTGTTTTCATTATTATTATTTTCATTATTATTGTTTACATTATTATTGTTTTCATTATTATTATTTTCATTATTATTATTTTCATTATTATTATTTTCATTATTATTGTTTTCATTATTATTGTTTTCATTATTATTATTTTCATTATTATTATTTTCATTATTATTGTTTACATTATTATTGTTTTCATTATTATTGTTTACATTATTATTGTTTTCATTATTATTATTTTCATTATTATTATTTTCATTATTATTATTTTCATTATTATTATTTTCATTATTATTATTTTCATTATTGTTATTTTCATTATTGTTATTTTCATTATTATTATTTTCATTATTATTATTTTCATTATTATTATTTTCATTATTATTATTTTCATTATTATTATTTTCATTATTATTATTTTCATTATTGTTATTTTCATTATTGTTATTTTCATTATTATTATTTTCATTATTATTATTTTCATTATTATTATTTTCATTATTATTATTTTCATTATTATTATTTTCATTATTATTATTTTCATTATTGTTATTTTCATTATTATTATTTTCATTATTATTATTTTCATTATTATTATTTTCATTATTATTATTTTCATTATTATTATTTTCATTATTATTATTTTCATTATTATTATTTTCATTATTATTATTTTCATTATTATTATTTTCATTATTATTGTTTTCATTATTATTATTTTCATTATTATTATTTTCATTATTATTATTTTCATTATTGTTATTTTCATTATTATTGTTTACATTATTATTGTTTTCATTATTATTATTTTCATTATTATTGTTTTCATTATTATTATTTTCATTATTATTATTTTCATTATTATTATTTTCATTATTATTGTTTACATTATTATTGTTTTCATTATTATTATTTTCATTATTATTATTTTCATTATTGTTATTTTCATTATTATTATTTTCATTATTATTATTTTCATTATTATTATTTTCATTATTATTGTTTTCATTATTATTATTTTCATTATTATTATTTTCATTATTATTATTTTCATTATTATTATTTTCATTATTATTGTTTTCATTATTATTGTTTACATTATTATTGTTTTCATTATTATTATTTTCATTATTATTATTTTCATTATTGTTATTTTCATTATTATTATTTTCATTATTATTATTTTCATTATTATTATTTTCATTATTATTATTTTCATTATTATTGTTTTCATTATTATTGTTTTCATTATTATTGTTTACATTATTATTGTTTTCATTATTATTATTTTCATTATTATTATTTTCATTATTATTATTTTCATTATTATTATTTACATTATTATTATTTTCATTATTATTGTTTTCATTATTATTATTTTCATTATTATTATTTTCATTATTATTATTTTCATTATTATTATTTTCATTATTATTATTTTCATTATTATTATTTTCATTATTATTATTTTCATTATTATTATTTTCATTATTATTGTTTTCATTATTATTGTTTTCATTATTATTATTTTCATTATTATTATTTTCATTATTATTATTTTCATTATTATTGTTTACATTATTATTGTTTTCATTATTATTATTTTCATTATTATTGTTTTCATTATTATTATTTTCATTATTATTATTTTCATTATTATTATTTTCATTATTATTATTTTCATTATTATTATTTTCATTATTATTGTTTACATTATTATTGTTTTCATTATTATTATTTTCATTATTATTGTTTTCATTATTATTGTTTACATTATTATTGTTTTCATTATTATTATTTTCATTATTATTATTTTCATTATTATTATTTTCATTATTATTGTTTTCATTATTATTATTTTCATTATTATTATTTTCATTATTATTGTTTACATTATTATTGTTTTCATTATTATTATTTTCATTATTATTATTTTCATTATTATTATTTTCATTATTATTATTTTCATTATTATTGTTTACATTATTATTGTTTTCATTATTATTATTTTCATTATTATTGTTTTCATTATTATTGTTTTCATTATTATTGTTTTCATTATTATTATTTTCATTATTATTATTTTCATTATTATTGTTTACATTATTATTGTTTTCATTATTATTGTTTTCATTATTATTATTTTCATTATTATTATTTTCATTATTATTATTTTCATTATTATTATTTTCATTATTATTGTTTTCATTATTATTATTTTCATTATTATTATTTTCATTATTATTATTTTCATTATTATTATTTTCATTATTATTGTTTACATTATTATTGTTTTCATTATTATTATTTTCATTATTATTATTTTCATTATTATTGTTTTCATTATTATTGTTTTCATTATTATTATTTTCATTATTATTATTTTCATTATTGTTATTTTCATTATTATTGTTTTCATTATTATTATTTTCATTATTATTGTTTTCATTATTATTATTTTCATTATTATTATTTTCATTATTATTGTTTACATTATTATTGTTTTCATTATTATTATTTTCATTATTATTATTTTCATTATTATTGTTTTCATTATTATTATTTTCATTATTATTTTCATTATTATTATTTTCATTATTATTATTTTCATTATTATTATTTTCATTATTATTGTTTTCATTATTATTATTTTCATTATTATTGTTTTCATTATTATTATTTTCATTATTATTATTTTCATTATTGTTATTTTCATTATTATTGTTTTCATTATTATTATTTACATTATTATTATTTTCATTATTATTATTTTCATTATTATTATTTTCATTATTATTGTTTTCATTATTATTATTTTCATTATTGTTATTTTCATTATTATTATTTTCATTATTATTATTTTCATTATTATTGTTTTCATTATTATTATTTTCATTATTATTATTTTCATTATTATTGTTTTCATTATTATTATTTTCATTATTATTGTTTTCATTATTATTATTTTCATTATTATTGTTTTCATTATTATTGTTTTCATTATTATTATTTTCATTATTATTATTTTCATTATTATTATTTTCATTATTATTATTTTCATTATTGTTATTTTCATTATTATTATTTTCATTATTATTATTTTCATTATTATTATTTTCATTATTATTATTTTCATTATTATTATTTTCATTATTATTATTTTCATTATTATTGTTTACATTATTATTATTTTCATTATTGTTATTTTCATTATTATTATTTTCATTATTATTATTTTCATTATTATTGTTTTCATTATTATTATTTTCATTATTGTTATTTTCATTATTATTATTTTCATTATTATTATTTTCATTATTATTGTTTTCATTATTATTATTTTCATTATTATTATTTTCATTATTATTGTTTTCATTATTATTTTTTACATTATTATTATTTTCATTATTATTATTTTCATTATTGTTATTTTCATTATTATTATTTTCATTATTATTATTTTCATTATTGTTATTTTCATTATTATTATTTTCATTATTATTATTTTCATTATTATTGTTTTCATTATTATTGTTTTCATTATTATTATTTTCATTATTATTGTTTTCATTATTATTATTTTCATTATTATTGTTTTCATTATTATTATTTTCATTATTGTTATTTTCATTATTATTATTTTCATTATTGTTATTTTCATTATTATTATTTTCATTATTATTATTTTCATTATTATTATTTTCATTATTGTTATTTTCATTATTATTATTTTCATTATTATTATTTTCATTATTATTATTTTCATTATTATTGTTTACATTATTATTATTTTCATTATTGTTATTTTCATTATTATTATTTTCATTATTATTATTTTCATTATTATTGTTTTCATTATTATTATTTTCATTATTGTTATTTTCATTATTATTATTTTCATTATTATTATTTTCATTATTATTGTTTTCATTATTATTATTTTCATTATTATTGTTTTCATTATTATTATTTTCATTATTATTGTTTTCATTATTATTATTTTCATTATTATTATTTTCATTATTATTGTTTTCATTATTATTATTTTCATTATTATTGTTTTCATTATTATTATTTTCATTATTATTGTTTTCATTATTATTATTTTCATTATTATTATTTTCATTATTATTATTTTCATTATTATTATTTTCATTATTATTATTTTCATTATTATTGTTTACATTATTATTATTTTCATTATTATTATTTACATTATTATTATTTTCATTATTGTTATTTTCATTATTATTATTTTCATTATTATTATTTTCATTATTATTGTTTTCATTATTATTATTTTCATTATTGTTATTTTCATTATTATTGTTTTCATTATTGTTATTTTCATTATTATTATTTTCATTATTATTATTTTCATTATTATTATTTTCATTATTATTGTTTTCATTATTATTATTTTCATTATTATTATTTTCATTATTATTGTTTTCATTATTATTATTTTCATTATTATTGTTTTCATTATTATTATTTTCATTATTATTGTTTTCATTATTATTATTTTCATTATTATTATTTTCATTATTATTATTTTCATTATTATTATTTTCATTATTATTATTTTCATTATTATTGTTTACATTATTATTATTTTCATTATTGTTATTTTCATTATTATTATTTTCATTATTATTATTTACATTATTATTATTTTCATTATTATTATTTTCATTATTATTATTTTCATTATTATTATTTTCATTATTATTATTTTCATTATTATTATTTACATTATTATTGTTTTCATTATTATTATTTTCATTATTATTATTTTCATTATTATTGTTTTCATTATTATTATTTTCATTATTATTGTTTTCATTATTATTATTTTCATTATTATTATTTTCATTATTGTTATTTTCATTATTATTATTTTCATTATTATTGTTTTCATTATTATTATTTTCATTATTATTATTTTCATTATTATTGTTTACATTATTATTGTTTTCATTATTATTATTTTCATTATTATTATTTTCATTATTGTTATTTTCATTATTGTTATTTTCATTATTGTTATTTTCATTATTATTATTTTCATTATTATTGTTTTCATTATTATTATTTTCATTATTATTGTTTACATTATTGTTATTTTCATTATTATTATTTTCATTATTATTGTTTACATTATTATTATTTTCATTATTATTATTTTCATTATTGTTATTTTCATTATTATTATTTTCATTATTATTATTTTCATTATTATTATTTTCATTATTATTATTTTCATTATTATTGTTTTCATTATTGTTATTTTCATTATTATTATTTTCATTATTATTATTTACATTATTATTATTTTCATTATTGTTATTTTCATTATTATTGTTTACATTATTATTATTTTCATTATTATTGTTTTCATTATTATTGTTTTCATTATTATTATTTTCATTATTATTATTTTCATTATTATTGTTTACATTATTATTATTTTCATTATTATTATTTTCATTATTGTTATTTTCATTATTATTATTTTCATTATTATTATTTTCATTATTATTATTTTCATTATTATTATTTTCATTATTATTGTTTTCATTATTGTTATTTTCATTATTATTATTTTCATTATTATTATTTACATTATTATTATTTTCATTATTGTTATTTTCATTATTATTGTTTACATTATTATTATTTTCATTATTATTGTTTTCATTATTATTGTTTTCATTATTATTATTTACATTATTATTATTTTCATTATTATTATTTTCATTATTATTATTTTCATTATTGTTATTTTCATTATTATTATTTTCATTATTGTTATTTTCATTATTATTATTTTCATTATTATTGTTTTCATTATTATTATTTTCATTATTGTTATTTTCATTATTATTATTTTCATTATTATTATTTTCATTATTATTATTTTCATTATTATTGTTTTCATTATTGTTATTTTCATTATTATTATTTTCATTATTATTATTTTCATTATTATTTATTTCATTATTATTATTTTCATTATTATTATTTTCATTATTATTATTTTCATTATTATTATTTTCATTATTGTTATTTTCATTATTATTATTTTCATTATTGTTTTCATTATTATTATTTTCATTATTATTATTTTCATTATTATTATTTTCATTATTATTATTTTCATTATTGTTATTTTCATTATTATTATTTTCATTATTGTTATTTTCATTATTATTATTTTCATTATTATTGTTTTCATTATTATTATTTTCATTATTATTATTTTCATTATTATTATTTTCATTATTATTATTTTCATTATTGTTATTTTCATTATTATTATTTTCATTATTGTTATTTTCATTATTATTATTTTCATTATTGTTATTTTCATTATTATTATTTTCATTATTATTGTTTTCATTATTATTATTTTCATTATTGTTATTTTCATTATTATTGTTTTCATTATTATTATTTTCATTATTATTATTTTCATTATTATTATTTTCATTATTGTTATTTTCATTATTGTTATTTTCATTATTATTATTTTCATTATTGTTATTTTCATTATTATTATTTTCATTATTATTATTTTCATTATTATTATTTTCATTATTATTATTTTCATTATTGTTATTTTCATTATTATTGTTTTCATTATTATTGTTTTCATTATTATTATTTTCATTATTATTATTTTCATTATTATTATTTTCATTATTATTATTTTCATTATTATTGTTTACATTATTATTGTTTTCATTATTATTGTTTTCATTATTATTATTTACATTATTATTATTTTCATTATTATTATTTTCATTATTATTATTTTCATTATTATTATTTTCATTATTATTGTTTTCATTATTATTATTTTCATTATTATTATTTTCATTATTATTATTTTCATTATTGTTATTTTCATTATTATTATTTTCATTATTATTGTTTTCATTATTATTATTTTCATTATTATTGTTTTCATTATTGTTATTTTCATTATTATTATTTTCATTATTATTATTTTCATTATTATTGTTTTCATTATTATTGTTTTCATTATTATTGTTTTCATTATTATTATTTTCATTATTATTATTTTCATTATTATTATTTACATTATTATTATTTTCATTATTATTGTTTTCATTATTATTATTTTCATTATTATTATTTTCATTATTATTATTTTCATTATTGTTATTTTCATTATTATTATTTTCATTATTGTTATTTTCATTATTATTATTTTCATTATTATTGTTTTCATTATTATTGTTTTCATTATTGTTATTTTCATTATTGTTATTTTCATTATTATTTACATTATTATTATTTTCATTATTATTGTTTTCATTATTATTATTTACATTATTATTATTTTCATTATTATTGTTTTCATTATTATTATTTTCATTATTATTATTTTCATTATTATTATTTTCATTATTGTTATTTTCATTATTATTATTTTCATTATTGTTATTTTCATTATTGTTATTTTCATTATTATTATTTTCATTATTGTTATTTTCATTATTGTTATTTTCATTATTATTATTTTCATTATTATTATTTTCATTATTATTATTTTCATTATTGTTATTTTCATTATTATTATTTTCATTATTGTTATTTTCATTATTGTTATTTTCATTATTATTATTTTCATTATTGTTATTTTCATTATTATTATTTTCATTATTGTTATTTTCTTTATTATTATTTTCATTATTGTTATTTTCATTATTGTTATTTTCATTATTATTATTTTCATTATTATTGTTTACATTATTATTATTTTCATTATTATTGTTTTCATTATTATTATTTTCATTATTATTATTTTCATTATTATTATTTTCATTATTATTATTTTCATTATTATTATTTTCATTATTATTATTTTCATTATTATTGTTTTCATTATTGTTATTTTCATTATTATTATTTTCATTATTGTTATTTTCATTATTATTATTTTCATTATTATTATTTTCATTATTATTATTTTCATTATTATTATTTTCATTATTGTTATTTTCATTATTATTATTTTCATTATTATTGTTTTCATTATTATTGTTTTCATTATTGTTATTTTCATTATTGTTATTTTCATTATTATTATTTACATTATTATTATTTTCATTATTATTGTTTTCATTATTATTATTTACATTATTATTATTTTCATTATTATTGTTTTCATTATTGTTATTTTCATTATTATTATTTTCATTATTATTATTTTCATTATTATTGTTTACATTATTATTATTTTCATTATTGTTATTTTCATTATTATTATTTACATTATTATTATTTTCATTATTATTGTTTTCATTATTATTATTTACATTATTATTATTTTCATTATTATTATTTTCATTATTGTTATTTTCATTATTATTATTTTCATTATTATTATTTTCATTATTATTGTTTACATTATTATTATTTTCATTATTGTTATTTTCATTATTATTATTTTCATTATTATTATTTTCATTATTATTATTTTCATTATTATTATTTTCATTATTATTATTTTCATTATTGTTATTTTCATTATTATTATTTTCATTATTATTATTTTCATTATTGTTATTTTCATTATTATTATTTTCATTATTATTATTTTCATTATTATTATTTTCATTATTATTATTTTCATTATTATTATTTTCATTATTGTTATTTTCATTATTATTATTTTCATTATTATTGTTTTCATTATTATTGTTTTCATTATTATTGTTTTCATTATTATTATTTACATTATTATTATTTTCATTATTATTGTTTTCATTATTATTATTTTCATTATTATTGTTTACATTATTATTATTTTCATTATTATTATTTTCATTATTATTATTTTCATTATTATTATTTTCATTATTATTATTTTCATTATTGTTATTTTCATTATTATTATTTTCATTATTATTATTTTCATTATTGTTATTTTCATTATTATTATTTTCATTATTATTATTTTCATTATTATTATTTTCATTATTATTATTTTCATTATTATTATTTTCATTATTGTTATTTTCATTATTATTATTTTCATTATTATTGTTTTCATTATTATTGTTTTCATTATTATTGTTTTCATTATTATTATTTACATTATTATTATTTTCATTATTATTGTTTTCATTATTATTATTTTCATTATTATTGTTTACATTATTATTATTTTCATTATTATTATTTTCATTATTATTATTTTCATTATTGTTATTTTCATTATTATTATTTTCATTATTATTATTTTCATTATTATTATTTTCATTATTATTATTTTCATTATTATTGTTTACATTATTATTATTTTCATTATTGTTATTTTCATTATTATTATTTACATTATTATTATTTTCATTATTATTGTTTTCATTATTATTATTTACATTATTATTATTTTCATTATTATTATTTTCATTATTGTTATTTTCATTATTATTATTTTCATTATTATTATTTTCATTATTATTGTTTACATTATTATTGTTTTCATTATTATTATTTACATTATTATTATTTTCATTATTGTTATTTTCATTATTATTATTTACATTATTATTATTTTCATTATTATTGTTTTCATTATTATTATTTACATTATTATTATTTTCATTATTGTTATTTTCATTATTATTATTTTCATTATTATTATTTTCATTATTATTATTTTCATTATTATTATTTTCATTATTATTATTTTCATTATTGTTATTTTCATTATTATTATTTTCATTATTATTGTTTTCATTATTATTGTTTTCATTATTATTATTTTCATTATTATTATTTTCATTATTATTATTTTCATTATTATTATTTTCATTATTATTATTTTCATTATTATTATTTTCATTATTATTATTTTCATTATTGTTATTTTCATTATTGTTATTTTCATTATTATTGTTTTCATTATTATTATTTTCATTATTATTATTTTCATTATTATTATTTTCATTATTATTATTTTCATTATTATTATTTTCATTATTATTGTTTTCATTATTATTGTTTTCATTATTATTGTTTTCATTATTATTATTTTCATTATTATTATTTTCATTATTATTATTTTCATTATTATTATTTTCATTATTATTATTTTCATTATTATTATTTTCATTATTATTATTTTCATTATTATTATTTTCATTATTATTGTTTTCATTATTATTGTTTTCATTATTATTATTTTCATTATTATTATTTTCATTATTATTATTTTCATTATTATTATTTTCATTATTATTGTTTTCATTATTATTATTTTCATTATTATTATTTTCATTATTATTATTTTCATTATTATTGTTTTCATTATTATTATTTTCATTATTATTATTTTCATTATTATTATTTTCATTATTATTATTTTCATTATTATTATTTTCATTATTATTATTTTCATTATTATTATTTTCATTATTATTATTTTCATTATTGTTATTTTCATTATTATTATTTTCATTATTATTGTTTTCATTATTATTATTTTCATTATTATTATTTTCATTATTATTATTTTCATTATTGTTATTTTCATTATTATTGTTTTCATTATTATTATTTTCATTATTATTGTTTTCATTATTATTATTTTCATTATTATTATTTTCATTATTATTATTTTCATTATTATTATTTTCATTATTATTATTTTCATTATTATTGTTTTCATTATTATTATTTTCATTATTATTGTTTACATTATTATTGTTTTCATTATTATTATTTTCATTATTATTATTTTCATTATTATTATTTTCATTATTATTATTTTCATTATTATTGTTTTCATTATTATTATTTTCATTATTATTATTTTCATTATTATTATTTTCATTATTATTATTTTCATTATTGTTATTTTCATTATTATTGTTTTCATTATTATTATTTTCATTATTATTGTTTTCATTATTATTGTTTTCATTATTATTATTTTCATTATTATTGTTTTCATTATTATTATTTTCATTATTGTTATTTTCATTATTATTATTTTCATTATTATTGTTTTCATTATTATTGTTTTCATTATTATTGTTTTCATTATTATTATTTTCATTATTATTGTTTTCATTATTATTATTTTCATTATTATTGTTTTCATTATTATTATTTTCATTATTATTATTTTCATTATTATTGTTTTCATTATTATTGTTTTCATTATTATTATTTTCATTATTATTATTTTCATTATTATTATTTTCATTATTATTATTTTCATTATTATTATTTTCATTATTATTGTTTTCATTATTATTATTTTCATTATTATTATTTTCATTATTATTATTTTCATTATTATTATTTTCATTATTATTATTTTCATTATTATTATTTTCATTATTATTGTTTTCATTATTATTATTTTCATTATTATTGTTTACATTATTATTATTTTCATTATTGTTATTTTCATTATTATTATTTTCATTATTGTTATTTTCATTATTATTATTTTCATTATTATTATTTTCATTATTGTTATTTTCATTATTATTGTTTTCATTATTGTTATTTTCATTATTATTATTTTCATTATTATTGTTTTCATTATTATTATTTTCATTATTGTTATTTTCATTATTATTATTTTCATTATTATTATTTACATTATTATTATTTTCATTATTATTGTTTTCATTATTATTATTTTCATTATTGTTATTTTCATTATTATTGTTTTCATTATTATTATTTTCATTATTATTATTTTCATTATTATTGTTTTCATTATTATTATTTTCATTATTATTGTTCTTAAACTCGTGTTAGAAGCATGGAAGCAATGAAATTAGTGCATTATTATGTCTTCATCAACATCACAAAGAATACTTTTTGAACTTAATTTAAAGTGCCATTAGTGAGTTCATCGGACGCTTCAGTTCGGCCCTTCTGACCCGTTGCCATTCAATACGTTGCCATCCAATACGTTGCCATTCAATACGTTGCCATTCAATACGTTGCCATTCAATACGTTGCCATCCAATACGTTGCCATTCAATACGTTGCCATTCAATGCGTTGCCATTCAATACGTTGCCATTCAATACGTTGCCATTCAATACGTTGCCATTCAATACGTTGCCATTCAATACGTTGCCATTCAATACGTTGCCATTCAATACGTTGCCATTCAATACGTTGCCATTCAATACGTTGCCATCCAATACGTTGCCATTCAATGCGTTGCCATTCAATACGTTGCCATTCAATACGTTGCCATTCAATGCGTTGCCATCCAATACGTTGCCATTCAATACGTTGCCATTCAATACGTTGCCATTCAATACGTTGCCATTCAATACGTTGCCATTCAATACGTTGCCATCCAATACGTTGCCATTCAATACGTTGCCATTCAATGCGTTGCCATCCAATACGTTGCCATTCAATACGTTGCCATTCAATACGTTGCCATTCAATACGTTGCCATTCAATACGTTGCCATCCAATACGTTGCCATTCAATACGTTGCCATTCAATACGTTGCCATTCAATACGTTGCCATTCAATACGTTGCCATTCAATACGTTGCCATTCAATACGTTGCCATTCAATACGTTGCCATTCAATACGTTGCCATTCAATACGTTGCCATTCAATACGTTGCCATCCAATACGTTGCCATTCAATGCGTTGCCATTCAATACGTTGCCATTCAATACGTTGCCATTCAATACGTTGCCATTCAATACGTTGCCATCCAATACGTTGCCATTCAATGCGTTGCCATTCAATACGTTGCCATTCAATACGTTGCCATTCAATGCGTTGCCATCCAATACGTTGCCATTCAATACGTTGCCATTCAATA
Source organism: Piscicola geometra (assembly GCA_943735955.1). NCBI lineage: Eukaryota > Metazoa > Annelida > Clitellata > Hirudinida > Piscicolidae > Piscicola > Piscicola geometra. The sequence goes on along the minus strand of OX030971.1, from coordinate 4,539,657 downwards.
CGTTGCCATTCAATACGTTGCCATTCAATACGTTGCCATCCAATACGTTGCCATTCAATGCGTTGCCATCCAATACGTTGCCATTCAATACGGTGCCATTCAATACGTTGCCATCCAATACGTTGCCATTCAATGCGTTGCCATCCAATACGTTGCCATTCAATACGGTGCCATTCAATACGTTGCCATCCAATACGTTGCCATTCAATACGTTGCCATTCAATACGTTGCCATTCAATACGTTGCCATCCAATACGTTGCCATTCAATACGTTGCCATTCAATGCGTTGCCATTCAATGCGTTGCCATTCAATACGTTGCCATCCAATACGTTGCCATTCAATACGTTGCCATTCAATACGTTGCCATTCAATACGTTGCCATTCAATACGTTGCCATTCAATACGTTGCCATTCAATACGTTGCCATTCAATACGTTGCCATTCAATACGTTGCCATTCAATACGTTGCCATTCAATACGGTGCCATTCAATACGGTGCCATTCAATACGTTGCCATTCAATACGTTGCCATTCAATGCGTTGCCGAACAAAAATGTTGCATTTGAAAATAACAAATTTAATTTATTACTATTACTATGCAGGCTATTAGTTGGAGCAGGCTATACAATAAGAAGCTACTACCTTGAACCCTGTCAACAAGAAAGAGAGAGAATGAAAAGACTGATATAATATAATGATATGATGATGTGATGATGATGATGGTGATGATGATGATGATGGTGATGATGGTGATGATGATGATGATGATGATGATGGTGATGATGGTGATGATGATGGTGATGATGATGATGGTGATATGATATTAGTAAGAATACATGTTGTTAAATACCGATCATAAAGAGACGTAAGGGTGTGTCACTTGTAACAACTGATGGTTTCATTAAATTTTCTTAAGTGTTGCAAATGAAGGCTAACACGGAATGCTCGGGTAATATGGAATAGGGAGGAGGGGTTGAAATAAACTGGAAAAACAATGAGACGTCATAAAACTATTAATTCAAAAAAATTAAAATTAATAAAAAAGCAAAAATATTTTTATAAAACTTTTATTTTTCAATTTCAACGATAAAAAGCATACTTTTGAGATGAAAAAACTTAATAAAACTTACGTCTATTGATTTTTAAAAACATTGAAATTAATAAAAAAACAAAAGATTTCATAAACTTTTGTTTTTTTTTTAATTTGAAGCTATAAAAACCAAAGTAATTCCCTGAAGGTGATAAAGAGTGTCGAGAAGTACAGGGAGGCAGCCAAGTTGGAGGTGGATGTCTTGAGGCACCTGGCCGAGAAGGACCCCCGGGGAACGTTGTGAGGAGTGTTGTTGTTGTTGTTCTGATGTGTTGTTGTTGTTCTGATGTGTTGTTGTTGTTCTGATGTGTTGTTGTTGTTTTGATGTGTTGTTGTTGTTTTGATGTGTTGTTGTTGTTCTGATGTGTTGTTGTTGTTTTGATGTGTTGTTGTTGTTTTGATGTGTTGTTGTTGTTGTTGTTTTGATGTGTTGTTGTTGTTCTGATGTGTTGTTGTTGTTGTTCTCATGTGTTGTTGTTGTTGTTCTCATGTGTTGTTGTTGTTGTTGTTCTCATGTGTTGTTGTTGTTGTTGTTCTCATGTGTTGTTGTTGTTCTCATGTGTTGTTGTTGTTGTTCTCATGTGTTGTTGTTATTGTTGTTGCTGTTGTTCTCATGTGTTGTTGTTGTTGTTCTCATGTGTTGTTGTTGTTGTTGTTCTCATGTGTTGTTGTTGCTGTTGTTCTGTGTTGTTGTTGTTGTTGTTGTTCTCATGTGTTGTTGTTGTTGTTCTCATGTGTTGTTGTTGTTGTTCTCATGTGTTGTTGTTGTTGTTCTCATGTGTTGTTGTTGTTGTTCTCATGTGTTGTTGTTGTTGTTCTCATGTGTTGTTGTTGTTGTTCTCATAAGTTGTTGTTGTTGTTCTCATGTGTTGTTGTTGTTGTTCTCATGTGTTGTTGTTGTTGTTCTCTTGTGTTGTTGTTGTTGTTCGCATGTGTTGTTGTTGTTGTTCTCATGTGTTGTTGTTGTTGTTCTCATGTGTTGTTGTTGTTTTTCTCATGTGTTGTTGTTGCTGTTGTTCTGTGTTGTTGTTGTTGTTCTCATGTGTTGTTGTTGTTGTTCTCATGTGTTGTTGTTGTTGTTCTCATGTGTTGTTGTTGTTGTTCTCATGTGTTGTTGTTGCTGTTGTTCTCATGTGTTGTTGTTGTTGTTCTCATGTGTTGTTGTTGTTGTTGTTCTCATGTGTTGTTGTTGCTGTTGTTCTGTGTTGTTGTTGTTGTTCTCATGTGTTGTTGTTGTTGTTGTTCTCATGTGTTGTTGTTGTTGTTCTCATGTGTTGTTGTTGTTGTTCTCATGTGTTGTTGTTCTCATGTGTTGTTGTTGTTGTTCTCATGTGTTGTTGTTGTTGTTCTCATGTGTTGTTGTTGTTGTTCTCATGTGTTGTTGTTGTTGTTCTCATGTGTTGTTGTTTTCATGTGTTGTTGTTGTTGTTCTCATGTGTTGTTGTTGTTGTTCTCATGTGTTGTTGTTGTTTTTCTCATGTGTTGTTGTTGCTGTTGTTCTGTGTTGTTGTTGTTGTTCTCATGTGTTGTTGTTGTTGTTCTCATGTGTTGTTGTTGTTGGTCTCATGTGTTGTTGTTGTTGTTCTCATGTGTTGTTGTTGTTCTCATGTGTTGTTGTTGCTGTTGTTCTGTGTTGTTGTTGTTGTTCTCATGTGTTGTTGTTGTTGTTCTGAAATTTTGTTGTTGTTCTGATGTGTTCTTGTTGTTCTGATGTGTTGTTGTTGTTCTGATGTGTTGTTGTTGTTGTGATGTGTTGTTGTTATTGTGATGTGTTGTTGTTGTTCTGATGTGTTGTTGTTCTGATGTAATGTTGTTGTTCTGATGTGTTGTTGTTCTGATGTGTTGTTGTTGTTCTGAAGTGTTGTTGTTGTTCTGATGTGTTGTTGTTCTGAAGTGATGTTGTTGTTCTGAAGTCTTGTTGTTGTTCTGAAGTGATGTTGTTGTTCTGAAGTCTTGTTGTTGTTCTGGTGTGTTGTTTTCTCAAATTTACTAACTGTGTCCACCAGCATAACACCAGCTATTACACCACCACAACACCAACCACAGCAACACTAACCATAACACCAACCACAACACCAACCACAACAACCACACCAACAAGAACCACAATAACAACAATAACCACACCAACAAGAACCACAACAACCACAACAACAACCACAACAACAACAACCACAACAACAAAAACAACAACAACAACAACAACCACAACAACCACAACAACAACCACAACAACAGCAACAACAACGGCACAGTCGTTGCGTCAAGATGCTCACGTGCTTCGACTACCACGGCCACATCTGCATCTCCTTCCCGAAACTGGGCCTCTCTGTCTTCGACTTCCTAGTACGTCATCACCCCATCATCATCATCACCCCCACCACCATCCTCCTCATCCCATCATCACCCCATCATCATCATCCCATCATCACCCCATCATCATCATCACCCCCATCATCATCATCACCCCCATCATCATCATCACCCCCACCACAATCCCATCATCAGCCCATTATCATCATCACCCCCAACACCATCCTCATAATCATCATCACCCTCATCATCACCCCTACCACAATCCTCCTCAACCCCATCATCATCATCACCCCCATCATCACCTTATCATCATCATCATCATCATCCTCATCATCATTATCACACTCACCTGCACAGAAAGACAATCATTACCACCCCTACCCCATGCAACACGTTCGATCTATCACTCTGCAAACTATGGAAGCTGTCAAATGTTAGTGCTGCTACTAATACTAGGGGGCGGGATGGCTTAGATGGTAGACGTCGGACCTGCAACTTAAAGGTCGCCAGTTCGAATCTCTGTTGAGCCAACCGTGAACTATCATATAGCTGGTGTAAATGATGCAGTGTTTCCGACGTATGCATTGAGAGATGTGTACGTCGTGTGGAGTGGCTTGCGTCTGTCAGGCTGTGAATAATACAGACCATAAATAAATATAAAAATAGAGCATACTACTACTACTACTACTACTACTACTACTACTACTACTACTACTACTACTACTACTACTACTACTACTACTACTACTACTACTACTACTACTACTACTACTACTACTACTACTACTACTACTACTACTACTACTACTACTACTACTACTACTACTACTACTACTACTACTACTACTAGTACTACT
>OX030971.1:4520392-4532892 GCA_943735955.1 Piscicola geometra | reverse complement strand
TCCAATGCTGCTGATTATGGCGGTGATGGTTTGAGAGAAGTGAGAAAGAATGACAAGATGATGGAGTGAGGGTGCAGAGCCCTGTGTGACCTTCTGCTTTCGATCATCATCATAACTCACTCACTCACTCACTCACTCACTCACTCACTCACTCACTCACTCACTCACTCACTCACTCACTCGCTCACTCATTCGCTCACTCACTCAATCATCTTGTTTGGTTGCTTTCTTCCTAGTCATGAAAATTCTTCTTTGTTTAAACTTGCTCCGTATTATCAATTTGTATTCATCATCATCATCATCATCGTCGTCATCATCATCATCATCGTCGTCATCATCATTATCATCATGACGTTGAAACAAAATTGAACGACTTTTATTAAGAGTTTCAAGCAATCAAATGTATGTCTGGTGGTGTTGATGATGGTAGTGGTGGCATTGATGATGATGATGATGGTTGTGGTGGTAGTGGTGGTAGTGGTGGAGTGGATGATGATGATGATAGTGGTAGAACTAGAGAAGGCTTAATACTGCAACGATTTGAAGTTGAAAAATAACATGCAACAACAAAGCTAACAACACAAAACAACAACACAAAACAACAACACAAAACAACAACACAAAACAACAACACGAAACAACACACACAATAAAGCTAACAACACACAACAACACACAACACACACATCACACAAAAAAAGTCTCATCCCTCTCTCCCTACACTTCTCTTGCCATCACCATCAGAATCAGCATCACCATCATCATCATCATAATCTTCATCACCATCATCATCATCATCATCATCATAATCTTCATCATCATCATCACCATCATCACCATCATCATCATCACCATCATCATCATCACCATCATCATCATCACCATCATCACCATCATCACCATCACCATCATCATCATCATGACGTCAAACACAAGCCTCATCCAACTCCTCCAGCAGAACTTCCAAGTGCCTTCTGTTGCTCATCATCATCATCATCCCTCTTCGCTCTCTCATGGCGCTATCATCATCATCACCATCTGCATCATCATCATCACCACCATCCTTGATTTCGCTGATGTTGCAATTGTTGTTGTCAATGTTGTAGTTGTGGTCAACCTCAGTTAGTGACCTTGGCAATGACTCGCATCTGACCTCCAGTGACCTCAACACTCCTCTCTTCTCAGGCTTGTTGTGCTTGTGCTTGTTGTTGTTGTTGTTGTTGTGCTTGTTGTTGTTGTTGTTGTGCTTGTTTGTGTTGTTTTTGTAGTTGGAGAAGACGAGTATGTTGCTTTTGACTAACTCATCAATACCATCCTCCTCCTCTTCATCTTCATTTTTTGTTTTTTGTTTTGATTTAATATTGTTGTTATTGTTGTTGTTATTGTTGTTGTTAGTATTGGTATCATCGTCATCATCTCTATCACTATTCTCATCTAGTTCGAACAGCTTTTCAAACGTTTCAGATTTTTTGTTTTTATTTTTTCGTGGTGATTGTTTTGTCGTTGTTGTTGTTGTGATAGTTGTTGTGGTTGTAGTTGTGGTTGTTGTTGTGGTTGTAGTTGTGGTAGTTGTTGTTGTGGTAGTTGTTGTTTTGGTAGTTGCTGTGGTTGTTGTTGTGGTTGTAGTTGTGGTAGTTGTTGTTGTGGTAGTTGTTGTGGTTGTTGTTGTGGTAGTTGTGGTAGTTGTTGTGGTTGTTTTTGTGGTTAATGTTGTGGTTGTTGTTGTGGTTGTTGTTGTGGTAGTTGTTGTGGTTGTTGTTGGGGTAGTTGTTGTGGTTGTTGTTGTGGTTGTTGTTGTTGTTTTAGTTCGTTTCGTTGTTTAGCAGTCTGGAGAGGATAACCTCAACCAGCTGCGCTGCCCTGCCAGGCTCTTGAGTCAGTTCTCTTGTGTTCATGCCCAGCCCGTGTACTGCCCTATCTGGTTCCAGGGCTGGGCAGTCTGTCCAGAGATGAGTTGTTGTCTCCTGGGCTGTCTTGCAGAGTCTGCATAAGTCTTCTTGGCCTAGACCAATTCTACATTGGTAGGCTCTGATCGCCGGGTGGTGCCCTGTACGGAACCTGCTCAGGTTGGTGCGAGCAAGTTTGGTGAGCTCCTCCTCAGCTTTCTTGAGCCTGCCTTTGTATATGCCATTCAGTCTGTCGTTACTGAAGTGGAATTCTTGTGGTCTGTGGCTTGTGATATTTTGGCAGATCCCTGTTCTCGTTAGTTCGTGGTGTAGCGGGGTTAGCTGTGCCCTGATTCCTGTAGCTGCTTCTGCATCAGCCTCGTCGTTTCCGATCAGATAGCAGTGGCTTGGCACCCAGATGAAGAGAACCTTTTTGTTCATGTTGGTACACTGTGCAGTTAGCTGTGAGATTCGATGGGAGGAGAGGGAGTTGGATGCCATTAGCGAAAGAAGTGGCTTGCAATCGCACACAATCTTTGCCATGCTCCAGTCCTCTCTCTCATTCAACCATTTCAGAGCCTCCTCAACCGCAATTCTTTCAGTGTCCATTGGGTTACTCTTGTGACCTGTGGGCTTGTTCCAGTTAGCCACTTTCTGATCCCCTTGGTACACCACCACCGCAGCACCACCATGCTTTGCCACACCTTGCACCGAGCCGTCAGTGTAGATGGTAAAGTCAGCTTCGCCTTCCTGGGAGATGGCATCTTAAGCTGCTTCCAGTTGCAAGAGATCAGGGTCGTGCTTGCTGGATTTGGAGTAGCTGATGTTGAGGGGGAAGTTGAACCACGGCGGCTTTGGCTCGTATATCGCTTCGTACAATGGGTCTTCTGGGAGAAGTGCCTTTGCTTGGTGAAGGAATTTGGCCCTCCAGCTGTTTTGTTTCAGCTTCTTGGGGACATGTTTCTCTGCAAGTGACTTCCTCCAGTCTTCCTGCTTGTAGCTCACCCATTTAACAGCCCTTTTGAGAGAAGCTTGATCAAACCTCGTCTCCATGTTGGCTAGGTCTGCTTCAACGAGAACAGCTTCAGAGGGCGTTGTTGCTGTGAGACAGGTGAGGATTTTGGCAGCACGAAGTTGGGCCCTCTCGATCTTGGTGATGTGGGTTTTTGGAGTCCAAGGTGTCCATGCAGGGCTGGCATATTCCATTATGCTCCTTTGCAGTGCACAATATACACTTCTTAGCCCAGCTCTCTTCCATCCCCACTCCGTTCCTCCGAGGTTGCGGATGATATTGTCCCGTTTCCTTACCTTGTCCACTATCATGTCTGTGTGATGGCCAAAGTGCAGGAGTCTGTCATACTTGACTCCAAGAAAGGTCGGGTTCGGTTCGAACGGGAGTGGGATGTTGTTGATGGTGAGCGACGGTTGCCAATTGTGTTCGGAGACTGCTGTGGAAAAGAAGCTGCACGAGCACTTGTTGTAGTTAAGGGCGAGGCGTGTTGTGGTTGTTGTTGTGGTTGTTGTTGTGGTTGTTGTTGTGGTTGTAGTTGTGATGGCAGTTGACAAAAAGTGAGTTGGAAAGGCTGTTGTTTGTGATCTTCGGCAAGTTTTGGCTGTTGCTGCAAGATTTTGGTTGAGTTGTGTTGTTGTCGTTGCTGATGAAACTGATTTTGTTGTTGTCTTAATTGTTGTTGCTGTTGAATATGTTGTTGTTGTTGTTGTTGCTTTTGGTACCTCATCAACTGCGACGACAACACGTTCTTGAAGGGAGCCTCAACAACAACTAAGCTACACTTTTGTCCTCTTCTTCCTCCTCCTCCTCCTCCTCCTCCTCCTCCTTCTCCTCCTCCTCCTCCTTTTCCTCCTTCATACAACACTCTGATCTGAGTACTGGACACACGTTCTGGCAGTTGGATGCTGATCTCCTTCAAGAGTCTGTTGTGACCACCACCACTACTACTACTACTACTACTTCCAGCACCACTACTGCTACTGCTACCACCACTACCATCACCACTACTGCTGTCTTTGTTGTTGCTAAATGTGTTGTTGCAATCACCAATAACACCATCATTAAAACCAGTATCATTATCAGCACCCGCATCATCTTCACCAGCATGAGTGGCTCCTCTGATGAAGACCACACCACTCCTGATCTCATGTTGAACGTCCGCAGCAAACTCCTGCATGCCCACGTGCAGTCTGTACAGCAGCTGTGTCCGAGTGCATCCTTTCATCATAACCACCAACAACAACGACAACAACAACAGCAACAGCAACAACAGAAATAACTGTAGCATATTTGGTATTGGGTGCAGAGTTGGACTCGATGTCTCTTCTCTGTCGAACGATAGACAGTAGTGCAGCAGTGCCACTGCTGTCTTGGTAGGAGAGAGGTTTGCCAGTGCTGGTCGAGACAGATCTAGTCAGGATGCAGTCGACGTTTGATGGAGCGTGCCTCACAACGACTGGCAAGTGGCTGAACTGAGCATGAGCAGTAGGACCAGAGGAAAGCACTTGCAGAGAACGCTACTTGGCAAGGCAGCAAGAAAGCTGATGTTCCTGACCAAGCAAAGGCACTCTTCCCAACGCAACAAACGCGGCCTGAGTGGCCCTTTCCAATATGCCATACAGACAGATGCTTCTGTGAAAGATGTGGCAAAGCATGGGAGGGTGCAGAGGTGCACCAGAGGACCAAAGAGTCAGTCTGGATCAGATTCACAAGAGCCACTCACTTGTCTCTGAGCTGGCCGAGGAAGGCATGCAGGGAGACAAACATCTGACTGCAAGCCGCTTCTTTTGCTGATGAAAAAAACATTATTTTCTCCCATCGAATCTCAGAGCTGGCTGGTTAGAAGCAGCTCTGTGCAGCCCATGATGCTGAACTCCGAGCCATCAGCTTAGCAGCGAAGTGGATCGTGGAGTACCAGCCAGGCAGAGCGACCATCTTCACCGACAGAAAAAAAAGTGTCGAAAGCCAACAGAAAACAGCAAGATTCGACGATCCGCAGCTCAGTAGGACAAAGGAGGATCTCTTGAGAGCCAGCCGAAGCAATGAGTTGACAGTACAGTGGATTCCTGGACACACTGGTGTTCAAGGTAACGAGGCGGCAGACAAAGCCGCACTCACCGCAAGCCAAGGCGAGCAACCACAGTCTGTCACATGGTCGGCAATCAAGAGTATCCTCAAAAGAAGTATGAAACTTCCTGAGCTGTCGGATCCCAGACGAAAACGAATCTACGGTGCCCCGCTAAAAAGGGAAGATGGCACCGGTAGGCGAGCAGAGACACTTCTGGCCCAGCTACCCAGCGGCCACTGTCCAGCCACAGCGTTCTACCGAAAAAAAATCCTGAATGAAGACGCCACCTGTGAGCTGTGTGGTGAAGTGGAACCAACCCAGACCACTTCTGGGACTGCAAGAGCAGCATGAAAAAGAGAAAGAAGCTTATCCACACCGATCAATGCGATGAAGCTCTGAGAGAGAGAGGGGGGAGGTGTTCACCTACCTTCTCCGCATGAGACCGGGGTGGGAATAAACAACTGAAAGCGACAACAACAACAACAACAACAAAACTCACAACAACAACACTCACAACAACAACAACACTCACAACAACAACACTCACAACAACAACACTCACAACAACAACAACAACAACAACAACAACAACACTCACAACAACAACACTCACAACAACAACACTCACAACAACAACACTCACAACAACAACACAACAAGGTGCTCATACTTGAAGCAAAAGGGCGCATCTGGAGATCTAAGCTTGACAAGATTGAAAAATCTAGGAACCCAGAGCAGGCGTGGCGGCTGATCAAGAACTTGAGAGGAGACCCTAGCACATCCGTAGACAAGTCCATCACTTACAAAGGCCGCATTTGCATCACAAGCAAAGCGCGTGCGAACGCATTCATTCAGGAATACGCAAGCATCAGCCAAGTCAAGAGTGATAAGGAGCATCGGAAAACTAAGGTCGCCATCAATCGGAACCTCAGCCACACCCGCTCGATCCCCGAGCAAGAGATCAAAAAGGCATTCACGTTGTCAGAGCTCCAGCAAGGTATCCGCTCCATTCCCGCAGGCAAAGCCCCCGGACCTGACAACATCAGCATCATCAACCCTAACCCTAACCCTAACCCTAACCCTAACCCTAACCCTAACCCTAACCCTAACCCTAACCCTAACCCTAACCCTAACCCAACCCTAACCCTAACCCTAACCCTAACCCTAACCCCAACCCTAATCCTAACCCTAACCCTAATCCTAACCCTAACCCTAACCCTAACCCTAACCCTAACCCTAACCCTAACCCTAACCCTAACCCCAACCCTAACCCTAACCCTAACCCTAACCCTAACCCTAACCCTAACCCTAACCCTAACCCTAACCCTAACCCTAACCCTAACCCTAACCCAACCCTAACCCTAACCCTAACCCTAACCCTAACCCTAACCCAACCCTAACCCTAACCCTAACCCTAACCCTAACCCTAAACACCATCTCAACTACACCACCACAACCACACCATCTCAACCACACCACTACAACCACACCACTACAACCACACCCCCTCAACCACACCATCTCAACCACACCACCTCAACCAAACCATCTCAACTACACCACCACAACCACACAACCACAACCACACCACCACAATCACACCACATCAACCACCACACAACAAACACAACATCATCACACCACAACCCCACTACCACAACCACACCACCTCAACCATACCCCCATAACCACACCACCTCAACCACACCACCTCAACCACACCATCTCAACCACACCACCTCAACCACGCCACCACAACCACACCACCTCAACCACACCATCTCAACCACACCACCACAACCAATCCACCATTACAACCACACCAGCCCAACCACACTACTTCAACTAAACCCTTACAACCACACAACCACAACCACACCACCACAACCACATACCTCAACCACACCACCACAACCAATCCACCATTACAACCACACCACCACAACCACACCACCACAACTACACCACCACAAACACACCACCACAACCACACCACCATTACAACCACACCACCACAACCACACTACCACAACCACACCACTTCAAACACACCACCACAACCACACCACTTCAAACACACCACCACAACCACACCACCATAACCACACCACCACAACCACACCACTTCAAACACACCACCACAACCACACCACCATCACAACCACACCACCTCAACCACACCACTTCAACCACACTACCACAACCACACCACCATCACAACCACACCACCACAACCACACCACTTCAAACACACCACCACAACCACACCACCATCACAACCACACCACCATCACAACCACACCACCATCACAACCACACCACCACAACCACACCACCACAACCACACCACCACAACCACACCACCACAATCACACCACATCAACCACCACACAACAAACACAACATCATCACACCACAACCCCACTACCACAACCACACCACCTCAACCATACCCCCATAACCACACCACCTCAACCACACCACCTCAACCACACCATCTCAACCACACCACCTCAACCACGCCACCACAACCACACCACCTCAACCACACCATCTCAACCACACCACCACAACCAATCCACCATTACAACCACACCAGCCCAACCACACTACTTCAACTAAACCCTTACAACCACACAACCACAACCACACCACCACAACCACATACCTCAACCACACCACCACAACCAATCCACCATTACAACCACACCACCACAACCACACCACCACAACTACACCACCACAAACACACCACCACAACCACACCACCATTACAACCACACCACCACAACCACACCACCACAACCACACCACTTCAAACACACCACCACAACCACACCACTTCAAACACACCACCACAACCACACCACCATAACCACACCACCACAACCACACCACTTCAAACACACCACCACAACCACACCACTTCAAACACACCACCACAACCACACCACCATCACAACCACACCACCACAACCACACCACCATCACAACCACACCACCTCAACCACACCACTTCAACCACACTACCACAACCACACCACCATCACAACCACACCACCACAACCACACCACTTCAAACACACCACCACAACCACACCACCATCACAACCACACCACCATCACAACCACACCACCATCACAACCACACCACCACAACCACACCACCACAACCACACCACCACAATCACACCACATCAACCACCACACAACAAACACAACATCATCACACCACAACCCCACTACCACAACCACACCACCTCAACCATACCCCCATAACCACACCACCTCAACCACACCACCTCAACCACACCATCTCAACCACACCACCTCAACCACGCTACCACAACCACACCACCTCAACCACACCATCTCAACCACACCACCACAACCACACCACTTCAAACACACCACCACAACCACACCACTTCAAACACACCACCACAACCACACCACCATCACAACCACACCACCACAACCACACCACTTCAAACACACCACCACAACCACACCACCATCACAACCACACCACCTCAACCACACCACTTCAACCACACTACCACAACCACACCACCATCACAACCACACCACCACAACCACACCACTTCAAACACACCACCACAACCACACCACCATCACAACCACACCACCATCACAACCACACCACCATCACAACCACACCACCACAACCACACCACCACAACCACACCACCACAATCACACCACATCAACCACCACACAACAAACACAACATCATCACACCACAACCCCACTACCACAACCACACCACCTCAACCATACCCTCATAACCACACCACCTCAACCACACCACCTCAACCACACCATCTCAACCACACCACCTCAACCACGCTACCACAACCACACCACCTCAACCACACCATCTCAACCACACCACCACAACCAATCCACCATTACAACCACACCACCCCAACCACACCACTTCAACTAAACCCTTACAACCACACAACCACAACCACACCACCACAACCACATACCTCAACCACACCACCACAACCAATCCACCATTACAACCACACCACCACAACCACACCACCACAACTACACCACCACAAACACACCACCATTACAACCACACCACCACAACCACACTACCACAACCACACCACTTCAAACATTAATTTTTAGATGACTTTTTAACATTTAGAAATTGAAGAAATATGTCTGTCAAAACTTTTTCAAACACTTTCTGGCCTGAAGCGAGCGGTGGGCCAGCAATCCACTGAGTTGTTTGCTCCTTTCTATCAGAAGCCTGGGAGTTTATCTCGACAAAGACCTTACCATGACGACACACATCAACAAGATGACTCAAACCTGCTTTGCTTCTTTACGCCAAATACGATCCATAAGATGGTTATTGACCAAGGACTCACTGAGAACATTGGCTTCTGCTTTGGTTCTCAGTCGAATTGACTATGGCAATATCATTCTTACTGGGTCGCCAATGACGCAACTGCAGAAAATTCAGTCTATAATCAACACCACAGCTAGGCTCATAACAGGTGCTAGAAAGTATGATCACATCAGCCCTGTTCTCAAGGAGCTCCACTGGCTTCGTGTTGAAAACAGAATTGAATACAAAAACATCTTGTTAATGCACAAGTGTCTGTCTAATGAGTGCTCAGATTATTTGTCAAGTAGTATTGTCATGAGAGCAAGTCTTCCCCAGAGGGAAAGACTCAGGTCTGCTAGGTCAAGAGATGTAGTTCCACAGAGCTACAAACTCAAGTATGCAGGTGCAAGAAGCTTTTTTTGTTGCAGCGCCGATTCTTTGGAATAGTCTTCCAAATAGACTCAAATCCCCGAGCTCGACCGCGACATTCAGCCGTTCCCTGAAAACGTACTTGTTTGGCAGATAACAATAACTTACAAATTTACTGCTAATTTCTTCCATTCATCCATTTCTTTCTTTCTAATTTTATCTTCATTTCATTTATTTATTATTTATTAATGGTTAATAATAATTTTAAAATAATAATAATTATTAATATCATTATTTACTTTTCCATAACTAAGTGGTCTTGAAGCCCGTCCGGATTTACGCCACTATATTCATACTCGTCGTTGTATTGTATTGTATTGTACTTTATTGTATTGTATTGGATTGTACTTTATTGTATTGTATTGTATTGTACTTTATTGTATTGTATTGGATTGTACTTTATTGTATTGTATTGTATTGTACTTTATTTTATTGTATTGGATTGTACTTTATTGTATTGTATTGTATTGTACTTTATTGTATTGTATTGGATTGTACTTTATTGTATTGTATTGGATTGTACTTTATTGTATTGTATTGGATTGTACTTTATTGTATTGTATTGGATTGTACTTTATTGTATTGTATTGTACTTTATTGTATTGTATTGTATTGTACTTTATTGTATTGTATTGGATTCTTTCTTAAGCAGTTCATACTTTTCTATATGATTGCAAACACAAACGGAGTCAAAACCTCGATATCCCATTTTACCCGATTATTCCATAATACCCGACTATTTCATAATATCCGATTATTCCATAATACCCGACTATTCCATAATACCCGACTATTCCATAATACCCGACTATTCCATAATACCCGACTATTCCATAATACCCGACTATTCCATAATACCCGACTATTCCATAATACCCGACTATTCCATAATACCCGACTATTCCATAATATCTGATTATTCCATAATACCCGACTATTCCATAATACCCGACTATCCCATATTCCCCGACTATTCCATAATACCCGACTATTCCATAATACCCGACTTTTCTCTATATAAAGATTACAAAATATATTTGAAACAACTCTTTCCAGTGATCGGAACGAAAACTTTTGCTTCGTGCGTACAGGGTCTTCAATCAATCAATCGGAACTATGCATATAGCGCTTTATCTCTATTTCAAAAGTGCTTTAAAATAAATTTGTTAAATAAAACAGGTTTTAGACCCTTTACAATATATGAATATATATCAATTTAAATACAAAAAAATCAACCTTAATAATCCAACCTCACCCACATCACCATGATCATCATTGTCTTTACCAATACAACATTTAATCATCGCCACAGTACCAACATTCCTACTACAGCATAATCATCACCACATCATCTTCATAACCACAAAACATAATCATCATTTTTCTTAATCTTCTTGCCTCTGTTGTTGAGGCTGCGACAGGAGGTGAAGGAGAAGTCCTTGCCAACACTGGAACTGTTCTTGTGGCAGAAGGTTTTCTCTTTTTTGTCACAGCTCACCTGGTTCTCTGCGGCCATCTTGGTTTGCTGCGGCTATCTTGACCGACTCAAAACGACCATCATTCACACAAAAAACTTTTTAATTAATAATATTTAATTTTTATTTCAATTTGAGATTGCTTTATTAGCGAACTATAAATGAATGAATTCAACAAATCAATGAAAGAAGTGAGGAAAGTGTGTGAGTGGAAGACACTCATTGCGAAGTGCATGCTTCCATGAATATAAAAGGCCCGCAGTAATTCACAGATAATGCATCAGTAAATCATAGCAAACTCGTCAGTAATTCACAGATAATGCATCAGTAAATCATAGCAAACTCGTCAGTAATTCACAGATAATGCATCAGTAAATCATAGCAAACTCGTCAGTAATTCTTTGTAGATTCATTATAAGGCAAAATAATTCCTATTCAATTCATAGTCGAATCGAAAATGAATTGCATCAGCCAACATCACACTTAATATTGCATATACAAAATGGTACCTATTTTGCATACATTTAACGTTATTAACGTTAAATCAGCCTTAAACAAGCCTTCTGGTACATGAATCAGTTTCAAATCGTGAGGCTCATACCGTATGACAAAGCAATAATGTGGACTCATTAACATCTACATTTTTAAAATCAATCAATTAATGAAAACATTAGAACTTGAAACTTACAAGTTATGATGAGCTTAACTACTGATAAATACAGAAAGTCGTTGAGAGCTTTTCTCACAAACGGCTAAGGTCCGTTGAACTTCAGCTATTCCATAAAGCAAATATATGTTTAACTCTCAATATAGCCTGCTTGCATATATAGAAACGAAGGAATATAACAATATATATATATATATATATATATGGAAAAGATATAGAAAATATATAGAAACGAAGGAATAGAACAATATATATATATATATATGAAAAAGATATAGAAAATATATAGAAACGAAGGAATATAACAATATATATATATATATATATATATATATATATATATATATATATATATATATATATATATATATATATATATATATATATATATATATATATATATATATATATATATATATATATATATATATATATATATATATATATATATATATATATATATATATATATATATATATATATATATATATATATATATATATAGAAACGAAGGAATATAGAACAAACATATGAATGGTCCTCCATCGAGTCTTTAATCCTTTCAGCATCAACATTTTTACCAGAACAACT
>OX030971.1:4460392-4510392 GCA_943735955.1 Piscicola geometra | reverse complement strand
CATCCCACCTGACCATCCCACTTGACCATCCCACTTGACCATCCCAACTGACCATCCCACCTTACCATCCCACCTAACCATCCCAACCATCCCATCCCATCTGACCATCCCAACCATCCCATCCCACTTGAACATCTCAACCATCCCATCCCATCTGAACATCTCAACCATCCCATCCCACTTGACCACCTCAACCATCCCATCCCACCTGACCATCCCAACCATCCCATCCCACCTGACCATCCCAACCATCCCATCCCACCTGACCGTCCCAACCATCCCATCCCACTTGACAATCTCAACCATTCCATCCCACGTGACCATCCCAACCATCCCATCCCACTTGAACATCTCAACCATCCCATCCCATCTGACCATCCCAACCATCCCATCCCACTTGACAATCCCAACCATCCCATCCCACCTGACCGTCCCAACCATCCCATCCCACTAGACAATCTCAACCATTCCATCCCACCTGACCATCCTACCTGACCATCCCATCCCAACGCACCACAGCACAATCCATCTTCAGAATGACCAAGAGGCTGTTGGAGTAGGTGAGATCTTGAGTGACGTCATGCAGTTTGTTGAGAGGAATCGACTCATGTGATACGGGGGAACTCCAGTCTAGTCTGTGTGTGTGTGTGTGTGTGTGTGTGTTTGTGTGTGTGTGTGTGTGTGAGAGTGTGTGTGTGTGTGTGTGTGTGTGTGTGTGTGTGTGTGTGTGGTGTGTGTGTGTGTGTGTGTGTGTGTGTGTGTGTGTGTGTGTGTGTGTGTGTGTGTGTGTGTGTGTGTGTGTGTGTGTGTGTGTGTGTGTGTGTATGTGCGTTCAGAGAATTGAGATGAGGAACCTGCCACCGACTCTCCAGCCTCTGGGACCCAACTTCACCTTCGTCTTGAGAGCGCCCAGCTGACCCAGTTGTTCACTGATCTGTGTTGATGAGGAGGTTGATGAGGAGGAGGAGGAGGTGAGGAAGTTGATGAGAAGGTTGATGATGGAGGTGATTGGAGTTTGTGGGTGATTGTGGTGAGTGGGTAGAGGTGGGTGATGGGGGTAAGTTGGAGAAGGTGGGTGAAGGAGGTGATTGGGTGGAGGTGGGTGATGGGGGTGAGTGGGAAGAGGTGGGTGATGGGGGTGAGTGGGAGGAGGTGGGTGATGGGGGTGAGTGGGAGGAGGTGGGTGATGGGGGTGAGTGGGAGGAGGTGGGTGATGGGGGTGAGTGGGAGGAGGTGAGTGATGGGGGTGAGTGGGAGGAGGTGGGTGATGGGGGTGAGTGGGAGAAGGTGGGTGATGGGGGTGAGTGGGAAAAGGTGAGTGATGGGGGTGAGTGGGAGGAGGTGGGTGATGGGGGTGAGTGGGAGGAGGTGGGTGATGGGGGTGAGTGGGAGGAGGTGAGTGATGGGGGTGAGTGGGAGGAGGTGGGTGATGGGGGTGAGTGGGAGGAGGTGGGTGATGGGGGTGAGTGGGAGGAGGTGAGTGATGGGGGTGAGTGGGAGGAGGTGGGTGATGGGGGTGAGTGGGAGGAGGTGGGTGATGGGGGTGAGTGGGAGAAGGTGGGTGATGGGGGTGAGTGGGAAAAGGTGAGTGATGGGGGTGAGTGGGAGGAGGTGGGTGATGGGGGTGAGTGGGAGGAGGTGGGTGATGGGGGTGAGTGGGAGGAGGTGGGTGATGGGGGTGAGTGGGAAGAGGTGAGTGATGGGGGTGAGTGGGAAGAGGTGAGTGATGGGGGTGAGTGGGTGGAGGTGGGTGATGGGGGTGAGTAAGTTTGAAAGACTAGGTAGAATGACTTTGAATTGATGATTCACAACCACCACAACAACAACCACAACAACAACCACAACAACAACCACAACAACCACAACAACAACCACAACAACAACCACAAAAACAACCACAACAACAACCACCACAACAACCACAACAACAACCACCACAACAACCACAACAACAACCACAACAACAACCACAAAAACAACCACAACAACAACCACCACAACAACCACAACAACAACCACCACAACAACCACAACAACAACCACAACCACCACAACAACAACAACTACACCCAACCTTGGCATATGTGGGAGCGTCCAAGTTTCTGCACAAGAACTTGCCAATGAACCAGGCCTTCTTCTCGAGAGAAGAGTTGGACGGAAAAGATGAAGTGGGTGGTGCTGATGATGATGACGAGGATCCAGCATAGTACAGATTGGGTTGGGATGAACTGAGGTTCCGATTGGATGAATAGTATGACATGATGGATTGGTGGGTGGATGAGTGGAGAGGTGGATGGGTGGATGAGTGGAAAGGTCGATGGGTGGATGAGTGGAGAGATGGATGGGTGGATGAGTGGAAAGGTGGATGAATTGATTCTTAAATTACGGTCGTCACAGTTTCTTCTCTCAAGCAATACGGCTTCGGGCAAGGGAGACCTGGCCAGCTGCAGTTCTGCTCTTCAAATCCTCTCGAGGAGCAACCAAAGGCAGGGGTCTTCCTCAGTCAACTCCACTGGACTCTCAATAGATGCACCCAGCCAACTCAAGCACGTCTGAACCCCTCCTCACCCAGAACTTTCCAAATGTATCAGAAGCAACTCGAATCGACGAGATTAGCAGGTAATTGTCTCCGAGTTTCAAATAATTGTCTCTGAGTTCCAAATAATTGTCTCCGAGTTCCAAATAATTGCGACTGTCAACTTCAACTCAGGCTAACTCACACCTCTGTATATAAGACATCCTGCACGCACAGACATTCACTTGGCGCTTAATATACCTTTACTCGTGTTATGTCCATTATAATTATAATAATATAAAAATAATAATACTCATAATTATAAATTATTTTTCTCAATGATATATTTGTTCAGTTATGATAGTAGTAGTTGCTTTCTTGAGGTGCAATGACTCAGCGTACAAAGCAATTCAGGTGAGACGAGGTGAGCACGATGATGATGGTGATGATGACGATGATTATGGTGATGATGATGATATTAAGGATGATGATGATGGTGATGGTGGTGATGGTGATGAGGATGATAATGATGACGATGATGATGGTTTTGATGATGATGATGGTAAGGATGAGGGTCACGGTGGTTATGATGATGATGGTGGTGGTGATGATGATGATAGTTTATGGAGAAAACCAAAATAATAATTATTTCATAGTCTCTGCAATTTAACTCGATCAGTTATGCGACTCCATTCATAGCTGATGAACGTTCAGTTCTCCTGATGATGATACTTCAATTCGAACAACCCTAACACTGGTTCACAAATGAAACAATTCTTAAAGAGATTTTCTGAATTGGAAAAGTTAATCCGTTTCCACTAGAGCTCTTCCACCATTGACAATTATAATCGCCGTTAATCAAACGAATACAAATTGTGATCGAAAATTAACACATTGCATATTTAGGCTATTTGAAATTAGTATAAAATAATATTTGTTAAAAAATTCTTTAAAAATTTAATAGAAACTATTGAAGCTTTATCAGAATCAATTTATAAATCCACATTTTAATTTAAAAAAGCATAGACGATAAAAATGAAAATGTCACACATTTACTCAAGCTCTCTTCTCGCCTTGTAGCCACCTGACGCTTTAATGGAACAAATGCTGTCTGCAGCTCACTGAGAGCCTCTAGCAATCTGTTTCACATGTCTTCACTGTTCCCAGATACTCTATTTCTTCTGTCCATACCACTTTGACAAGTGTTCCTTCATTGCTTGGTAGTTGCCCTTCTTTTTGCTTTTTCACGAACGATCACTTTTGCCTAATGCACTCTCATATATTTTCTACCATATTTTCATCTTTGCTGAATATCAAGTCGAGTACACTGGGATTCTGAGCATTTTGGTGAATGCTTGGAGGAATTGCCTTTAAAAAATTTTACAATTAAATACTTCAAGAAATTCTGGTCGTATGCTTGAACCTCTAAACCAGATCCTATTTTTTATTATTTTCTCTCAGCTCTCTCACTGAGGATCATCATTAAACTTTTGATGCTGAAGGGTTTTGGACTTGATGTTTTTTTGACGCAGAGGCTTGTTGTTGGATCTGAGAATTGCTTTTGAGGTTCGGCAGTTGTTGGAGTTTTGAACTGCTCTTCGAAGCTGGGAACCACAGACTGAGACTAAGTGTGTTACTGAAGCTTTCTTTTGCATCCCATTTATATAGAAGCGGATGAGCCTTCCAGTATGAGTCCAGACGATTCTTGAATGAATTTATATTTAGAGCTGTGACTTATTCTCTGGGAGTGAGTTCCAGGTGTTGACTATTCTCCTTGAAAACGTATTCAGTCTGAGATTCGTTCTTGCTTGCAGCTTCTTCATTCTTTTTGAGTGTCCTCTGGTGGTCGTTTTGTAGAATGGATTCCAGATTGCCGCTCCACACTCCAGATGCAAACACACTATTAACTTTTATTACAAAACTTGATTTCCTCACCAAGGTATGCAAATGTTCAATGGACGATGGTCATTATTGCATTGGCTTTGTTCACCTTGGTGCTGATTCCTCCTTTAAAGTGAATGTGCGACTCTGAAACGGGTTGCACGTAGACATGAGCGTAAGTTTAGGTTTCATAGTTCTTCCTTTAATTATAACCTTTAGATAGTTCAGTTTAGTTCAGGGAGGTAAAAAGTACGCAGGTCTTTTGTCTTTTCTTAACCAATACAAATTTATATTATTCTCTAAGCACTGTAATTATTTTAGAATTTCTATAGTCAACGCTTCTTCTTCAAAGAATCGTTGGCATTCACTTTTAGTATACCTCAAATCATTAATAACTCACCCTCATAGAAGTAATTTAAGATCATCCACTCAAAATCATTATTTCATCCCTTCCATTAATAACTCTTTTGCTAAACGTTCTTTCCATTATGCAGGTCCATATATTTGGAACTAATTATCTCCTTATTTAACTACTTCTAAATCATTATTTAATTTTCGTAAGGATCTGAAGACATATCTGTTTAACAAATTTATTTACGAGCGCTCTTGAATTTGAGGAAAGAGCGCTATAGAAAGTTATTTGATTGATTGATTGAAAAAAAAGATAATGATGAAGATGAAGAAGATGATGACGATAATGATGGTGACAATGATGGTGACAATGATGATGATGATGGTGGAAATGATGATGATGATGATAATGATGGTGACAATGATGATGATGATGATGGTAATGATGATGTTTATGAGGGTTTTGAGGAAAATTGTAATTTTTATAAAAAACGCTTTAGCACAGCCTGATTGGGTTGCTAAGCAACAGTTTCAAATAGCACAAAACTAAATGCTTTATACGTTTATTCAAGAAATCATATCACTGATTTAATGATTTCGAAATCAAATCTCTAATTTAATCATTTTCAAATCAAAGAATTAAATCAATCAATTTCTGCCCCTGTTCTGGCCCCTCCTCTTCCTCCCTAATACCCCCCATTTCAGCCTCGACAGCACTGGGAAGGAGGAGGAGGAGGGTGAGGAGGAAGAGGGTTGTGATGAGAAAAGTTTTCATTCTGGACGTCTGTTGCTTCAGTGGAGGATCTATCTGAGGGACAGATGTGGCAATTAGAAAGTTTCAAGTGGTACAAATTGATTTATTTATGATTTAGTTGGAAAGTTTCAAGTGGTACAAATGGATTTATTTATGATTTAGTTGGAAAGTTTCAAGTGGTACAAATGGATTTATTTATGATTTAGTTGGAAAGTTTCAAGTGGTACAAATTGATTTATTTATGATTTAGTAAGAGAGTTTAATTTATTTATTTATTATTTAGTTGAAGAGTTTAAACTGATTTAAAATAATGTTTGAGTCGTTTTCAACTCTCTGAAACCAGCATAATTGAAAAAAGCAAATTAGCTGACTAAAAACGTTGAAGATAGAGGGAGGAGGAAGGTTTGTTGAGGGGTCTTTTATAGAAAAGTATGGGCTGGTAGACATCAAGCCTGATGTAAAAATTCGAAATAACAACAAATCAATATCTGATGGGTTTGAGGAATGCAGAAGCTTTACATGCGATTTCAAAATTAAATGTTTCTCTCGTTCAATTTAATTTTTTCCACACTGAAACATTCCACCCTTGTTTTGGAACACCACTGTACCACCAAGCATCATCATGCACCCCCATGCACCCCCATGCACCTCCATGCACTCCCATGCACCTCCATGCACCCCCATGCACCCCCATGCCCCCCCATGCACCTCCATGCACCTCCATGCACCCCCATGCACCCCCATGCCCCCCCATGCACCTCCATGCCCCCCCATGCACCCCCATGCACCTCCATGCACCCCCATGCACCTCCATGCACCTCCATGCACTCCCATGCACCTCCATGCCCCCCCATGCACCCCCATGCACCTCCATGCACCCCCATGCACCTCCATGCACCCCCATGCACCTCCATGCACCCCCATGCACCTCCATGCACCCCCATGCCCCCCCATGCACTCCCATGCCCCCCCATGCACCTCCATGCACTCCCATGCACCCCCATGCATCCCCATGCCCCCCCATGCACCCCCATGCACCACCATGCACTCCCATGCACCTCCATGCACTCCCATGCACCTCCATGCACCCCCATACACCACCATGCACCACCATGCACGACCATGCACCCCCATGCACCACCATGCACCACCATGCACCACTATGCACCCCCATGCACCTCCATGCACCTCCATGCACCTCCATGCACCTCCCACCTGGTTCATGCATCAATCCATCGCGTAGCACATTTAAGAGACGGTTGTCTTCTGGCGTCCCACTGCGGTAGAATAACAAATGACGCAGCATTCAAACAACAGCGTATTCTGCACCAAGGCTTCTTGCCTAGAGAACCTGAAGGCGCTTCACAAACCCGAAATCGATTTTAATCTTTTTTGTATTTATTCACTTTATGCAAAATATTAGAAAAGATTGAATATATTATTTGGAAAATCACAATTTAATTTTCTATTTTATCATTTATGAAGTTAATTTTGCTTCTCAAATTAGTTAAGAATGTTCAAGTTCGCTTTGGGTTCAAGATTCATTTTTCCAAGTTTGGTCTGAGTTTAGTTCGAAATGCACAGTTTCAGTTTCGAGAGGCTTGCTCCGAGTTTCCTCTCTCCTCTTCACCTTCTAATGATTAGAATCTAATTTTAAAAAATTATATTCGTTATTTACTTTTCTCAAGAGTTTGAATCAGTCAATCAATCACAACCATTTCTATAGCGCTTTTTTTCTAATTCATTAGCGCTTTCAAATATAAAATTTTTATAAACAGGTTTTTAGACTTCCTCTAATATATATATATATAAATCAATTTAAATAAAAAAACAATCGAACTTAATAATTCAACCTCACCCACATCACCATGATCATCATTGCCACAGAATCATTGTCTTTACCAATACAGCATTTAATCATCACTACAGTACCAACATTCCTACTACAACACATAATCTACATAACCACAAAACATAATCATAATTTTTCTTAATCTTCTTGCCACTGGTATTGAGGCTGCAACAGAAGGTGAAGAAGAAGATAGATAGATAGATAGATAGATAGATAGATAGATAGATAGATAGATAGATAGATAGATAGATAGATAGATAGATAGATAGATAGATAGATAGATAGATAGATAGATAGATAGATAGATAGATAGATAGATAGATAGATAGATAGATAGATAGATAGATAGATAGATAGATAGATAGATAGATAGATAGATAGATAGATAGATAGATAGATAGATAGATAGATAGATAGATAGATAGATAGATAGATAGATAGATAGATAGATAGATAGATAGATAGATAGATAGATATTTATTTGATGGATTGAAAGTTCAGACCCTTGTCGAAAATTACTTCTATGTCTTTCTCTTTGTTTGCCTGTTGCAGTTCGATGGGGTTTCCGTCTTGAGTTGCCATTCACCAGGGGCGGATTCAGGAGGGTCCGAGGGGAGGCGCGCATATTCTTTTCAGTATGGAACGGCAAAACATCAGCGCGTTTGCTCATTTTTTGTTTCCACTTATTTTATACATTTTTATATAAATAAATAAAACGCTATATGTTTTTTTAATATTTAAAATCAGAATAAAAATAGAATGCAATTTCATTTTTCAGAAAATTTTTATTGCAAATGGTTTGACTATGCGCCTACGCACTGTGATGAGACACAGACTAGTCTTCGCTCATACTTGCAAACTTGTTTTCAAACTCCTTGAATTATTTCGTTGGACACATCTCGAGACATCTTGGACACACTCGTGAGCAAATACGCTGAAGCATCCGCTAGCTCTATTGACTTAGTCCAGAATGTTTTCTTAAATTTGCTTGCATCAGTGTTGTTCCAGTTAACTGTAACTGTAACTGAAATGGTAAATTAACTGAAAAATATGATTCAGTTAACTGTAACTTTAACTGTAACTGTAATTCAATGCATAACTGTAACTGAAATAGAAACTGAAAAACAAGAATACTAACTGAATAGTAACTGAAAAATATCTACTTAAAAAATGAGAAGCGCTACAAGATAAAAAATTGGCGGATGCACGTTTTTGAGCAATAATATTATTAATTTATTTTATTCTTCGAGTCTGATTATATTAATTTAGTCACTAAATTTTAGTGTTTTACATAGTTACTTTTTTTTGACCAGTTGAATTATACAAAATTTTATGAAATTTTTAAGGTTAATAGCGGCAGAAAACAAGAAAATGCCGTATGGGCCTATTTTATTTACGAAGCTTCATGCGACAAAAGCGAATGTCAGGTTTCAGAAGAGGATGATAATGATAAGAAGAAAGTTACCAGGCAACACACTGTAGTTGATAATTATTTACGTATTAACATTTTAAAATATTATTTACCAAGTGATGAGCATAATTTATAGGCCATTTAAATTATTTCAATTAAACAGTCGTAAATATATGCAATTTCTATCATTTAGGTTCAGAGAAAATGATTTCTTTGATAAAAGATTATAAGAACAATGTAGAAGATCGAATTCGTAAAGATCTTCAAACTGGACATCGCGTTGTCATTAGCATGGATTGCTGGACTAAGAAGGGTTTAACACTTTCATGTCTGGGGATCTCAGCATCCTTTTATAATCCATCAATGCGTCGTGCAATTCAGGTCCTGCTAAATGTTCATTCTGTGTCTCACCCACATACAGGAGAAATTTTAGCACTTAAATTATTGAGTAAACTAGATTATTAGCTTCTTTTGCGCAAGACATTGTTTCAGCTCCCGCTTCACAAGCGTATGTGGAAAGGGTGTTTTAAGTGTGCCGAGACCTAACTACAGGGGAAAAAATCGCCTCAGCAAAAATCTGGAATTGAAGACATTTATGAAAATGAACAGCGTATATTATGAATAATATATTTATATATCTTTTAAATAATTTGACTTTTAAACATTAATTTGGGCTGTATTATATATAAAAATTCATTTTTTATCTTGATTAATTGTAACTGTAATTAACAAAAATAACTGAAACTTAAATAGTAACTGAAAAATTAAAATCTGCATAACTGTAACTTGAATAGTAACTGAAAAATTAAATTTTTCATAACTGTAACTTGAATAGTAACTGAAAAATTAAATTTTTCATAACTGTAACTTGAACTTGAACTGAAAAATCCGAACTGGAAAATCACTGGCTTGCATTTCTGGGAACAGTTTTGAAGTGCTCTTTTGTAATACCATTTATTATTATTATTATTATTATTATTATTTATTATTATTATTAGTCGATTCGGAACTAGAAAATTGCTGAGAAGTTTCTACTATTTATCCTTCGAGCTTACCTTTAATTTTTACTAATTCAACTTTTGGGGCTTCCATGCTTTCGAAATCATGTGTAAAATCTATAGTCAATTTAAAATGAGTAATTTGCAAATGAACAAACTTTTCTTGAATCTGTAGGGCCTTTCTCAACTTCAAAATGTATAGTTTAGTTTAGGGAGTAAGAACCACGCAGGTCTTTATAAATAAATTTAAAATATTATAATATTTAATTAATATAATACTTCAAGGAATAAATAAAATAATTCAACAAAATATTTTAGTTACTTAATTAAAAAAAAACAATAAAATTCATATTTACTTTTATTTTATTATATTACTTTATTTAGCGTGAGGTTACAGGAAACTTTACTATTTTATTCTCATTTAAAAAATACTCTATTCCAAGACATCTTAAAATTAAAAGTGGGAAAATATATTGGTATTCAACTTGTTAAATTCGTGTTTCCAAACTTTTCTTTGACAACCAAAATGACAAATGGTTAAAAGTTAAAATGAAGCTCTTCTCACCTAATTATAATATCGAAGGCGCTAAAGCATTGTATTTAAGCTGTTCCATTCTTCAGCATACTTTCCCTGTTCCTTTCTCATCCTCCTCCATTCTATTTTAACCTCAGAAATGACTGGCACAATCGAAAACACGTTTGCAAATACTTTTTATTCTTAACATTTTCTACTTTGTAAGTAAATGAAGTAATGATACACCACTCTCGACATGCTTTTCAACGCACTAAACAATATTTGCAGAGTCGAAAGCGAAGTTGTAATGCAGACTGACGAGATGAAAGGCGAAGAAGTGACAAAAGTTGCAAAAGAAAGCACAGGAGACGGTGTTGGAAATGTCGAAGATGTCGCGCCGAGTGAAGAGAACAAAGAGAACATAGAGAACAGGGCGGAAGAAGAGAAGAGTGTTTCCAAAGAGTGTCATGGTGGCATGCAAGAAGAGAGCAGTGAAGGAGAGAGCGAAGGTGCAGAAGACACCTGCCAAATGGAGGTGGTCAGTTCTGGAGAAGAAGCAAGAGACGGTGAGAAGTTTGAAATGTTTCTAAAGGAATGTTGATTATTCATAATAGCTTCAATGGATTCTTCAATGCAATGTCGACATTGGATGTGCAGAGGAGGGCTTGCTGAGTGAGGGCCGCAGAGCTCTCTTGTGTGGCGAAGTGGTCAAGGCGGTCGACCTCCTCGAGGCAGCCACCAAGCTCTTGTGAGTGCTCGTGCAGTAGTGTCTGCAACCCTCCATACACCACCATAAACCATCTCCATCATGCACCACCTCCTCCTCCACCTCCACCACACACCACCTCCACCATACACCACTTCCACCTCCTTCTCCACCTCCTCCACCATACACCACTTCCACCATACACCACCTCCACCATACACCATCTCCACCACACACCACCTCCACCATACACCGCCTCCACCACACACCGCCTCCTCCACCATACACCACTTCCACCATACACCACCTCCACCACACACCATCTCCACCATGCACCACCTCCTTCTCCACCTCCTCCACCATACACCGCCTCCACCATCTCCACCATACACCACCTCCACCATACACCACTTCCACCATACACCACCTCCACCACACACCACTTCCACCATACACCACTTCCACCTCCTTCTCCACCTCCTCCACCATACACAGCCTCCACCACACACCATCTCCACCATACACCACCTCCTTCTCCACCTCCTCCACCATACACCGCCTCCACCATACACCATCTCCACCATACACCACCTCCACCATACACCACTTCCACCATACACCACCTCCTTCTCCACCTCCTCCACCATACACCGCCTCCACCATACACCACCTCCACCATACACCACCTCCACCATACACCGCCTCCACCACACACCACTTCCACCATACACCACCTCCTTCTCCACCTCCTCCACCATACACCACATCACCACACACCACCTCCACCACACACCACCTCCACCATACACCACTTCCACCACACACCACCTCCACCATACACCACTTCCACCATACACCACCTCCACCACACACCACCTCCACCTCCTTCTCCACCTCCTCCACCATACACCACCTCCCCCACACACCACCTCCCCCACACACCACCTCCACCACACACCACCTCCACCATACACCTCCACCTCCACCACCTGCACAGCTCGGGCAAGCACGGCGAAGTCTCCCTCGAAGTAGCGCCATGTCTCTTCTCGTACGGATGTGCCTTGCTGGAGCTCGCCAAGGTGGAGAATGGAGTGCTGAGCGAGGCCCTCGACGGAGGTGAGTGGTGGTGGTGGCATGGTTGTTGGGTGGCACCACTCTTGTATGTGTGTATGTATGTAGTATGTGTGTATCTATGTATGTAGTATTTATGTATCTATCTATGTATGTAGTATGTATGTATCTATCTATGTATGTAGTATGTATCTATCTATCTATGTATGTAGTATGTGTGTATCTATGTATGTATCTATCTATATGTAGTATGTATGTATATATCTATGTATGTATATATCTATGTATGTAATATGTATCTATCTATGTATGTAGTATGTAGTATGTGTGTATCTATGTATGTATGTATGAGGTATGTATGTATCTATCTATGTATGTATGTATGAGGTATGTATGTATCTATCTATGTATGTAGTATGTAGTATGTGTGTATCTATGTATGTATGTATGAGGTATGTATGTATCTATCTATGTATGTAGTATTTATCTATGTATGTAGTATTTATCTATATATGTAGTATGTGTGTATGAGGTATGTATGTATCTATCTATGTATGTATGTATGTAGTATGTGTGTATCTATGTATGTAGTATGGGAACGGGAATAAAAGTTATTGGGATTGGTTTCTTTAACAATTATTCTTCAGCAAACTCCTAAGTATGGAAATCTCTCTTTCATCGATACTCCGTACTTAAAATAAGTATTAAATGCAATGGAAATGTATAACGAAGCCACAATTGTCATTGTCAAAATCTCCAACATTACATTTGAAGTTGTTATGGCGAGTCCAAATAGTAGGGAAATTGTAACAAATGGGTGATGATAAAAACTTGTCAGATGAATTTAATACTTTGAATTTGAATTTTTAATTTCCAAATGATTGCTCAGTTGATCATTTCAACAAAAGTAAAGATGTCCATTGATCTTATTCATATGGCAGTCTGTCTGTTGCATCCCCAGTATAACAGAATAATATTAAAAGAGTTTGGGATAGAAAATAAATAAATACCTAGACTTTCATTAGAGAAAATTTAATTCCATTTTGTACAGCCAGACCAAGCTGCAGTGCCGTTGAGGAAAAAAACAAATGATGGTTATTTAGACCTATTATGTTTGTTTTTATAAGGTAAAAATTATAATACAATTTTTATACTATCAAATTATACGAATGATTTCATATTTGCAGTTGGGGAAAATAAGAATGTTGTCAAAAAACATTTCTAACATTATTGAGGAATTAATAATAATGAACAGGAAGAAAATTCAGACGAGGATGAATCTTACAAATATTCACAATTACGTCCTACCAAAATGGAAGATTATTTTATTTGAGTAAAATGAGCAATTTTCCAATACTACAAGAAGAAGCCAAGATTTTTGTAGTATATCTGCAAGTTCTATTCCTTGTGAACGGAATTTTTCAACATGTGGTCGTTTAACTTCAGACCCAAGCTCATCTGATTTGAAAGCTAAAACTCTTGACGGTTTAACCCGTGTTAAAAGCAATAAAGACTTGATTGAATTACTCAAAAACAATCACTTACTTCAATACTTTCGTTTCAATAAATATTTGAAATTTAAATTTTATATATACCCTTTGTATATTGGTATGTGTGTGTGTATGTATATGTATGTGTGTGTGTGTGTATATGTATGTGTGTGTGTGTGTGTGTGTGTGTGTGTGTGTGTATAACGTAGGCATTGCTTGATATATTTACACAGTGATTGAGAAGATGGATGAGAGAGGGGAGGAAGGAGGAGATGGAGAGGAGAAGGAGGGAGGGGATGGTGTTGAGGAGGAGGGAGGAGTGGAGGATGCGGAGAAGTTGAGTGACCAGATCATCGACGCCATGTGTGCCCACGAGGAGGAAGAGGGAGTGACCAAAGATACCAAAGAGGGAGATGTAACCAAAGATACTAAAGAGGAAGATGTAACCAAAGATACTAAAGAGAATGAAGTAACCAAAGACACTAAAGAGGAAGATGTAACCAAAGACACTAAAGAGGAAGATGTAACCAAAGACACTAAAGAGGAAGATGTAACCAAAGACACTAAAGAGGAAGATGTAACCAAAGATACTAAAGAGGAAGATGTAACCAAAGATATTGAAAAAGAAGATGTAACCAAAGATACTGAAAAAGAAGATGTAACCAAAGATACTGAAAAAGAAGATGTAACCAAAGATACTGAAAAAGAAGATGTAACCAAAGCTACTGAAAAAGAAGATGTAACCAAAGATACTGAAAAAGAAGATGTAACCAAAGATACTGAAAAAGAAGATGTAACCAAAGATACTAAAGAGGATGAAGTAACCAAAGATACTGAAGAGGAAGATGTTGCCAAAGATACTAAAGAGGGAGATGTAACCAAAGATGATTGGGTAACCAAAGACACTAAAAAGGAAGAAGATGTAACCAAAGATACTAAAGCGAACATGGATACTGAAGAGCAGGAAGAGGAAACTAAAAAAGAGAGTGATGATGGACAAGTGAAAGGAAAAAAGGGATGTGATGATGATGATCCTCGAAAGGATGATGGTGATGATGATGATGATGGAAATAAAGAGAATGAGGATGCTGATGATAAGGAGGGTGGTGATGATAATGATGCTGATAAAAGTCAAGATGTGGGCAACTTACAGCTGGCGTGGGAGGTGGTTGAAGTGGCTCGGTCTGTGTATGAGAGGTGAGTGGGAGGGTGGTTGGATGAGAGGAGATGTAGTGGGTGGATGAGTGGGTGGGGTTGGGTGATTGGTAGGTGTAGTGGAGTGGGTTGATTGAGGGATGGAGTGCATGTGGGTGATTGCAGTCGGCGAGAACAACTGCTTTTACAAATCTTCAGTTGCGCATTGATTACGCTTCACAAAGCTTTCCTTCGAACGAGGTCAGTCTGCTCAGTCTTGCAGAGCAGACGACGACCTTTCTGACGGCTGCTCAAAATTCGTTCTATCAGCACTCCAAATCATCTTGTTTAAATATCTTTGTTTTTTGAGCCTCAACATCTTTTCATCTTCATTTCTTTAATTATTTATGAAATACTGGTTTAAATTAAATCTGTTTCATTTCCGATTAATCAATTTCAAATATTTATAATTATTCCAAAACCCTTTTGGTTACTTGGTCCCGAATTGATCGGCCCTGGAGCACGGTTGCTTCAACTCCATCGTCCAAATAAAGACATCACAGTTCAGACCAGGCTTGCAGGGCCGCCTATTTTTTCCGACTCGGTTCCGTTTTGGAACTTTGACGGCTCCCTATGGAGGGGGCGTCACGAATCTGCTGAACTCACGACTGAAACATTCTCTCAACACGATGATGATGATGATGATGATGACAGTTCTTGCACACTGCAGGATTAACAGTGCTTTCTGAGCAAAAAGTTGACATTATTTTA
Source organism: Piscicola geometra (assembly GCA_943735955.1). Lineage (NCBI taxonomy): Eukaryota > Metazoa > Annelida > Clitellata > Hirudinida > Piscicolidae > Piscicola > Piscicola geometra. Next base: position 4,494,944 of record OX030971.1, on the reverse strand, counting down.
TTTTATTTTTCTTAGTTAAAGATGTTGTGGGAATGAAATTGTTGTGTTGCATTCTAGACGGTCAGTCCTAATTATTTCAGTCCTAATTATTTCAGTCCTAATTAGTTCAGTCCTAATTAGTTCAGTTCTAATTAGTTCAGTCCTAATTAGTTCAGTCCTAATTAGTTCAGTCCTAATTAGTTCAGTCCTAATTAGTTCAGTCCTAATTAGATCAGTCCTAATTAGTTCAGTCCTAATTAGTTCAGTTCTAATTAGTTCAGTCCTAATTAGTTCAGTCCTAATTAGTTGATGCATTCTTATTTATCATGGATTGCGTGTTCTACTATTGAGAGAATATTTCTTGATTGATTGATTGTGCATTTTCTTGCAGGAGGTATGAGAAGCTGCTGGGAGAAGTGGAGGAGGGAGGGAAGGTGGGAAAGGTGGAGGAGGGAGGGAAGGGAGAGGTGGAGGAGGGAGGGAAGGGAGAGGAGGGAGATGGACGAAAGGAAGAAGTGGAGGAAGTGAGGAGAGCTCTTGTCGACTGTCACTTCAAACTGGGAGAAATCTCTATTGAGTCTGGTGAGATCATCATCATATCCACTCGTATACTCATTCTTAACTCATCATCATCATATCCAATCCTACCACCGCCACCTCCACCACAGAGAACTACCAGACAGCACTGCAGGAGTTCAACAAAGTGCAGCACCTCCTTACCTCCACCACCACCACCACCCTCCCCCATCATCCCACCTCTCCTCCTCCTCCTCCTCCTCCTCCTGCACCCGCACACGACCGCAGGAGGGCTGAGTGTGCCTACCAGATGGGTGCGTGTTGTTGTTGCTGTGGTGGTGTTAGGGGCTGCTATGGTAGCGAGTTGTGGTTGCAGTGATGATGATGATGTGCCGCTGTAGATGGTGGTGGTGATGATGATGATGTGCCCTGTAGATGGTGATGATGATGATGATGTGCCCCTCTAGATGGTGGTGATGATGATGATGTGCCCTGTAGATGGTGATGATGATTATGATGTGCCCTGTAGATGGTGGTGATGATGATGATGTGCCTCTGTAGATGGTGATGATGATGATGATGTGCCTCTGTAGATGGGGGTGATGATGATGATGATGTGCCCTGTAGATGGTGATGATGATGATGATGTGCCCTGTAGATGGTGATGATGATGATGATGTGCCTCTGTAGATGGGGGTGATGATGATGGTGTGCCCTGTAGATGGTGGTGATGATGATGATGATGTGCCCTGTAGATGGTGATGATGATGATGTGTCCCTCGAATGCAGGTGTCACGTGCGCCCACTTGCACCTGTACGAGCAGGCGCTTGAGCACCTGCAGCAGTCAGCTGACGTCATCAATCTACGCATCCACTTCCTGCAGTCTCAGGTGTGTGTTCGTGTGCTTTTGTCTCTGTGTGTCCGTGTGCTTTTGTCTCTGTGTGTGTCCGTGTGCTTTTGTCTCTGTGTGTCCGTGTGCTTTTGTCTCTGTGTGTGTCCGTGTGCTTTTGTCTCTGTGTGTCCGTGTGCTTTTGTGTCTGTGTGTGTCCGTGTGTGTGTTTGTTTAAGTGAGTGAGTTTTTGTTTTGATGGGGATAGGGTTGTTTTTGTGACCTATCTATCAGAACTATTATATGAAAACCATCATCATCTTCTTCATCATCATCTTCATTATCATCTTCAACATCATCATCATCATGACTAGCTGGAGGAGGATGGAAGCAAGAAGGAAGAAGTGATGAAGGAACTGCAAGAGATCAAAGCCCTCCTGCCTGACGTCAATGAGAAGGTGTGTGTGTGTGTGTCTCTGTGTGTGTGTGTGTGTGTCTGTGTGTGTCTCTGTGTGTGTGTCTGTGTGTGTGTGAGAGAGTCTTTTCATGTCATATTCCTCCATCCTCCTCCTCGCTCCGAATGGCTTGGTTGTCGTGCTAGAGAGCTCTTCATTCATCATTGACAACCCTCGAGAATTCTGTTCTATGCAATATCCCTTCATTCAACATGTGAATTGACGAAATGTCTTGAGCATTCCCGTTCGTTTGACTGGAAGTTGTGAGGCTTGTTTGCTTGCTTGCAGATCGAGGACACCAGAGAGGAAGGCAAGTTGTATGCAAGCCTCCACTCCAAGATATCCTCCCTCGTCTCTACCGTCCCTGCTGCTGGCGGTGATGGTAACGATTGTATCATTACCACTTCTTCCACTCCTCTAGAGGCTAACGATGTGTCCCACTTGGTCCGCAAGAAGGTGAGTTCAATCCTTCACTCATTGGGATCGTCATCATCATCATCTTCATGACCGTCATCATCATCTTCATCATCATTATCTTCATCATTTTATTATCTTAATGATCTTCATCATCATCTTCATCTTCTTCATCATCATCATCATGATGCTTCAGCGCAAAGTGGAGGATGTTGTGGTGGAGGAGGCGGATGCAAAGAAGGCGAAGGTGGAGGGCGGTGCTGATGATGATCCTCAGGAGTCCTGACTTCGCAAGCATCATGAACGCACCTTGACTGCTGCAGTGTTCGACACTTTATCTCGCTTTGCACCTTGCTCAATTGCATCACCATCATTATCAGGAGTATTTGAAACCACTACTACTACTACTACTGCTACTCCCACTACTACTACTGCTACTATCACTACTACTACTACTACCACTATTACTGCTACTGCCATGAAAGAATGATCTCATCACTTCTCTTGTTTTATATGTGTAACTCATTTGTATGCTCGGACGACCTTTTATGTGTGTCTAAATGACTTTTTATGTGTGTATGTACAGACCCTTATGATAATTGATGTCTTAGCTTTTCTAGGTGTGTATGTATAGACTTTTATGATAAATGATTGTGTATGTCTTTTATATTCTTGAGTATTAAATAAATTCTGCAATGTCTTGCCTCTTGCCCCTGCACAACTCAAGTGGTCTAGGAGGGCCCATCCGACCCATAATAGTGCCCGTAGGCGATAACTACTTTTTTGTGTACATTTCTCAGTATATAGAAGTTTAAACAAAGTTAAAAATACTGAAGAGAAAAAAATTAATATACCTATTTTTTAGTATGTTAAAAATTATTTTAGATATTTTTCTTAATATTTTGAAATTAAGTTGGTTTCTCTTTTCTACTTAAAAAAGAAAATAATCTACAAAATTCAGTGCGTTTTCATCTATTATGGGCTGAATTGACTGCAATTTCTCTAAGGGACAGACAGACATTGCTGGCTGGTTGAGTGCTGGCATGTCGATGTGGAGGAAGGAAGGCAACTTGAACGACATTGAAGCGTGTCTTCGAGGTGCAAGAAGGTGACAAACAACGCTGAATGACTTTGAAAGTAGACGAGAGAGAAGTTAATATCGAAACAGGCGTGCATGAGCGGTCGTCATTAGAATCCATGAAGTGAAAACTGGATGAAGGAAGGGTGATCAGACAGACGCAGTGTTGGAGTAGCCGAGTTGGCTCTGCAGAGAGGCCAACACCTCCCTCTCCTTCTCCCTCTTCTCTTCCAAGTCCTTCACCAGCGCATCGAACCTCTTCCTGGTGATGATGATGATAGTGATGGTGGTAGTGGTGATGATGATAGTGATGATGGTAGTGGTGATGATAATAGTGATGGTGGTAGTGGTGATGATAATAGTGGTGAATATCCATTAGTTGCGTTGAGAGTATTGTTATAGTTAGTAATAACCACCGCCATGGACATTACCATTTCAACAATTTGTCTCAGAACTAAGGAGTCAAGAAATAGTTGTCCGAAAAATTATGGTCGTCTGAGCAATCTGGTCCTACACTACATGCCTCACTTTCCCCTACCACCACTACCTCCACCACCACCACCTCCACCTCCACACCACCACTACCTCCACCTCCAGACCCCCTCCTCACGAACTTCTCTCCATCAATGTAGCTGATCCTCTTGCTGACATTCTCGACCGCCTCGACCACCTCCTGTCTCATCAACATCGGTCCCACCATCTTGTACACCGCGCAGTCGTCGCTCAACAACTTCAACTCCTGGACGTCATGGTGTGGTGGCATGAAGTGGTGGTGGTGGCATCAGATAATGCGATGAAAGAGCACATTTTATTATTACAAAATTTTTGGGATAGGTTGGATGTGAGGTTTTAAAATGAATTATTAAGATTATTTTGGGCCTATATGAATACTAAAAAATCACATCACTATTTAATATAATTCAAATTAAAATTAATTTTAATTGATTAATAAATATATCATTAATGATTAATGGATAGACATAAATACGAGCAAATTAAGGTGAAGCATCATGTTGAGCGAGGCTGAGAGAAAGACGCTCACGTCCAGAACGATGGTGTTTTCAGTCTTTTGCGCCTCCAACTGCTGTCTCAGCTTGACATTCTTGGAAAAATCTTTAAGACTTAGTTAGATCGCAATTCTTCCATGAATTTTAAAATGGTACAATAATAAATTCAAACCGGTTTCAATCTTTTTGTAAACATCGATTTCATCTTGGAGTTTCTTTTGCAAAGCTTGATTAGCCATTTTCACTACTATTTTGTCGCTCGAGCATAGACTAAACAAAAATGATCAAGTCTTAAAAATAATAGTTGGGAATGTTTGGTTTGGTAATCGAAATATATATATAAGTATATATTATTCGTTCCAAAAATGCTAATAAACCTATAAAATACTTAATAATGAATATGAAAATAAAATAACAGAAGATATTTTTACACTTATACAAGGCCATCAAGAGGAAATTCACTTAAATTATCCAAAAACATTGTAAAAAAAACACAATGAAAAAATGGGTTAGATCCGCCAAAGCGGTGCAGAATTTAACTAGCCCCGCCCACATTTACAATGCTGGCAAATGTAGGAACACATTCGTACAATTATGTATTTTGGAATATTGCTATATATGCTTTGTTTGCTGCATGCTATGCATGTTATTTTGGAATATACTTATGTTTGTGCATATTCTATAGAATATTTAACTGTTCAAGCTTTCGATAAAGAGTCTGAATGGAGTCTGTATCACTGATGTTTGTATCAGTGATATTCAGTAATTTTATTTCTAGAACAATAAGTCTTAAAGACAGTCTTTCGAACGATTTTATGACACTCATCTGTTATTATTATTATTATTATTATTATTATTATTATTATTATTATTATTATTATTATTATTATTATTATTATTATTATTATTATTGTTATTATTATTATTATTATTATTATTATTATTATTATTATTATTATTATACAAACACACACATCTTTTGAAAAATTAGTATTTATTACAAACTTTATTACAAACTGTCTTTCAAACAATTTATCTGGATGAGTGGCAGTTAGCGCGTCTGAATCACCATCTGCACCGCTTTGGCAGATCTGACCCACATTTTTAAAAAATCAGTTTATAATATCCGTTACCAGGTTTTCTATCTATCGAGTGATATCGACTGCATGGATGGCTATATGTTCGATCGTCGCTGGCTGTCACTCCTTTCTGCATGCGTCCCAATCAGTGAGCCTCGTCGATGGTGGAGGTTGGTTAGGAAGCTGCCATTTTGAAAAAAGATATACATTTTTTGAGCACTTCTTAAATAAAATCAATACTTTTATATGATTTATATGACTATTTTGTTCATCACACCCAATCGTACCTTTTATGGTTAAAATGGACTTTCTATATTTCTGACTAAATTCAGGTTTATTTATGATATTTTGCATTCGAAATTAAGTATTTTTTAAACAATAAAATATTCTAAATGGCTTCAGCAACAACAAAGGGAAAAACTTCCACAACAAAATATCACTTTTGCAAATACCTCTTCTGCACCTCTTGTCTCACCCTCAACACCAGTGCCAAGAGAATTCAGCAAGGTCTGTTGAGGCAAGGCTGCAGCAGAAATAGGTGACAACAACTTCAGTCTTGCCAAGGTTCTCTTCTGCATCTCCAGTCTCACCCTCAACACCAGCTCCAAGAGAATCCAGAAAGATGCGTTTGTAGGAATGATGGTTCTGTAGTAGGAATGATGGTTCTGTAGTAGGAATGATTGTTCTGTGGTGATGTTGAAGATGCTGTATTGGTAATTACAATGATGATTTGTGGTTTAAATAATTTAACAAATTAATTGTAAACCACCTTTTGAAATTAAAAGCTATATATATATATATATATATTTTATAAATGAATATATATATTCATTTGATTATTTAAAAAAAAAATTATTATTCAAATTGATTGGTTATGTAAGCTTCTATAACATTTTTTATGTTCCCCTGGTGAATAAGAATTATTTTGTAAATTAATACGTTTATACTTTGAGCAGAGGTCAAGGTTGATATACACATTCGTTCTCCTTGGGCGTTCCACTGAGCTTGTTGGATGACCAAGTTCTCTAAATATTCTTGTTTCGTTCAACATTTCAGGTTAGGGCACAATAACTGTCACCTCTCGGTTGCTTAAAGTCTGTTTCACATGTGTGTGTGTGCAACCATCCCAAGAATTGAGATACGCCTTCTTCGTCCCTTATAGAATTTGTCAAATCGTTGTTCAACGTTCGGCATATCGTCGTAATGGTTATAAATATCATCCGGATTGCATATTAATTTTATTTAATAGTAATTTTAATAAAAAATTATGCCTTCAAAGCAATAAAAGAATTAATAAAAAAAATAAATTTAAAATCAGTAAACAAATTTATGGCTAGTAAATTCAATTTAATTCTACTGGTTATGAGATGATTATATTTTGTCTTTAAGAAGTTCGCTCGGAAAGATATGATTTAAGCCAGTTAAGGGAAGATCCAGAAATATTAAAGGAAGAATCTAAAACATTTAATAAAAGAGTATGGTCGACAGTGTCAAAAGCAGCTGAAAAGTCGAGGCATAAAAGAAGAGTTGATGCATTAGAATCAGAAGTTAAAATAAGGCCATTATAGAGTTTAAGTAAAACAGTTTCAGTGGAGTGGCCAATTCGGAGACCAGATTGAGAGGAAGGAAGAAGTGAGTGTTTTTCTAGATAGAAGATTAATTGTTGAGAAGTAACTTTTTTGAGGAGCTTAAAAAGAAAGAAAAGGCTTTTTTATTTTTTTGGTTAGCAGATGCCATCTTGGCAGCCGCTTTAACCGTTTAATGATTTTGTTAAATAGTTTGTCTTCTGATCCAATAATTTAGTTTTTATAAACTTTAAAGAATAATTATAATTTATATCTTTTCTTGTTTTTTGGTTTTTAAATTTTTCGCTTGTCAAATCTTGCTCTCGGAATGAAAATCTTCAACCAATAACTGTCTAACGGACTACAAGAAAAACTTATTTAAAAGGACGAAGTGCCAAGGCCTCAAGTTGAGCACCAGTGCACAGCCTGCAAGCACCCACTGGCTACCTACTTCACAAGGCAGATGAGCTCTGCAGATGAAGGACAGACTGTCAGAACGAATCTTCTACACATGACTGTTTATGTCTATTATCTATTGAAAACTGGTCTAGCTCAATGTCTTTAAAATTGAATCCACTAAAATTTGAACTTATATTTTTTGATAAAAATGGTAAACTAATTAATGATCCATGTAATTTTTTCTTTCCTACTATTGTTTTATCTAATCATAGTTGTAGCTTAGGATTTATTTCTGACTCAAAACTAACCTTATCAAACCAACTTCTATTTGTTACTGAATCTTGCTATTTTCATCTCAGACGTATCAGACAATTATTACCTTACTTAGATGACCCTTCTTTAAAGATGTTAGTTTTTGCACTTTTTATATCTCGAATTGACTACTGTAATTCACTCTATTATAATTGACTTTAAAGTACTTTAAAACCATTTTAATTATGCTGCTAGAATCGTTAGCCGTACTCCTATTTATCATCACATTTGCAGGTCCATATATTTGGATCTCATTATCTCCTTATTTAACTACTTCTAAATCATTATTTACTTTAATACATTTATTTAAGAGCACTCTTGAATGTGAGGAAAGAGCGCTATAAAAATTGATTTGATTGATTGATTGAATGGTGCGTTTTCGCAACTTTGACGTAATATATCATAAGATTTTTAATAAGCCTAGTTTTTTATTTCAATAGTTATTATGAAAAAAAAATTTATTATTATTTTAATGTATAATAAAATTTATTAAATTAAAATTAAAAGTTGAATTTTGTAGATGAATGTTGATTTTTATATTTCGAAAAAAACTCCGAACCGCAAATGCTTCACACTTGAAGCTTTTATTGAAGATAATATAATTTTTAACCTCTCATAGATTGATTAGGAAATTTAAAAAAAGATAAAATTCGTCGTCAGTGTCGTCTTTGAAATACCACGACAGTTTATGAGTGCTGTTGTAATTCACGTTAAATAAGTTTCTTGGTTGTAATTAAATCAATAATAATAATTATTATAACTAATAAAATAATTAGAAGTCATAATTTTATCGAACTATTTGCTATTGAAATTTATTTTTGTCTTAATAAATGTGGTTTGAATCAATTTATTTATGATTTCTTACTGCACAGAAGTATGTCACACTTCCCGCTCACGTTACGTTTTCGCAACATTTTGCCCCATTAAAACTTATGAAATAATTGTTTTCAATTTTTCTTGAGTTGTTATTATAACCATATAATGCAAGTCTAAATGTAAAATTCCTGTTAACTTTTTTGTCGGGTAGCGGCGGTAAATGGGCTAAATAAAAAATATCAATTATAATTGGTAAAAAATTTAGATAGTTTATTAATGATACAGAAGAAAAACTACAAACCAAGTTGCATAGTATCCTTAGAGTTACTTCATCAGACTGATCCGCACGTAAACTTGTTGATGTGTTTTTAAGCTGTCTTTGCACAGTTTCAGCACCCTTTCCATGAAGGTTGGATAATTCTGAAAGCCCGAGAACCATTTTGTCTATCTGCGTTGTTCTTTATATATTGTGTCATGGCTGGAAAAATTTACATATGGAAAGTGTAAAGATTTAAGAGTGTAGTTAAGGCCTAGTGGTGTTCTATTTTTCCCAAGAATTTGTAACATGTTAGTGTCATTTTGGTTGGATCTCTATGTTCTGTGTTGATATATGAAATGTTTCGTGAGATAAAGACCCGATGGCCATCCAGAGAAAATATCATTGTCCTATGGCATATTGAAAAATTGATTACCCCTCCCTCCACCAAAAATACTCACCGATTTTCGATAAATTGCGAGGCCTTCGCGTTGGTCTGAGGGGTCATTGTTAGCATTGTTGCCACCAAACAAGAAGACAACTCTCAAACCAAAGATCCACCATCACTTAAGCCTTAAGGGTTGAATCGGTTGAAGGGTGAATCGACTGCATAACATATAAAAGACTTTAGCTTGCGCTTCCGGTCACTACATTCCCTAAATAAAACTAATGTTAGAGCCGTTAATTCTTCATCACTTTATAAGTGACAAACATGTTTTATTGGGAATAAAAAAAACTCTTAACGAATTGTAATTGCATGAAATAATTAGCTAAACAAGACGGTCTCTCAGCTAACAGTGGTGCAAGGGGTTTAGAAAAGTAATGAATGGGGAATGCTGAAACCCATTTTAGATTACGTTCAGATGCTTAATTTGTAATACATAAACAAGATAAACATTTATGGAGTGTCCACTTGTGTCATGAAGTGATCAATCGACAGTTCACTGACTCTAGCACCTTGTGCCGCATGCATTGAACTACTGTCCAGAGTCCTCCTCTTCATGGCCTGCCTCTGCCTACCCCTCATCCTCCTCCATGTCGTTGTCGTAGTATGCGATGTTGTCGTTGTTGAACGAGGTCGACTGCTTCTTCGGCTTGCGACCCAGTCCCACTTTCTTCTGCCTGCCATGGTTGCGCACTTGGTGGTTCAGCAGGCTGCTGTGTGACTTGTAGGAGTTCTTGCAGATCTTGCACACATACTGCACCAGCGTTCTCTTGCCGAACGAATACGCATCACCCCCTCCTCCACTCTCCTCCAGTGAAGACCATCCGTCGTTCAAAGTCTTTGCTCTGCCACGCCCCCCTCGAGACGTCCCCATCTGAGCCCTTCTTTCACCCCTGCTTCCACCACCTCCCCTGCTCGGAACCAGAGCCATATTGTTGGCATGTGCTTGTTGGAGTTGTTGTTGTGGCCTGAAGTGGTTTTGTTGCTGCATCATGTGGTGCTGTGGAGTGGTGGGTTGTTGTTGCTGTTGATACATGCGATGTTGTGGAGTGGTGGGTTGTTGTTGCTGTTTATACATGCGGTGGAGGGGGGTGGTGGGTTGTTGTTGTTGTTTATACATGCGGTGGAGGGGGGTGGTGGGAGCTGACAAGGGGGGCCTCATGACCTGCTTCGGGGGAGTGCCCTGGACCATCGGACTGCCCATTCGCATCCCTTGCATCACCTGACCCGGGTTCTGACAGTATTTTATTAATTTCATCATACACATAGAAAGATATGTATTATTTTTAAATAAAAAAAGAGGTTTGACTGTGTTGTTAAGTCTGCTTTAAGTGTTAGGACAGCCTTAAAGATATTCTTTCAAAGGGATATTATTATTCGTAATAAAAAAACATTGTAAATTTTCAAATAATATTCTAGTCAACTAACTTTATGAATACTGAACAAATTTTTAACAATTGAAAAAAAGTGCATACATTTTTTATTGGAGTCCCTTGGAGCCTATTGGGTTGTGGTGGCTGTTGTTGCAAGCAATTTTGTTTCTTTTGTAATTGTTGCTGGTTGTATTTGAATGGTTGGTTTTGTTGTGGTGGCATTTGTTGAGCATGTTGTTTTGTTGCATCAATAGTTGATTCTCGACACTCAACATTTTTTGGTTGGGCGTCAGATTTAATTTTTTTTTATTGTCATCAAAGACGTTGTTACTTATAAAGTTGTTATTGAGATTTTTGTTGTTTGCATTGTTGCTGGCAACTTCGTGAGTCTTGTTGATCATGCCGCCACTGCTACTCAGAACTATTTCGCTGCTGCGCGGAATTTGGAAGATCGACTGGTTATCCAAGTCGTCTGTAAAAGCAGGCGACAGGAAGGTAACACCTAAATTGTTTGCAGTCTTTTCACCTGCGTGTAGTTTCATTCTCTTATGAGGATTCTGTTGCTCCATGCCAGGTGACGTAGTGCAAGTAACTTCCTGGCAGTTTTCCTCCTGTACCACATCCTCAGGCCTGATATTTTTGTCGATGTGAATGACTGATACCTCGGCATGGTCCACTGTCACACTAATGACAGCACGAATTTCAATTTGAATTCGAAATCTTAAACTTGTTTTAGGAATCAAAACTACGCTATCGGATATTAATTATTCCATCTTCTCTCTTTCACCAGCCATTTTCGAATGTTTAACTATCCAATTCAAATAAAACTCGAACCAATCGACGAGCGCACGTTTATTTCTAAACGCAGTGACTCCAGACACCGGAAATGTTATAATGATGGTTGGTAGGGATAATTAAGTAAATAAATAAATAAATATTTTTTATATAAATGCTTAGAAAAATTGTAACAAAATCGCAGAATATATTTATTATTATTGTAAATATTCACAAAATTTTTGGTCAAAATTTGTTTTAAATTCATTTTTATAACATCTATTTGGCGCTATATTTGGATATCATCGAGATGGCTGAAATCACCGAAAACGTTAAATTTTCAGTTGGAGATGAATTTAATTAGGTAGTCGCATAAATTTTTCAAGTTATCTTTTCGAAAATGAAATTATAATTTTCTGAAAAATAAGTTTAAAACATAAATAAATATATAAAATATATTCTTAAAAATTATTTATAACGAAGATAGAGCCATTTAAAAGTTGAAATTAGCATCAAAGATTTTACATTGTGTTACGCTAAAAAAGTGACGCACACTTCTAAGCATTGTTTAAAATCCAGTTTGCGGCTTGTATAAGCGACATAATTCAAACTTCATTTTTTTATCAATTAAAATAAGTTTAATTTATTATTATTTTTACAATTAAAATAAATAACGTTTTTACTTCTTTTATTATGAAAAATGAGCACAATTCACCGTATATAGCATGTCTGTATTGATTGAGGGTTGGAATTTAAAGTTTAAATTTTAAACGGATCATTAAGAAATAATACAACTTCACTTATATTGTTATCCTTTCTTAATCTGTTTATAGAGCCATAAACATTAGCGATTGCCTCACTAATTGTGCAATAATTAACAGTAAAACTAATCCGCCTATCCATTAAATTGCTTATTACTTCATTCCACTTGGGACGCCTCTTACCCCTAGCAGGCTCAGGAAGAAATGAATAGACAAAACCATTTAGAAGTGGTTCTGAGGGGTTGGAATAAATTTCTTTAACAAAAACCCTCAAGTCAAACTCCTTATTCATCAACACACCAGCACGCTCACTATTATTTATTTCCTTGGTCGAGTACGAATATCTTAGTAATCTTTTGAGAAAAAAATTATTAATTCTAATATAAAATATAATAAATAATAAAAATAATTATTTGGAATGAATTAGTTTTTATAATTGATTGAGGTTAATTAATACATTTAATTATAAACCGAACAGCCAATATCTTAGTGATGCCTATTTGACAAACTAAATCGATTATCCTATTTTGTTTTGTGAATAGCACACTAACTTAAATAGTTACTCGATTTTGTTTTTCCAATCCTTATTTTTGAACTATCCTATGATATGATATCGAAAATTTCACTTCTCTCGCAAATCCAAGGACAGAGCAGCAACCCCCCGAAAGAGGTGCCTAGTTGACAAAGTTGTCAAATAGTGTTTATCGATTCGCGCACAAACTAAATTGAATATTCGAATCTGTCGATCAGTCTGCCGAGGAAGCAGAAGATGCTGCAGGTGCGAAGGCTGATCGAGCGCGAGAATGTGCTGCAGGACAAGCTGACCGCGATGCTGAAGAAGATCCAGGACGACGAAGACGAGATCGAGAAGGAGTTGGTGAGGAGGCAGCTGAAGCAGGTGATGCAGGAGGCAGGCCATGCAGGCAGGCAGCAGGAGGAGGAAGAGGAGGAGGACAGTGATGCTTATTACACCTCGAAGGAAACAAACAAAAGCAACGGAGACCTCACTCCCTTCATGAAACCTTCCTCAGAAAACCACCAATCTCCAAGAGATCCATCCCTACACAAGCACCACAACAGCAACAACCACCAAGACAACACCTACCACAACAGCAACAACCACCAAGACGGCACCTACCACAGCAGTAACAACCACCAAGACGACACCTACCACAGCAGTAACAACCACCAAGACAACACCTACCACAACAGCAACAACCACCAAGACAACACCTACCACAACAGCAACAACCACCAAGACAACACCTACCACAGCAGTAACAACCACCAAGACAACACCTACCACAGCAGTAGCAACCACCAAGACGACACCTACCACAAAGGAATGGACCTCTTGCTGCAGACCGAGGCTCCCAACGACCCCCTCGAAGCCTACTTCAACTCCTCCACTCGTGCACCACCAACGGCCCATGTAGCCTACACCAGGCTCTCGCATGCAGACTCCATAGACCACTCTGAGTTGCAGACAGGCCTCTCGAGACGTGAAAAGCCCTTCCAAACGACTTCTGAGCGGAAGAAGAGCGAGCAAGTCTCGGAGACTCCCCGCTGGAAGCACGACTTCATCGGGAGCAGGTTCTCGTTGCCCTCTTCCACCCGCTCAGAGCCTCCCAAGAACAAGAAAGACTGGTCCTCCTACCTCCCGTCCTCCAACAGCCCTCCAAAGACCTCACAAACTGCCAGCAGGACCACCTCGAGGCTTCTCCCCTCCCCCTTCGAAAGCCTTTATGGAACGGACCAACGAAGGGGAGTGGTCGCTAAGTCATCAAATGACGTCACAGACTCGCCTTCAGACCTCTACGAGAGAGCAAGTCGTCCTTCTGAGAGCAGTGGCCTGGCAAGAAGAGACCTTTCAAAGTACTCTGCGGCCAAGTACAATGACAAATACGATTTTGACAACTACAACTGGCAACAAATATACAACTGGCAACAAATATACAACTGACAACAAATATACAACTGACAACAAATATACAACTGACAACAAATACAACAGCAAATACGACAATGACACCGGCACAGACAGCAACACGCATGACAAAGACAGCAGCAGAAAGTACTCGAAGAGCTTGGATGAGGTGGTGAAGGCCATCAGTCTCTCAAACAACTACTGCGCGAACTCAGTCACTGCGGCCAGTAGCAGCAACCACTCCACCCCTCAAAGCCACCACTCCACCCCTCCAAGCCACCACTCCACCCCTCCAAGCAACCACTCCACCCCTCCAAGCCACCACTCCACCCCTCAAAGCCACCACTCCACCCCTCCAAGCCACCACTCCACCCCTCCAAGCAACCACTCCACCCCTCCAAGCCACCACTCCACCCCTCAAAGCCACCACTCCACCCCTCAAAGCCACCACTCCACCCCTCCAAGCAACCACTCCACCCCTCAAAGCCACCACTCCACCCCTCCAAGCCACCACTCCACCCCTCCAAGCAACCACTCCACCCCTCCAAGCAACCACTCCACTCCTCCAAGCCACCACTCCCACCCCTCCAAGCAACCACTCCACCCCTCCAAGCAACCACTCCACCCCTCAAAGCCACCACTCCACCCCTCCAAGCCACCACTCCACCCCTCCAAGCAACCACTCCACCCCTCCAAGCCACCACTCCACTCCTCCAAGCCACCACTCCCACCCCTCCAAGCAACCACTCCACCCCTCCAAGCAACCACTCCACCCCTCCAAGCAACCACTCCACCCCTCCAAGCAACCACTCCACCCCTCCAAGCAACCACTCCACCCCTCCATGCAACCACTCCACCCCTCAAAGCCACCACTCCCACCTCTTCGACTACCAAGGAGGTGCTTACCGGAGTGCTGATGAACAAGGGAGGGGGTCAAGCAGGAGGCACACAGACAGGCAGACGGGCAGCTACGTGTACGTGGACAGAGGCAGGAACGTCAACGTGGTGGTGGACACTGAAGGGCACACCTCCAGACACGGAAGACCACTCATTTACGAGTTGGAGATCTGAGCACCCAGCCGAATGCTTGACTTCTTCGAAGACTTTTATTTTCAAAGAACAACTAGAAGTTATGGAAACGGGAATATTTCTTGCGAGCACTCAATTCTGACGCAAGCGCTCTTTATGCTTCATGAAGCCTGCTAGGGTCAGGGTCTGCTTCGATTGCTTTGAAAACTTGCACAGAGCACTTGCACAGAGCACTTGCACAGAGCACTTGCACAGAGCACTTGCACAGAGCACTTGCACAGAGCACTTGCACAGAGCACTTGCACAGAGCACTTGCACAGAGCACTTGCACAGAGCACTTGCACAGAGCACTTGCACAGAGCACTTGCACAGAGCACTTGCTTCCAAACGAATCAGCTTCCCCTTCAAAGTTCTTTTCATCGAATAAAGGTGTCTTTATTTCTCATTTTTTCTATGTTATATTCTCGGATGATGACGTTTGCAGTGATGGCGATAATAGTGACGATGATGTAGTTGATATGAGTCATGGTCCATACAGAATGTCGTTTACGAGACAAATGTCAATGTCAGAGATATTAGCGATGGAGCTTCGTTATCAGTGGCATCATCATACTCATTATTTTCATCGTCACCATCACCATTATCATCACATCTAGTATTTTCATCATCCTCACCATCATCATCATCATCACCATTATCATCATCATCACCCTTCTTAAAGCAGACTCTCCGTCTCCGATGAGGTTCATGAAGAGGCTCTCCTGCCTTTGAATGGTCATCTGCATGATGATAATGATGATAATTATGATGACGATGATGATGATGACGATGATGATGATGATGATGATAACGATGATGATGATAACGATGATGATGATGACGACGATGATAATGATGATGATGATGATGAAAATGATAATGATGATGCTGATGAAAATTACGATTATAACACTTTTTGTGGCTTGGAATCAGTTTAATGTTGAATTTTTAGAAACTGTCAAGCTAATCATCATCATCATCATCATCATCATCATCATCATCAGGCGCGAATACAGGTCACGTGTCCCTTCCTAACAACCACCAAAGCTCAAATATTATTTTTCCTTCTATAAAGCGAAATTGACCATATGTTATAAAAATTATTAAACAAACTGGCAAAAAAGGCTATAAGAAGGCTATAAGAAGTATAAGAAGTAATTGTTTGAAAGATTGACTTTTGAGAGTTGCAGCTGGCAGTGCAGTGGTGCAGGGAGGGTAGTGCAGTGGTGCAGGGAGGACAGTGCAGTGGTGCAGGGAGGGCAGTGCAGTGGTGCAGGGAGGACAGTGCAGTGGTGCAGGGAGGACAGTGCAGTGGTGCAGGGAGGGCAGTGCAGGGAGGGCAGTGCAGTGGTGCAGGGAGGGCAGTGCAGTGGTGCAGGGAGGGCAGTGCAGTGGTGCAGGGAGGGCAGTGCAGTGGTGCAGGGAGGGCAGTGCAGTGGTGCATGGATGAGGTGAGGGGAGGTTTGGAGGAGGTGCATGGATGAGGTGAGGGGAGGTTTGGAGGAGGTGCAAGAAAAGAGGAAGATGCAGAAAACAGAAGAGTGTGCTCGAAAACAGTTCGACGTGACAACGCCTGGTAGAAGAGAGAGAGAGAGAGGAGTGGAAGGTGCTCTGACATCCATTTTCGTGCTTGTGCCCTTCTCTAGATCCGCCCCTGATCATGTATCATCATAATCAACCTCATCATCATCATCATCACCATCATCATCATCATCACCATCATCATCATCATCATGACCTTGAATGTGATGTAGTGAGTGGAGAGGGGGGATGGAGAGGTGGTTGATGAAGGGGTAGACGAAGTAGAAAGAGAGGATGAAGACGCCCAAAAACAACGATGGAATGTTGATGGACCAGTGTCTGCGGCAGAGTGACGTCACGATTGCAACAACACGATGATGTGGTCATGCCAGAGATAACTACATTGATATAAACTCTTACGATCATTCAAATAACTCTTTGAATTATACAATGATAAAGTGTAACAAATGATACATAACAAATGATACATAAAAGTAATGATGATGATGATGATACTTGTGAGGGAAGTTGTAGATGCTGATGGAGTGAAGGTAAGTGTTAGGAAGGTATGCCCATGCCAAGAAAGCAGCTGCGGTGGTGATGATAATGATGGCTGAAAAAAATTTTGATTTTATTCATTTCTGTGAAATTTTCACAGAAAATAAAATTAAAAATTATGATAAGTGTGGTAGGTGTGGTGGTGATGATGATGATGAGTGTGGTGGTGGTGATGATGATGAGTGTGGTAGGTGTGGTGGTGGTGATGATGATGATGATGAGTGTGGTAGGTGTGGTGGTGGTGATGATGATGATGATGATGAGTGTGGTGGTGATGATGATGATGAGTGTGGTAGGTGTGGTGATGATGATGATGAGTGTGGTAGGTGTGGTGGTGGTGATGATGACGATGATGAGTGTGGTGGTGATGATGATGATGAGTGTGGTAGGTGTGGTGGTGATGATGATGATGAGTGTGGTAGGTGTGGTGGTGGTTTGATATCTTATTCCAGCACTAAACCCAACTTTAACCCTAACACTAACCCTGACTTTAAATTTTTTAATGGAAATTTTAACAAATAGAAAGTAGAGATATTTTGCTTTTTAACCACGTAAAATTTCGCCTTTACCTTTTGCATTTTATCTGCACCCAGCAATGTTGCTTGTTGTACTGCAGTGTACTTTACTCATGATGAAGCAGCGTGTAGATAAGATGTAAAAGGCGAATCGGTGAAAATTAACGTAAGTAAAAAGCGAATTTTTTTTTCGAAATTTGGAGAAAATTATTTAATTCCAGCACTAGCCCTAAATATTTTTATGGAAGTTAGAAATTAACTTTTAAACTATTTTAATTTTCGCCGTTTCGAATTTTATCTACACCCGATGAAGCCTAGAGTGCACAAGAGCAACAGACCCAGGCCTGTCCATGCGGAGAGGCGCAGCACGAATCCATAAATGGCCCTCGAGGCAGTCGGCAAGGGAGAGTTCTCCAGGATGACAACCTTTCAGAAAGTTCAATTCAAGCTCTTGTTTGGTTTTATAACTTTCAAAGTTATTATTTACGAAAAGCTTTATTAACAAACATAATTGGAAAAAGTGCAGCTAAGTATTTTTGTCAATTTTAAAAGTAAAAGATGATAAAAATATTTATTTAAATATACTTAAAAAAGTTGTTATTTGCTTAGTTCTGTTTTTTTAACTTTTTATTAATATAATAATATAGGAATAATTATAAAAAATATTAAAATTGACAAAATACTTATCAATCACTAATGATTTGTATAGCGCCCTTATGAGTAACCAAAACCGCTCTTCAATAAATTTGTTAAATAAAACGGTTTTTAGACCACTACCAATATATGTATATATATCAATTTGAATATAAAAAAACAAACAATCAAACTCAATAATCCAACCTCACCCACACCACCATGACAATCACCGCCAAAAAATCAATATCACCACCAAAAAAAATTGAATCATCACCACAGCACCAACACTCATATCACAGCCAAATCATCCTCAAAACCACAAAACACAGTCATCATTCTTCTCAATTTTCTGTCTTGCCACTGGTGCCGAGGCAGATTCCCTGCGGCCATCTTGGTCTGCTGCGGCCATTCCTTGACAGATTTAAAACAACCAACATTCGCACTGAAAACATTCTAATTAATTAAATTTAATTTTTATTTATACTAAGATTCTAACATTTTAATATATTATACCCAAAACCGTTTATTCTACAAATTTATTTGAACGGCTGCCATGTGATTGGCACTTGTGTGTGGTGTCTTCATTATTCTTGCCAATACCAGTATAAAGTGATCAATCTTGGTTGGATTCCTGCTGATGCCAGCCAAGAAAAATTAACAGATATTCCCATTGACTTATGACTAGAAGAAAGTAGTAGTAGTAGTAGTAGTAGTAGTAGTAGTAGTAGTAGTAGTAGTAGTAGTAGTAGTAGTAGTAGTAGTAGTAGTAGTAGTAGTAGTAGTAGTAGTAGTAGTAGTAGTAGTAGTAGTAGTAGTAGTAGTAGTAGTAGTAGTAGTAGTAGTAGTAGTAGTAGTAGTAGTAGTAGTAGTAGTAGTAGTAGTAGTAGTAGTAGTAGTAGTAGTAGTAGTAGTAGTAGTAGTAGTAGTAGTAGTAGTAGTAGTAGTAGTAGTAGTAGTAGTAGTAGTAGTAGTAGTAGTAGTAGTAGTAGTAGTAGTAGTAGTAGTAGTAGTAGTAGTAGTAGTAGTAGTAGTAGTAGTAGTAGTAGTAGTAGTAGTAGTAGTAGTAGTAGTAGTAGTAGTAGTAGTAGTAGTAGTAGTAGTAGTAGTAGTAGTAGTAGTAGTAGTAGTAGTAGTAGTAGTAGTAGTAGTAGTAGTAGTAGTAGTAGTAGTAGTAGTAGTAGTAGTAGTAGTAGTAGTAGTAGTAGTAGTAGTAGTAGTAGTAGTAGTAGTAGTAGTAGTAGTAGTAGTAGTAGTAGTAGTAGTAGTAGTAGTAGTAGTAGTAGTAGTAGTAGTAGGGGGAACGGACAAAAAGCCTCTCGGAGAAAAAGCCTTCGGATAAAATACCTTCTACAAAAAGCCTCCCGGAGAAAAAACCTCCTGGAGAAAAAGCCTCTCGGAGAAAAAGTCTCCTTGTTAATATTTTAGTATAAATAAAACGGACTTTTAATATAAAAAACGGATTTTTTATAGATGTTTTTCACAATTTTAAATAAATAAAACGGACTTTTTATATAAAAAAAGGATTTTTATAGATTCGTTTCACTATTTTGAATAAATAAAACGGACTAAATTTTTTAAAAATACATACCTAAAACGATTTATCAAATACAATACAAATTATTGGTAAACGGATAAAAAGTCTTCAGGATGAAAAGTCTTCAGGATAAAAAGTCTGCAGGATAAAAAGTCTTCAGGATAAAAAGTCTTCAGGATAAAAAGTCTTCAGGATAAAAAGTCTTCAAAAAAAATCTTTGAAAATTAATTTTCAAGGAAAAATAATCACGATCGAGAACCAGTAGAAAACCTAATGATTAAAGTGAAGAATCAACAACCCAGTCAAATTTATTCAAATGCTATTTCCAGATTGAAAAAAAAAATGAGCAAACATTAGATGAAAGTATGAAATTTCAATCTTTTAGTTTTAAAGATCACGTATTCTTCCTTAAACATTATTTCCTTATGGTTAAAGTGACGAAACAACAACAGCCAAGTCAAATTTATTCAAATGCTATTCCGAGATTGAACGAAAAACTTATAGCAAAAATTAGATAAAAGTATCACATTTTATTCTTTAAGTTTTAAGGATAACGTATTAATCACGTATTTTTCCTTAAAATTTAATTTATAAAAAAAATTTATAAATACTTTTTATCCTAAAGACTTTTTATCCTGAAGACTTTTTATCCTGAAAACTTTTTATCTTGATGACCTTTTATCCTGAAGACTTTTTATCCTGAAGACTTTTAATCCTGAAGACTTTTTATCCTGAAGACTTTTTATCCTGAAGACTTTTTATCTTGAAGACTTTTTATCCTGAAGACTTTTTATCCTGAAGACTTTTTATCCTGGAGACTTTTTATCCGAAGACTTTTTATCCTGAAGACTTTTTATCCTGAAGACTTTATCCTGAAGACTTTTTATCCTGAAGACTTTTTATCCTGAAGACTTTTTATCCTGAAAACTTTTTATCCTGAAGACTTTTTATCCTGAAAACTTTTTATCCTGAAGACTTTTTATCCGTTTACCAATAATTTTTATTTTATTTGATAAATTAAAGTTCGTTTTAATTATGTTTTTTTTTAAATATAGTCCGTTTTATTTATTTAAAATTGTGAAACAAATCTATTAAAAAAATAAAGTCCGTTATAGTTATAATTATAGTTCGTTTTAATTATGTAATTAAAAAAAAATATAGTTTGTTTTATTTATTTAAAATTGTGATAAGAATTTATTTTAAAAAATCCGTTTTTTATAAAAAAAGTCCGTTTTATTTATACTAAAATATTAACAAGGAGGCTTTTTCTCCAAGAGACTTTTTCTCCAGGAGGTTTTTTTTCCGGGAGGCTTTTTGTAGAAGGTGTTTTTTCCGAAGGCTTTTTATCCGAGAGGCTTTTTATCCTACATTCGTAGTAGTAGTAGTAGTAGTAGTAGTAGTAGTAGTAGTAGTAGTAGTAGTAGTAGTAGTAGTAGTAGTAGTAGTAGTAGTAGTAGTAGTAGTAGTAGTAGTAGTAGTAGTAGTAGTAGTAGTAGTAGTAGTAGTAGTAGTAGTAGTAGTAGTAGTAGTAGTAGTAGTAGTAGTAGTAGTAGTAGTAGTAGTAGTAGTAGTAGTAGTAGTAGTAGTAGTAGTAGTAGTAGTAGTAGTAGTAGTAGTAGTAGTAGTAGTAGTAGTAGTAGTAGTAGTAGTAGTAGTAGTAGTAGTAGTAGTAGTAGTAGTAGTAGTAGTAGTAGTAGTAGTAGTAGTAGTAGTAGTAGTAGTAGTAGTAGTAGTAGTAGTAGTAGTAGTAGTAGTAGTAGTAGTAGTAGTAGTAGTAGTAGTAGTAGTAGTAGTAGTAGTAGTAGTAGTAGTAGTAGTAGTAGTAGTAGTAGTAGTAGTAGTAGTAGTAGTAGTAGTAGTAGTAGTAGTAGTAGTAGTAGTAGTAGTAGTAGTAGTAGTAGTAGTAGTAGTAGTAGTAGTAGTAGTAGTAGTAGTAGTAGTAGTAGTAGTAGTAGTAGTAGTAGTAGTAGTAGTAGTAGTAGTAGTAGTAGTAGTAGTAGTAGTAGTAGTAGTAGTAGTAGTAGTAGTAGTAGTAGTAGTAGTAGTAGTAGTAGTAGTAGTAGTAGTAGTAGTAGTAGTAGTAGTAGTAGTAGTAGTAGTAGTAGTAGTAGTAGTAGTAGTAGTAGTAGTAGTAGTAGTAGTAGTAGTAGTAGTAGTAGTAGTAGTAGTAGTAGTAGTAGTAGTAGTAGTAGTAGTAGTAGTAGTAGTAGTAGTAGTAGTAGTAGTAGTAGTAGTAGTAGTAGTAGTAGTAGTAGTAGTAGTAGTAGTAGTAGTAGTAGTAGTAGTAGTAGTAGTAGTAGTAGTAGTAGTAGTAGTAGTAGTAGTAGTAGTAGTAGTAGTAGTAGTAGTAGTAGTAGTAGTAGTAGTAGTAGTAGTAGTAGTAGTAGTAGTAGTAGTAGTAGTAGTAGTAGTAGTAGTAGTAGTAGTAGTAGTAGTAGTAGTAGTAGTAGTAGTAGTAGTAGTAGTAGTAGTAGTAGTAGTAGTAGTAGTAGTAGTAGTAGTAGTAGTAGTAGTAGTAGTAGTAGTAGTAGTAGTAGTAGTAGTAGTAGTAGTAGTAGTAGTAGTAGTAGTAGTAGTAGTAGTAGTAGTATTAGTAGTAGAAGTAGTAGTAGTGGAGCTTAGTAGTTTGTTTGAAATGGAGGATATCATAGTTAGCTGATTATCGATATGGAGGGTAATCAATCATCAATCACAGGCATTTATAAAGCGCTTTTTTTCTAATTCAAAAGCGCTCTTCAAACAAATTTTTTATATTAAACGGTTTTTAAACCACTACCAATATATGTATATATGTCTAGGCAGATCCTCCCAAGTTTGTCGTTATTTGGGTGGTATTTTTTTTTTTTTTTTTTTTTTGGTCTATACTATTCACAGCCTGACAGACGCATGCCATGTTACAATGGTTCTGAGAACCATGGTTTTATGCGCCAAGGCGCCACTCCACACGACGTACACATCTTTCAATGCATACGTCGCAAACACCGCATCATATACACTAGGTATATGATAGTTCACGGTTGCTTCCAAGGATTCGAACCGGCAACCTTTAAGTTGCAAGTCCGACGTCTACCAACTAAGCCATCCCTGCTCCCCAAACCTGACCTGGTGATGATGATGATAACAAATATCTAATAACAATAATATCCTGGTGCTGTTGATAACTATCTTTTAATGGGAACAATGTGATGTTGATGATGATGATAATAACTATATGATCATACTCTTTTACTAAATGTTTTAGATTCTTCCTTTAATATTTCTGGAACTTTCTTTAACCATAATAAGAGAGAGTATGATTGAAATTATCCATTAAATTATCCACATCAGCAAAGGATTTAGAAGCAAAGTCAGAAGAAAGAAAGCATTTAGTAAAATTTATTTTATCAAAATTAGACCAAGAGCGCTTAACAATAGAAGAGGGGAAGTTAGAAAAAGGCTGGGCAAGAGATAATTTAAAAGATATAAAGTAGTGGTCAGTAAAGTGGAGTGGAAAAGATTTTAAATCATTAATTTTGCTATAATTAGAAGAAATTAAAAAGTCAAGAGTATTACCAAGTGCATGAGTAGGAAAATTACAGTTTTGAGATCAATTAAAAAGAGAAAGAACTTGAAAAAACTTGGCAACATAGAAATCAGAAGGTTTATTAGTAGAGATATTAAAGTCTCCAAGAATGTAGTTGTTGCTTAAAAACTATTGATATTTATCTGAGTTCATTCATACTAGTCATCCACATTTGAATGAAAAAATGAGTCCATAAATGTTCCAAAAAGAAAAATGTCGCACATCTTTATTGAGGGAAGTCCGCAGGGAAATAACTTTCAGAGGCGGAAAGAAAACTTTATCGGGAGTAAATGGGTTTTGATAAATTAGCAATAAATGTTGGATTGTCTTTGTTGTGGTTTATAAATTTTCGTGAAGATGAGATTATGTTCTCATTTTACAATACCAGCCAGTAGCCTCCCTCTGAGAGGCTCTTTTCTGTTCATTGCTCTAAAATGTTGACCAACTTCTGTTTATCAACAGTCATTTCTTAAAAACCTGTGCAACATTTCAGCTTTTGCCTGAGTTCCAATGTCACGCTTTATATTTTATTTCCTTTCATGTCTGTAAAATAACTTTTAGTGCTGTTGCTGTCACCTGTTTTTGGTTTTGGTGATGGAGGGAAGAGTGAAGAAAAGGAAAGACAGTGAAGTGATGCATGAAGGGAATAAGAAGAGGATCATGGGGGCAGGTGTGGGTGGTTTTTAAAGAACGATGAAGCAACAAGCCATTCCACTTGGGCCCAAGATTGTTTAATTCAAAAGCTTAAACATTTGATGGTTTAGCCCGTATAAAAAGCATAGAAACTTGATTGATTTCTGAATACCAAGGAAAACAATCTCAAATCATTTTATTTAAGTAATTATGATTACAAATTTTAATCGTCTTGGTTTACCAAAAAAAATATTCTCCGACGTTCAAATAATGAATGCTAAAAATGTGAAGACTATCAAGTTTCGGACCGGGAAGGAGTTGGGAGACACGGAAACGGACTGCTAACAAAAAATGGCCTAAGTCCCACTTCGAGATAATGAACAAAAATGTTAAACTATTTCAAAAATACATTCAAAGTATCATTTTCACAAATTGGTAAACTGGTTTTTAAATGCTTTGGAGTGAAACTTTAAAAAAAACAAATTTATTTTGCTCCAAAAAATATTTAGGTGAGTTCATGACTTATTGACCGAACTCACTTCACGAAAAATGATTCAAATAAGTTATTTATTTATAATTATTTATGATGTAATATAAATTGCATAAAAAAGCAAGAGATGAGACTCAAATGAAAATCGTATTTGAATCATCATCATCAGCACCATTAGCTTCACATCAGCACCACCAGCATGATCATCATCATCAGCACCACCAGCATGATCATCATCATCAGCACCACCAGCATGATCATCATCATCAGCATGAAGTATTGATTTCTTCGATGCAAGCAACAGCAACTCCGCTGCAAACACTAATATATTTCCATGCATGTGGTCACACACACACACACACACATACACACACACACACATACACACATACATATACACACACACACATACACACACACACACACACACACACACACGCACATAAACACACACACACAAGTGTTCAAGCTAGTAACACACAGAAGTAAACAAACACATATACACTGTGGGCCAAAAAAACATGCCATTGTATAATTGTATGTTACTTTGGCAAATGCAAATCGATTTTAAAATTGATTCAACTGTTTGACTCAGAAATGAATGGAGAACTAAATAGCCTATAAATTTATTTTGAATCTTTCAATAAAAACAAGACAAAGGGTGAAAATAAAGAGAAATTTAATGTAAAAAAAACGAAAAATTAAATACAAAATTATTGAAAATTTAAAAATTATTAACAAAATTTATAATTTCAAAAAAAGAAAAAAAGTGAGAAAATTATTATGTGTTTTACAGGACAATTTTCGCTATTTTTAAACTTGTTTTAGTTTCACTGGACAATGGCAGTGCGTATAAAGTGCACAAGAGTATGCTCCACAATTAAAAAATTTAATGACGGTTAATCGTTCGATTCAAAATTTCAATCGTGCGTTATTTTAAGACAATGTTTTTAGCATATTTAACATTAGTATAAAATAGTATTTAATTTTTTTTCTTACAAGTGTTAATAAAATTTTATCAGAATTTTTTATAAAAGTAATCCACATATGACAGAATAAAAATGAATCCCTAAATGATGAAAAATGCAAATGCAATTGTTTCAACACAAGTTCGATCTAAAGAGGCTTTTTTCTTGCTAACTATGTTTCCTGACAAGCTGAATAGACGTTTACATGGAACTGTACTTGCAGGAGATGAAAAGTACTTCTTGCCAGTTTCGCAAGAGTCGGATATGCTCCTTCGTGTTGTTGCCACCAAACAAGAGGACAACTCTCAAAGCCTACTTCAGATTTTGTTTTATAACTTTTAAGGATTGACTTAGTAATCATTGAGGTATCTTCATCTTCAGAATATGAAGTTACATAGGTTTGTAGTCTTTTGTTTGTTGAAGGCTGTATAGTTTTTGAGGTTTTATTTTCTTCTTATAGTTTCTTCCACTCTTTCATTTTGTTGAAAAAATTTTAATATTTTAAATCGGGGGTTTAATTATGTGGCAATTTTTGACCATTGGATATTCTGATTATTCATTCTCTGCTCCAAATTGGAAAGAGATTTTGTGTGTGAAACGAATGACATGAGCTGGATCATCTTCTGAAGTGCATATTTCTTGTGTAAAGTGACAAATTGCAAGTACACTATTGAAGATTTCAAGTATTTTTCACCCCCTAGAAGTTCTGTTGCAAATCTTCAAGAAATTAAAAGTTTTTTGATTAAATGCAATTTTTCCCATTCGTTTGTTGACAGTAAATTAGTAGTGTTGGTGTTCACTTGCTGGCAATGTGGCCGAAACAGCAAAAAACATTTCAATTTGGAAGAGTTTGAATGCATCAAAATTTTGTTACATTGTTTTAAATGCGATAGAATATTTTACGGCGTTGAAATTTTTAACGGTCGTTAATTTAATAACGCGTTAATCGAAAGTTAACGTAGACTAGAGCACAGCTCTAATATAAATAAATGTTTATATCATGAGCTTCATGAAGGAGATTTGAAGAAGATTGAGGATGAAAACACTAAAACTCAAATTAAAATGTGAAAGTTTTTCGATTCAAAAATAGTTGTTATATGTGTTTTACACGATGGTTCTCGCTATTTCACAAGGCGAAGATTCTGCATATTGAAAGAAGAAAATCTTTTTATAAAATCTTTTTCTTTATTCATTCTCGAGTCAAATAGTAAAAAAAATTAAAAATCGATTTAATTTTGCCAAAGTTGTAACCAGTATACAGTGGCATGTATTTTTGGCCCACAGTGTACATATAAAAACACACAGATTCATACACATCCGTACAGAAGATTCCATGACACACTAATCCACCGACTCACACATCTTTGCACACATACATATATTCACACACACACACACACACACACACACACACACACACACACACACACACACACACACACACACACACACACACACACACACACACACACACACACACACACACACACACACACACACACACACACACACACACACACACACACACACACACACACACACACACACACACACACACACACACACACACACACACACACACACACACACACACACACACACACACACACACACACACACACACACACACACACACACACACACACACACACACACACACACACACACACACACACACACACACACACATGCAGGCGCACACACGCAGATATAGCAGTAGGCGACAGGGACGCTTGTTAGATGCAGACAGAAGCTCACAAGTGATCATTGTGGAATATAAGTGCATGCTTGCTGCTCCATTAACTTTCAAGCATTAAATTAACTAAACAGTGACCTCATTAGGGGCCTCATTAACTCATTGATCGATCGTTTGGAAGCCTACGAGAACTAATTATATTTAGACGGCTGCATCACTTCTACACTTGCACTCCTTCAACCACTGCTACAACCACTACAACACTACATCCACTACAAGCATCACTGGAACCACAATTAAAACACTACAACTACCACTACAACCAGCCTTCAACAACTACTTCAACAACCACCCCTTCAACAACAAAAACCACGACTATAAAACTACCCCTACAACAACCACCACTACAAAAACAACCACTCCTTTAGCAACCACCCCTTCAACAACCACCTTTCAACAACCACTTTTTCAACAACAACAACCTGTACAACAACCACCCTTTCAACAACAACAACCACTACAACAACATCAACTACTACATCACCCACTACTACATCAACCACCACTACAAAAACCACCTCTGCAACAACAACAACAACCACTAAAACAACAACAACAACAACCACTAAAACAACAACAACAACCACTAAAACAACAACAACAACAACCACTGCAACAACAACAATAACAACAACAACCACTAAAACAACAACAACAACAACCACTACAACAACAACAACAACCACTAAAACAACAACAACAACAACCACTGCAACAACAACAACAACAACCACTGCAACCACCACCTTCGGAACATGGCGAAGGACTTCCAGGGCTACGAAGCTCCACTGGCGATGTTTGACTGCGAAGAGGAGGAGGAGGAAGAAAACAGTGCAAGAGGAGGAGGAGGAGGAGGAGGAGGAGGCAAGCAGACAGACAAGAAGAAAGAGGAGGACGAGAAGTTCTCAGAGGCGTACGTCAGAGCTGTCAGCTTCTACGAAGACAACCCGTTCATGAATCATCATCAGGAGCCCTTCTGCAGTAAAGATGGTGGCGATGGTGATGATGATGATGGTGAGGGTGATGATGATGGTGAGGGTGATGATGATGGTGATGGTGATGATGATGGTGATGGTGAGGGTGAGGATGAGGATGATGACGATTATGGCGTGGTCGATGAAAACAACAACGAGCCGGCAATGAAAAACTATAATCATGCTGAAAATGATACGAAGAAGAAGAATAAAAAGAAAAAATATATGAAATATATAAATAATAATAACAGTAATAAGAATAATAAAACTACTAATGATGATAATGTAAATAGAATAATTGGTACCACTAATCAAGGTAGGACAAATGATAGCACAATCAATACTTCTGCTTCTTCTTCTACTTCTACTACTTCTTCTACTACTGCTACTACTGCGACTACTGCGACCAGAAAGAGCCTGCTTGGCGGGCAGAGGTGTGACGAGTGGCTGGAGGCGTGCCTGAAGTCTTCGGATCTTCCCACTCTCACCAACGCCATCCTCTCTCTCTTCAGCAACAACGATCACTATCATCATCATCATGAAGATGATAATGATGAAGATAAACATAGTATTCATAATAAAGAAAATAATAATAATAATAATAACATACATAAATTGGATAACTACAAGAGCAGGCATGATGATGATGGCAGGAGCCGACTGGATGCATTCAAGTATGCGGTCAGTGATCCTCGCTGTGCCAGTCTTGCCATGCAGTTGTCTTGTAGCTGTGCCAGTCTTGCCATGCAGTTGTCTTGTAGCTGTGCCAGTCTTGCCATGCAGTTATCTTGTAGTTGTGTCTGCGATGTGTTGTAGTTGTCTTGTAGCTATGAGAGTCTTGTCTTGCAGTTGTCTTGTAGTTGTGTCTGTGATGTGTTGTAGTTGTCTTGGAGTTTTGTCTGTGATGTGTTGTAGTTGTCTTGGAGTTGTGCAAGTCTTGTCTTGCAGTTGTCTTGTAGTTGTGTCTGTGATGTGTTGTAGTTGTCTTGGAGTTTTGTCTGTGATGTGTTGTAGTTGTCTTGGAGTTGTGTTGTAGTTGTGCGGGGAGCGGGGATGGCATAGATGGTAGACGACGGACTTGCGACTCAAGGGTCGCCAGTTCGAATCCTTGACAAGCAACCGTGAACTATCATATTCCTGGTGTATATGATGCGGTGGTTGCGACGTATGCATTGAGAGATGTGTACGTCGTGTGGAGTGGCGTCTCTGGAGCATAAGAACCTTGGTTCCTAGAACCATTGTAACATGGCCTGCGTCTGTCAGGCTGTGAGTAAAATAGGAAAAAAATAGAAGAAAAAAAAGTTGTGTGCATAGGGAGCCGACTTCATGGGGCTTGGAGGGGCTCGAGACCGCCAATATTTAGTCGCTCAGGAACCCTCCTTCGCTCAACAATATGTTGTTATAGAAATTGATTTTTTTATGTTGAAATATTTCAATCACTCAATTTTTTTTTTAAATTAATATTTTGAAATAATTGACAAATATTTCATGAACTTTCCATACTAATTTCAATATTTGAGGTCAAATGACCTGTGGTGGTCTTCCTCCATATTAACTTTTTAGACCGCAATTTAAGAAGAAATGGTGAAGTATCCTTGCTATCTTTCTACCATGATCAAAGTTAATTGTGTGTGTTTCATAAGCATAGAGAACTTCCAAGGGAACGGGAATGAAAAGTAAAATCAGAGATGGGATGATAAGTAAAACCTGGAACCGGGAGAATCGGGAACCGGAAATAGATCGGGAACAGAAATAGATCGGGAACGGAAATTAAAATTCAATTTGAAAACGGAAAAAAACATTTTTGGCATTAAAATAATTACTTACATAAAAAAATTTAATGAAATATATTTAAAACCAATGGTTGTATTTAGAAAATAAAAATTATAATATCATTTTTATTTTGTATTTGCAGTTTAGGAGAATAAAAATGTTGAAAAGCACCTATAAGAGTCTCTTATATCATAGGTAGTCTTGAAGCTTGTCCGGGTCTAAGCCACGTTAATAATATTGGTCGTTGTATTGTATTTTATTGTCTAGGTGGGTGAACGGGTAGCTGAGTCGGCAACGACTCTCGGCTTTGACCAATAATGTAAGGTCCTAGGTTCAAGTGCAACCAATGCCCTAGTAACCCAAAGGCGAAAATGAAAATTTGCAGCTTAAGTGGCCTGGAAGCCCGTTCGGGTTATACGCCACTATAATAGTGCTCGTCATTATTATTATTATTTAGGTGGCTTGGGCCCCCCAATATTTTAGACAAATCGTTGCCTATGGTTGTGTTGTAGATTTTTTGTAGGGGGAGGTTGCTCAAGATGAACCGGTTCCAAAGATGGAACTAGCTTATTTACAGTTATGCGCTTTAAAATGAACACAATTTTACTTTATCCGTCTTAGATGCACATTTTTATGTTGGTTCCGTTTCGGAAAGTTGTCTTATTTAATCAGAATACTTGAAAAACTGATTTCAAGAAGAATTGTTAAAATATTGGGAAATAACATTTTGCATTTTTTTTCTCAACTTCCGAAGGTAAATAATTTCAATTTGTTATCAGTAATTAAATGATGCAATACAGTTTTATTGTGTGCAAGTTTTGAAATTAAAAATTGAGTGAGTGCCATGCTATGAGCATAAATGTGTAGCATGGTCATAGTTGCCTAACATGGAATTTAGAATGAGACTGTAGAAGTTGATAAGTCTATATGCTATGTACTCTATATAATCTATATATTTATATAGAATATATATTTAGTATAATCTATAGAGAGTATATATTTTGTATAGACTATTGAAAATAAATATAAACTAATTATTTACTTTATAATGATTGAAAACCCGTTGGTATTCTTCAGCTTTTACAGTGGCTTTATAGAACCTCATTGTCGAAATGAACGCTTTTGTTTACTTCGTAAAGGGGGCTATACAAATAATTAGTGATAGATTGATTGATAAAAACTAGAAAACCTAGAGCAAAAAAGTTGAATTTGCAAAATTAACCTAAAAGCTAAATTTAATTTAGTTAAGTAAATTTGATTAAATTACAATTCACATTAAAATACAAACTGGTGTATTTATTTTAGATAAATAAACAAGTTTAAGGTATAATGCAACGTTTAAATGACATTTTTTATTAAATACAATATAATTGCATCTCAGAAAACTAAGCATTTCATCTTGAGAACCCAGTTGTTCAAGATGGAATTTGTTAGTTTTCATGTTTTAAGTAAAAAAGACTTGTGTTTTTTTATATCTTTATTTTTATGTTTGAGTTCACAGAACTAGACAAGGTATCAATATAAATGCTGCATACATTTAAATTTAAATGATTTCTTATTCAATTGAGCTATGAGGCTACGTTTAAAAATCGTCCCGTATTGTGCAACCTCCTTCTAGTTGTGTTTTAGTTGTGTTGTAGTTGTGTTGTAGTTGTGTTGTAGTTGTGTCTTGTAATTTTTTTAAGTTGTGTTTTAATTAATAATAACAATCAAAAATTTATTTATATCGCACTATGGTACGCAACAGAAGCGTTCTTTGTCAGGTACTTAGTGGAATGAAATGAAATAGAAAACTAAACCATGAAATAAATGTCTGAGTAAATGACGACAAATGAATGAGTAAATGAATGATAACTAAACTAAATAAATAATTAAATGCTAGTTGAAAAAAATGAGTTTTTAATTTTTTCTTGAATATTGTTAGGAATGTGCTGTTTCTGATGTGTGGTGGTAGGCTGTTCCAGATCGATGGCGATGAGTGGCAGAATGCACGGTTGGCTATGTTGGTTCTTACAGGAGCTTTAAGTAATGTCGTAGTGGATGATGAACAAAGATGTTTATTGCTGTTTTTGATGGTGATTAGGTTTCTGAGATATGTTGTAAGTGTTTTAAAAGTGATGGTGGCAATTTTGAAAGGAATGCGAAATTTAACCGGAAGCCAGTGTGGACTTTTTAAACTTTTGAACTGGTATGTTGAATAGGTGTTATGATGTTTAAGGCGATTCGAGCGCCTTTGTTCATGATTCGTTGGAGTCGAATTTCTTTTTGTTGAGGAATGTCTAACCTTACATGGGCGTATCCAGCCCCGAATAAAAGGGGGAGCAGTTATTATTATTTTTAACTTACTAAAAAAATGTTTGCATCTTTTTCAATCAATCAAATAAATTTCTATAGCGCTCTTTCCTCAAATTCAAGAGCGCTCGTAAATAAACTTGTTAAACAGATATGTCTTCAGATACTTACGAAAAGTAAATAATGATTAAGAAGTAGTTAAATAAGGAGGTAATGAGTTCCAAATATATGGACCTGCATAATGTGATGATAAATAGGAGTACGGCTAACGATTCTAGCAGCATAATAAAAATGGTTTTAAAGTACTTTCAGGTCAATTATAATAGAGTGAATTACAATAGTCAATTCGAGATAGAAAAAGGGCAGAAACTTTAAAGAAGGGTCATCTAAGTAAGGTAATAATTGTCTGATACGTCTGAGATGAAAATAGCAAGATTTAGTAACAAATAGAATTTGGTTTGATAAGGTTAGTTTTGAGTATGAAATAAATCTTAAGCTACAACTATGATTAGATAGAACAATAGTATGAAAGGAAAAATTACATGTTTCATTAATTAGTTAACCATTTTTATCAAAAAATATAAGTTCAAATTTTAGTGGATTCAATTTTTAAAATATTGAGCTAGACCAGTTTTCAATAGATAATAGACATAAACACTGTCATGTGTAGAAGATTCGTTCTGACAGTCTGTCCTTCATCTGCAGAGCTCATTTGCCTTGTGAAGTAGGTAGCCAGTGGGGGCTTGCAGGCTGTGCACTGGTGCTCAACTTGAGGCCCTGGCACTTCTTTCTTTTAAATAAGTTTTTACTGTAGTCCGTTAGACAGTTACTGGTTGAAGATTTTATTTCCGAGAGCAAGATTTGGCAAGCGATAAATTTAAAAACCCAAAAACAAGAAAAGATATAATTATAATAGTTATTATTATTTGAAGTTTAAAAAAACTAAATTATTGGATGAGAAGACAAACTATTTAACAAAATCATTAAATGGTTGCTAACCAAAATCATTTTGCCTACTAGTGCCCCCAGACTGACATGCTCTGTTTTCAGAGGAAAAAAAGATTTTTTTAAACTTGCCCCATTCATAAGAGTGGACAAAAATGGCTTGAGAACTTTTCCGCTTTGCTATATATATGAAATGGCAGACCCCCGTGTTTCGAGTCCATTTCCATAGAAACTGTTGGAACCTACGGTGGTTTAGGTCTTGAGCACAAATAAAGTTCATTTTTCCACGACTGTGCTGACAATCTCCTCCATCCCCAGCACTTTCCACACAAAACTTCTTGATGGATAATACTTTTTCGATTCATTATTCCAGCTAAGCCCACTTTTCCCCACCGGTGTTCCGTCAGTAGTTATTCTTACCAAATGTTTCTTTTGCAATCCATTTTTAATTACGGACTTCTTCAATTTTTGTACCCTTATGGTTCTAACCCTATTCACCCAACAGCTCTTCAGCAATAGAAACGTCCAACTTGACGCCTCTAATAACATTTGACAACTGCGCTGTGTCCATGTTATTTGTGATTCCATCAACGGCTAACTAGAAAGCAGTGTAGCTTCGTGCCTGCACGGCCAGCTGTGTTGTGAGGTTCTCTGCTGGTTCCTTCACTCGGCCGGCGATAGTTTTTCTTGATGAACTGATATTTAAAAAAGTTTTTGAGTGATCGAGACACATCTGTTCAAAAACCACCATCATGCACTGTTTCAATAATGGTCTTTCTAGAAAACCGTGATTTCTTCAGCCTTGTTTTTGGCTGTGGATTTCATGAATAGAGTTTGCTGCGAACGCAGTTGCTCTGTCCATTCCTGGACAACTTTATGCTTTTTGAAGGCTTGCTTTAGCGTACTTAGTTCCGTGTTTGGTGTCAAAATGTCGAGCCAGATTGCACTTTTGACATGACCCAAAAAATACCGGTTTTTCTGAAGTATCCTCTTTTCCCTTTCATTGGAACAGTCTTCCGTCCGCACCAACTTTTCTCATTTGTCATTCCAAACACAATACCATAGCATTGAAATAGAAGTTTCTGAAAGTCAATTTGATAATTACGCTGAAATCGATTCCATAAGTACGATAAATCTTTATTAGAAAATTTAGAACTCAAAACTTTAGAGATATCTCGCCCACATTAAATGACATGACGGGCCATTAGTTTGCCACATGTGCTAAATTATGTGAACCAGAAAAAATGAAACAATAAACAATTGATGATAATATCTTTTTTAAATCATTTTTTAAATTTGTAAATTTTTTTAATTACCAGCTTGCCCCTTGTTCTCCCCCTT
>OX030971.1:4445392-4450392 GCA_943735955.1 Piscicola geometra | reverse complement strand
CACTCAACCACCACCACTACTACCTCCACTCAACCACCACCACCACCACCACCACGACGACACAGGTGACTTGGCGACAGAAAGCATGGAACTGGGCGATCTGAGGGAGGTGGAGGAGGGCATGGGAGTGGCGGTCGCATGCCTCAGTGAAGAGCTCGTCAGGTTGCTGAGGCAGAGGGACGAGATGCTTTACGAGAAGGAGATCCGCAATCGGTATCATCATCATCATTACCATCATCATCACCATCATCAGCATCATCATCACCATCATCATCGTCATCACCATCATCATCATTATTATCATCACCATCATCATCATTATTATCATCATCACCATCATCATCATCATTATTATCATCATCATCATCATCCTCATCATTATTATCATCATCATCATCATCGCCATCACCACCACAGCTTCATTTACTTGCTGTTGTTAATCCAACAAAAGAAGAAGGAAGTCAAACAGCTTACTGTCAACAACAACAACTATAAGGACAGTGCGAAAGATATTGATGACATTAATAATAGCAATAATACTATAAACAACAAGAACAACAACAACAACAACAACAACAACAACAACAACAACAACAAGAACAACAAAACTAATAATGAAGGTGTCGATGATGATGATGATGATGGTGGAACGGGCAAGAGCAGCAACTGCAACATTGAACATTCGTTGCGAAGCTCCACTTCACAAGACAACCACAACAACAACAACAACAACAACAACAACATCAACAACATCAACAACAACAACAACAACAACAACAACAACAACAACAACAACATCAACAACATCAACAACAGCAACAACATCAAGTGCTTCAAGGAAGCAGCCATCAGCAAACTTAAGAACTTGTCAGGCAAGATCTCTCAAAAGAAATCAGTCAGTGCTGCTGCTGATGATGATGATGATGATGATTATTATTGTTTATTCCTATTTATATTAATATTATATTCTTTATTTATTTTAATCTTATTATTATGACGATGATGATGATGATGATGATCACAGTACCTGGGCACAGTGATTCCCTACGCAGAGCACCTGGCAAGCCCTTCAGTTGACCTTCTCATCGTATACAACCAGAGTCTGTTGTTGTTATTGTTGTTGTTATTGCTGTTGTTGTTTTTTCGTTTATATGTTTAGCAGTCTGGAGAGAATTATCTCAACCAGCTGTTCGGAACATGCTTGTCAGCTGTCACACGTAGTGGGTGGTGTTCATCCAGCCTCAGCATCCTCTCATAGGAGCATTTCATTTTTGGCCTTCACCTCACAACGCCTGTTTGTTCCTTTTCCGAGGTTCTCTTCGTGTCCGAGGGCAGCCAACGACGGCATGTGAAGGAGGGACCATATAGTTGTTGTGTTTTCGTTGTGTTTTTGTTGTCGTTGTCATTATGTTGTGTTGTCGTTGTGTTGTTGTTTTATTCGTTTTTCACGTTTCAGCATTATTGCTGTTCTGTCTGGTGTGGATTGTCTGGACCAGCTGCCCTGGCAGGCTCTTGCGTCATCTCTAAAGTGTGGTTGCCCATTTTGTTCTGCAGTCTTTGCATCTGCAAGGGCTGTTTCTGCATCTGCAAGGGCAGTCTCTGCATCTGCAAGGGCAGTCTTTGCATCTGCAAGGGCAGTCTCTGCAGAGATGTGCCGTCGTTCCCTGATCCTCCTTGAACTGTTTGCACAAGTTGACTTGGTTCAGACCTATTCTACATTGGTAGGCTCTGATCGTTGGGTGGTGTCCAGTACGGAGCCTGCTCAGGTTGGTGCGAGCAAGTTTGGTGAGCTCCTTCTCAGCTTTCTTGAGCCTGCCTTTGTAGATGCCATTCAGTTTGTCGTTACTGAAACTGCAGTGACGCAGCCTGTGGTCTGAGTCTCTTTGGCAGATCCCAGATGTGGATGAAGCTTGCTTGCTAGGTCTTTCCGTTGAGTCCCACTAGCATCCGTCTCTTTATTTCCACGCAAGACGCAGTGTGCCTCTGACCCATTCCTGGAGCAGTGTGCCTCTGACCCATTCCTGGAGCAGTGTGCCTCTGACCCATTCCTGGAGCAGTGTGCCTCTGACCCATTCCTGGAGCAGTGTGCCTCTGACCCATTCCTGGAGCAATGTGCCTCTGACCCATTCCTGGAGCAGTGTGCCTCTGACATCAACTGGCGATACGGGGTCTCACAGTGGGTTGTGAGCGTTGAAGTCGCCTGCGATGATGCCTTCTTGGGGTACTGGCATAAGATGAAACGCCGGCTTCTGTTCACGATGATCATCTGCTGTTTTCCTGGTTGGTGGGCAGTAGATGTTTGTGAAGCAGATCTCTTTGTCTCCGTTGAGCACAACTACGCTGAGGAGTTCGATTGTGGATGCGGACAGTTCGTGGCTCTTTGCCGTTTGTGTGAGCAGTCCCTCATGTTCTGCAGTGGCACTGGGGTGGGATGGAGGGGGACTTGATGTCTCTTCTCTGTCGCACGATAGACAGAAGTGCGACAGTGCCACTGCTGACTTGGAGGAGAGAGGTCTGGCAGGGTGGTTGATTGCACCCACATTTGAGGCCCCCCACCGCACCACGTGGAGGGGGGGCAGCGTGTGGTGGTGTTGTTGCTGCCCTGAATGCTGTTGGTTGTTTTGGTTGTTGTTGATGATGATGTTGTAATTGTTGTTGATGATGATGTTGTAGTTGTTGTTGCTGTAATTATATATTTTTTAAAATCTTGACATCCTGATGATGATGATGATGCAGTTCTGCAAGCGATAGCAGAGAACAGCTCATCTTCGCTAGCTCTTCTCACCCACTACATCCTCAAAGGTGACTCAATATCATAATCATAATCATAATCATCATCATAATCATCATCATAATCATCATCATCCTCATTATCATCATCATCATCATTCTCATCATCATCATCATCATCCTCTTCTTCATCATCATCATCATCATCATCATCATCATCATCATCATCATCATCATTCATATCATCATCATCATCATCCTCTTCATCATGATCATCATGATCATCATCCTCTTCATTACTGTGCGCCCACCTGAGGAGGAAAATGACGATGATGATGATGATGATGATGATGATGATGATGATGATGATGATGACGATGATGATGATGATGATGATGATGATGATGATGATGATGATGATGATGATGATGATGATGATGATGATGACGATGAAGATGATGATGGTGATGACGATGATGATGGTGATGATGATGATGACAATGGTGAGGATGATGATGATGATGACCATTGCCATGGCAACACTCTAATGTAGTCATTTGATTTCAGTTCTGTGCCCTAAAGCCTGATGCTCGAAATGAAAAAAACGAAAAGAAGATGAAGAAGAAGATGAAGAAGATGATGATGATGATGATGATGATGAGGATGATGACGATGATGATGACGTGGATAAATAGGAGGATGAAAAGATGATGGAGGAGCAGAGATTCCCTGGGACGATTTCAGAGCGCTCGAAGCTCGTTCTTTTCACTTGCTTTCAGTGTTTCGCACGCCTCACCACGCCCATATATACACACTAGTTGTCGTCGTCACCGTTGTTGTTAGTGCTAGTTCTACAAACGCTTTGTATGCATTCCTTTTTCTCACTTTAGCTCACTGTAACACACACACTCACACACACACACACTCACATACACACACACATTCACTCACACAAACACACACTCACATACACACCTAAATACCTACACGCACACACACGCACTCACACAAACACGCAAACGAACACGCACACATACAGTATTTGATTGCTGTCATTTTTAATTAACTGCGTTAATTTGAATGAAAGATTCTGAGTAGTTTATCAAGTTTCACTAAATGAGATGTCAAATCATGAGGTGTGATGATGATGATGATGAAGAGGATGATGATGATGAGGATGATGAGAAGGAGGAGGATGAAGAGGATGATGACGATGATGATGATGATGACGATGGTGATGATGATGATCAAGGAGCTTTAGTACAGACGCAGACTCCATCGGCATTGCTCGCCTGCATGCTCCAGGGACACAGGCAAGCGTTCGAGGGGTGTGTCTTGTCCATGCCTTCCCCCTCCTTCACCTGTGTTCCGTCGCCATCATCATCATCATCAATGCCATCATCATCATCATCATCATCATCGCCATCATCATCATCATTGCCATCATCATCATCATCATCGTCATCATCATCATCATCATCATCATCATCGCCATCATCATCATCATTGCCATCATCATCATCATCATCGTCATCATCATCATCATCATCATCATCCTCATCATCATTATCATCGTCATCATCATCATCATCATCGTCATCATTCTCATCATCGTCATCATCACCTTAGCGACACACTTTCCAGAGGTAGTGTCACACCATATGAAGTAGGACCTGTTGAGAAGTTAATCATAATCATCACATTATCACTCTCATCTAACACCATCATCATCATCATCATCATCATCACCATTTAATTACTATCATCATCATCATACCATCATCACCATCATCGTCATCATCATCATGACTGACTTTTCTCCATGGCAACAGTCATCATCAGTGGTGCAGGCTACCACATCACCAGGCGAGTCTTGGTACCTCAGGGATGGTCATGATGATGATGAAGAATTACAAAGCGATGAAAATTAAAGACCACCACAGCAAGCAGGTTCCAACACAGCACCAAGTCAACAAAGCAGCTCACTGCAAATTCCATCTCGCCTAAGCTCCCAGTCTCGGCATGCCAACTCACACCACTTCATTCCGCCAATCTCAACCACATTACTAATTACTCCATCACACCTAAACAGACTCCACACTGAACCACATGACTCCACACTACAAGACAACACAACACACTGCTCGAAACGACACTACATCACAGCTGAACACAGCACAAGACAGCAGAGTAGCAAGCACAGCAGAGTACAGCAGAGCACAGCAGAGTACAGCAGAGCACAGCAGGGTACAGCAGGGTACAGCAGAGTA
>OX030971.1:4420392-4442892 GCA_943735955.1 Piscicola geometra | reverse complement strand
AATTTGAATGTTGATTCCCGTTCCCAATTTGAATGTTGATTCCCGTTCCTAATTTGAATGTTGATTCCCGTTCCCAATTTGAATGTTGATTCCCGTTCCCAATTTGAATGTTGATTCCCGTTCCCAATTTGAATGTTGATTCCCGTTCCCATCCCGAAAACCAGAGACTGTCCGAAACAGATATTTTTATTTCGGCTGAAACCGAAATTAGACCGAAATTAAAATATCATTTTCGGCCGAAACCGAAGCCGAAACCGCAATTTTTCCCAACTTTCATTAAAAATGAAAAAATAGTATTCAACGATGGCAATGCCAGTTTAATGAGTAAATCCAAACAAGCGTATATTTTAAGCCAAAAAATAAAAGTTTTTCAAAAACAAAAATGGTCTACATAAGGATTTGTTTATTAAAATCAAAAAATTGTATTGAACGATGACAATTTCTGTTTAATAATTAACTCCAAACAATCGAAGATTGTAAGCCAGAAATAAAGTTGTTCAACATTTTCACCATGAAGGTTGCGGCGACGATCTGTGTAGATTTGCCCTGCGGAACTAAATAGTTGCTCATAATTTATTTTTGAATTAATTAATCGAAGCCAAATCTTCTCGTTCTTTCGACTTATATATAGTGTTTTTCAAAGCATGGATATCTAGAATTCTACATGCTTGTATATCTTATTCGAACAATTAGTCTTATGTCACCCATAAATCAATGAACCACGATAACTAATGAATATCTAATAGAAATGAGAATCGAACCCAAACTTAATGGTTCGAGTTCGATTGAGGATATACAGATAATTACTTTTGACAATTACATTTTTTTAAACAAATGTTTTAAAAAATAGAATTTGCTTAAAAAAGTTTTGTTAAATATCATCATTGAACGTATCCCAATTTACTTAAATTTCAAATACATGGTTGTTGTTCCAGATGCTTGTATATGTTATTCGAATAATTAGTCTGATGACACCCGTGAATCAATCAACCACGAT
This sequence comes from Piscicola geometra, assembly GCA_943735955.1. Classification (NCBI taxonomy): domain Eukaryota; kingdom Metazoa; phylum Annelida; class Clitellata; order Hirudinida; family Piscicolidae; genus Piscicola; species Piscicola geometra. The sequence continues at coordinate 4,441,895 of OX030971.1, read as the reverse complement.
AAATAATAGAGAATCGAACCCGAACTTAAAAGTTCGATTGAAGATTCAGATATATCAGATGAACTACATAAATTAAAAAAAAGTTCGGTTTTTCGGTAAATATGAGATCCATTTCGGCCGAAACCGAAGTTAAGCCGAAATTGAAAAAATATTTTCGGCCGAAACCGAAAAATGACCAAAATTATAAATTTAGATTCGGCGGAAACCGAAAAATTGCCAAAACTAAGAAAATTGACAATTTCGGCGCCGAAACCGAAACCGAACCGAAATTCGGTCGGTCTCTACCGAAAACCTATTCTCGGTTCCCGACCCTTTCCCGCCCCGAAATTAATTTTTAATACCGTCGGATCGGGTACCCAGCTCGACCTCAAATCTAATCTTGGTGTTTGTTGCAATGAGACATATTTGTTCTTGTCGTCATCCGGCGCACTAGGTAAAAGACAGAACTTTCTGTGGAGCATCCATGCACTATAGGTAAAAGGCCTCAGGGTTTAAGGGTTAAAGGTTAAAACAAGGGGTTAGGATTAGGGCTTAGGGGTTAGGAGGTTGTGTTAGAGTAAAGGGTTAAGATTAGGAGGTTAGGGGTTGGGTTAGAGTAAGAAATTAGGGCTAGGAATTAGAGTTAGGATTTAGGGTTGAAGTTATGGTTAAAGGCTGTAGTTAGGGGTTAGAGTTAGGGGCTATGGTTCGGGTTATAGTTAAGTGTTAAGATTAGGGTAGGAGATAGAGTTAAGGCTTATGGTTGAGGGTTAAAGTTGGGGTTTCTTGAGTAAGGGACGGGAATTAGAGGTAAGATCAAGGCTATGGTTTAAATTGAGAATAATTTGTAATAAATGGACAATTTTGATGGAGAACTATCCTGAGAGAAACAAAAAGATAAATCGTTTCGCCATGATTTTAACGAAAATAACACATTGCCAATTATTTTTTGTGCCTTGTGTTTTACAAAAAGAACTAATGGTGGAGTATTTTAGTGTGCAGGGGAGTGTTTTAGTGTGCAGGGGAGTACTGCAGTGTGCAGGGGAGTACTGCAGTGTGCAGGGGAGTACTGCAGTGTGCAGGGGAGTACTGCAGTGTGCAGGGGAGTACTGTAGTGTGCAGGGGAGTACTGTAGTGTGCAGGGGAGTACTGCAGTGTGCAGGGGAGTACTGTAGTGTGCAGGGGAATACTGCAGTGTGCAGGGGAGTACTGCAGTGTGCAGGAGAGTACTGTAGTGTGCAGGGGAGTACTGTAGTGTGCAGGGAAGTACTGCAGTGTGCAGGGGAGTACTGTAGTGTGCAGGGGAGTACTGTAGTGTGCAGAGGAGTACTGTAGTGTGCAGGGGAGTACTGCAGTGTACAGGGGAGTACTACAGTGTGCAGGGGAGTATTGTAGTGTGCAGGGGAGTACTGCAGTGTGCAGGGGAGTACTGTAGTGTGCAGGGGAATACTGTAATGTGCAGGGGAGTACTGCAGTGTGCGAGGGAGTACTGCAGTGTGCAGGGGAGTACTGTAGTGTGCAGGGGAGTACTACAGTGGGCAGGGGAGTACTGTAGTGTGCAGGGGAGTACTGCAGTGTGCAGGGGAGTACTGTAGTGTGCAGGGGAGTACTGTAGTGTGCAGGGGAGTACTGCAGTGTGCAGGGGAGTACTGTAGTGTGCAGGGGAGTACTGTAGTGTGCAGGGGAGTACTGTAGTGTGCAGGGGAGTACTGTAGTGTGCAGGGGAGTACTGTAGTGTGCAGTGGTGTACTGCAGTGTGCAGGGGAGTACTGTAGTGTGCAGGGGAGTACTGCAGTGTGCAGGGGAGTACTGCAGTGTGCAGGGGAGTACTGTAGTGTGCAGGGGAGTACTGTAGTGTGCAGGGGAGTACTGCAGTGTGCAGGGGAGTACTGTAGTGTGCAGGGGAATACTGCAGTGTGCAGGGGAGTACTGCAGTGTGCAGGGGAGTACTGTAGTGTGCAGGGGAGTACTGTAGTGTGCAGGGAAGTACTGCAGTGTGCAGGGGAGTACTGTAGTGTGCAGGGGAGTACCGTAGTGTGCAGGGGAGTACTGTAGTGTGCAAGGGAGTACTGCAGTGTGCAGGGGAGTACTGTAGTGTGCAGGGAAGTACTGCAGTGTGCAGGGGAGTACCTCTTGAGGGGCAGGCTTATCTGCTGGCATGACTGACCCACTGTCGTCCAATTGGCTGGCAGTCCATCTTTCACGTGACCATTGTTCGTGCCTGAATGGTGATGATGGTGAGGAAGGTGGGATTGGGAGCGATGATGATGATGTTTTTGATAGTTATGGTGATTATTTTGAGGATAATTGTTATTTGAATGTTCATGGAGATGATGATGATGGTGTGGAGGATGATGATAATGATGATGATGCTGATGATGATGATGATAATGTGATTATTGATGATGAAAATTTCCTTGCCTAGTAAAAACTTGCTAAAGAGAGCTGACCCTCTGTGATGCAAGTCTAACCTCTTCTCCAACCTTTTAAATCATTATCATCATTAACGCAACAGTACCATCATCATCATCATCATTAACGCAATGTATGTATCATCATCATCATTATCATCATCATCAATATCACCACCATCACCAGCATCATCATCATCACCAACCTATTATCCCAGTAAGGCAATAGAGCATTTGGAAAATGCTTCTTCATTGACTGTTCCAAACTGTATGTATGTATGTATGTATGTATGTATGTATGTACGTATGTATGTATGTATGTATGTATGTATGTATGTATGTATGTATGTATGTATGTATGTATGTATGTATGTATGTATGTATGTATGTATGTATGTATGTATGTATGTATGTATGTATGTATGTATGTATGTATGTATGTATGTATGTATGTATGTATGTATGTATGTATGTATGTATGTATGTATGTATGTATGTATGTATGTATGTATGTATGTATGTATGTATGTATGTATGTATGTATGTATGTATGTATGTATGTATGTATGTATGTATGTATGTATGTATGTATGTATGTATGTATGTATGTATGTATGTATGTATGTATGTATGTATGTATGTATGTATGTATGTATGTATGTATGTATGTATGTATGTATGTATGTATGTATGTATGTATGTATGTATGTATGTATGTATGTATGTATGTATGTATGTATGTATGTATGTATGTATGTATGTATGTATGTATGTATGTATGTATGTATGTATGTATGTATGTATGTATGTATGTATGTATGTATGTATGTATGTATGTATGTATGTATGTATGTATGTATGTATGTATGTATGTATGTATGTATGTATGTATGTATGTATGTATGTATGTATGTATGTATGTATGTATGTATGTATGTATGTATGTATGTATGTATGTATGTATGTATGTATGTATGTATGTATGTATGTATGTATGTATGTATGTATGTATGTATGTATGTATGTATGTATGTATGTATGTATGTATGTATGTATGTATGTATGTATGTATGTATGTATGTATGTATGTATGTATGTATGTATGTATGTATGTATGTATGTATGTATGTATGTATGTATGTATGTATGTATGTATGTATGTATGTATGTATGTATGTATGTATGTATGTATGTATGTATGTATGTATGTATGTATGTATGTATGTATGTATGTATGTATGTATGTATGTATGTATGTATGTATGTATGTATGTATGTATGTATGTATGTATGTATGTATGTATGTATGTATGTATGTATGTATGTATGTATGTATGTATGTATGTATGTATGTATGTATGTATGTATGTATGTATGTATGTATGTATGTATGTATGTATGTATGTATGTATGTATGTATGTATGTATGTATGTATGTATGTATGTATGTATGTATGTATGTATGTATGTATGTATGTATGTATGTATGTATGTATGTATGTATGTATGTATGTATGTATGTATGTATGTATGTATGTATGTATGTATGTATGTATGTATGTATGTATGTATGTATGTATGTATGTATGTATGTATGTATGTATGTATGTATGTATGTATGTATGTATGTATGTATGTATGTATGTATGTATGTATGTATGTATGTATGTATGTATGTATGTATGTATGTATGTATGTATGTATGTATGTATGTATGTATGTATGTATGTATGTATGTATGTATGTATGTATGTATGTATGTATGTATGTATGAATAAATGTTATCTCATGTTATCCCGTACTTAAATTAGCCGATAAAAAATCGGAAGGTTCTGCAATTGACACTAATAACAATTGTGAGCAAATCGAAGATAAAAACAAGGACGAAGAAGACTCCAGTATGTTCCGAGTCTGCATTGATAGCTCTGACGTGAAAAAAATAAAAGACCCAGAGATAATGCCCCAACACGTTATCGTTCGCGAGTGGCAATTTGATAAAAGATCTGAAACAAAGGCCGACCTTACAAAAAAAGATGGCTAAACATATAGAAAATGATGATGACAACAGTGAAAATGAGGAAGCAGACAAATTAAATGTCATACTAGCTGCATGCAATAAGTATGATGATGTTGAAACTTTGAATGATGAATATATGTCAGTTAACAAAAATATTGATAGCTGTAAGTTGTTCAGTGTTATGCATTTGAATGTAAGAAGCCTAACTAACAAATCTGATGACCTAGAAAGTTATTTGTCAAATTTTCAAATTAAATTTAATATTGTAGCCATAACAGAAAGTTGGTTAAACAAAATAACTGAAGGGATGATAGACATTAATGACTACAAATATGTCGGCAAAAATCGTCATGAAAAGCATGGTGGCGGCGTTGGTCTCTATGTCCATAATGACGATAAATTCAAAATAAGAAATGACCTAAATGCCATGGGTTCACTTAATTTTGAAACGTTCGCAATTAAGATAACTAATCATTTAACTGTCAAAAACTCAATAGTGATTGTAACTTACCGACCACCCACACAGGAAATTAAACAATATCTTGAAGAACTAGAAAAAGTATTACAAATTGTTAATAATGAAAATAAGTTTATTTATCTGACAGCAGATCTGAACATTGACTCATCGCCAGAAAATCAGAGCATGAACAAGCTTCAACTGCATCAACTAATGACGTGCTACAACCTCAAGGCATTGATCACCGTTCCAACAAGAATTAGTAGCACCAAACAGTCCATCATAGATAACATCTATACTAATCATCCAGAAAATGTGATACAATGTGGTACCATTTTGTGTGATCTATCGGACCACTTGCCAATTTTTGCTTGTACTAATCTAAAAACCTACAATAACATCATGATGAATGTACCGTTCTCAAAATATTCCTATTCTGCCCACAGAATAAATACATTAAATGCCGCTCTGTGCAACACCGATTGGACCAGTGTGTTGAATACAGATGATGTCAACGTAGCCTTTCAAAATTTCATAGATATATTTCAGCGACATTATAACGTCTGTTGTTCAGTAACATCAAAAAGAAAAGCTCAGAAAATGACAAAGAACAAACCTTGGATTACTACAGAATTTAAAAAAATGTTAAAAAAGAAAAAAATACTATATAAAAAGTATCTAAAAAACACTTCATCAGATGATTACGCGGCACTCAAATCACATAGTAATTTATGTACAAAAATTAAGTCAAAGTTAAAAAGACGATATTATCATAACTTATTAGAAAATAGCAAGGGAGATAGCAAGAAAACCTGGTCAATCATTAATGCAATAATAAAACGAAACAACAACAAAAAATCCATAAATCAATTATCATCCAATAATCAAATAATTGATAACCCTGAAACATTTCTCAATAATTATTTTGTTAACTTGGCGCCAAACATGCAACAGTCGTTTCCTAAAAACACGGATTGGAAAAAATATCTTCAAAATGGGTCATCAAGTTCATTCTTTTGTCACGATGTAACATCAGAAGAAATCATCACTACAACAAAACTTCTTAAATCAAAGACGTCTAGTGGTTATGATGACATATCGACAAAAATAATAATTTCAACAATTCAATCAACAGCGAAATTCTTTGAACATCTCATCAACAGGTCATTTACAAAGGGGGGTTTTCCAGAATGTTTCAAGTTATCAAGAGTTGTCCCGATTGCAAAAGAGAGCGGTTGCACAGATGTTAAAAATTTCCGACCCATATCCTTGTTGCCTGCTTTTTCGAAAATTGTAGAAAAATTAATGCACAATCGTCTAAGTAGTTACCTCGAGAAGAATAAAATATTATTAAACCATCAATTTGGTTTTCGGGGGAACCATTCAACTGAGATGGCTACAGTGGATTTGATTTATAAAATTGGTGACGCCAGTGAAAAGAAAAATTTTGTAGTTGGCATTTGTCTCGATCTCTCAAAAGCATTTGACTGTATCGATCACTCTATTTTGCTACACAAACTTGAGCACTATGGTATAAGAATCTCAACTCTGTCATGGTTTCGCAGCTACCTTTCAGCAAGATATCAGTTTGTTACCTGGAACAACAAAAATTCAGATAAATTGATGAATAAAGTGGGTGTTCCACAGGGCAGCATCTTGGGACCGCTATTGTTTATCATATTTGTTAATGATCTACCGCAAGCCACACAATTTTTCAATTATATTTGTTTTGCTGACGACACCAATGTTTTTAGCAAAGGAAAAGATATTAAAAAACTTCTTGATACCACAGAAGAAGAAATTAAACATGTGAGTTCCTGGTTTGCACTAAACAAACTCACATTAAACAACACCAAAACGCAAATGATAATTTTTGGCCCTACCCAATTTTTAAATTACAAGGAACCATACAAAATTAAATTAAATAACATCGACATCAATGAAAATAAAACTGTTAAATTTTTGGGCGTTCATCTAGACCAGAAATTATGTTTTAGAGAACATGTTACCAGTGTTGTAAATAAATTAGCCAGATCAACTGGTTTGATCAACAAGATGAAGTTTTATCTTACCAAAAGATCCCTAAACCTGTTGTTTCACTCTTTATGTATGCCACATGTTACATACTGCAACATTGTCTGGGCTGGCACATATCAATCGATCACGAATCCTGTCAAACTAATGATGAAAAGAGCCATCAGGATTATCACCATGTCAAAGATAAGGTCGCACACAAAGGAATTAATCACCACAACAAATAATCTTAAGTTCACTCAATTAAATATCTATCTTGCATTGATTTTTGTGTATAAACAACTTAATAATAAATTGCCGATTGCATTTGATAACTATTATAAGCATGTAACAAGTAACAGAATGTTTAATTATTTGCAATTAAATAAATCGAGAACTAATATTTTATACATGCATATCTTTTGCAAAGGTCCTCGGTCTTGGAGTGCCATTCTTAAGAGTGGCTTCCAATACAAGACTACATCGATTGCTGATTTTGAAAGAAAGATTAAAGTTTTTTTAATAAATAGTGGTTAGGTAATTTCAAATACTGTACGTATAATACATGTATATAATTGTAAGATATAGATAACCTGTGTAATATCGTCACGTAGTTTTTATGAGCCGATATGAAACATTTTGCATGTGAGGATGTATTTAAGTGAACAATAATGTTTCTGTCTTTTATGATTTAAATTGCTTTGCATTGAAATTATGTTACTATGGGATTCTTTAATCTGTAGATATTTGATTATTAAAATTTTTATATTTTTTTATTTATATTTTATTTTATTTATTTTATTTTATTTTTATTTTTTTATTTTTTTATAATGTAGTATTTAAGATAATCATTTGAAACTTTGAACATTCATGTCAAGGTGACTGTGCTAGATGAGCTCATGATCTTCTTATTATCAAACTTATTTGAAATTTGATTCTAAGGAGCAAATAAAAGATCGTTTCGTTTCGTTTCGTTTCGTATGTATGTATGTATGTATGTATGTATGTATTTATGTATGTATGTATGTATGTATGTATGTATGTATGTATGTATGTATGTATGTATGTATGTATGTATGTATGTATGTATGTATGTATGTATGTATGTATGTATGTATGTATGTATGTATGTATGTATGTATGTATGTATGTATGTATGTATGTATGTATGTATGTATGTATGTATGTATGTATGTATGTATGTATGTATGTATGTATGTATGTATGTATGTATGTATGTATGTATGTATGTATGTATGTATGTATGTATGTATGTATGTATGTATGTATGTATGTATGTATGTATGTATGTATGTATGTATGTATGTATGTATGTATGTATGTATGTATGTATGTATGTATGTATGTATGTATGTATGTATGTATGTATGTATGTATGTATGTATGTATGTATGTATGTATGTATGTATGTATGTATGTATGTATGTATGTATGTATGTATGTATGTATGTATGTATGTATGTATGTATGTATGTATGTATGTATGTATGTATGTATGTATGTATGTATGTATGTATGTATGTATGTATGTATGTATGTATGTATGTATGTATGTATGTATGTATATATGTATGTATGTATGTATGTAAGTATGTATGTATGTATGTATGTATCTATCAGAATATTTATATAGCGCCATTTAATAAATCTCAATAGCGCTCTAAACATTAAGTTTTCAGCATATCATTAAACATCTTAGCCGTTAAGCCCGGCTGCCGCAATTGATTTGGCAAGCTGTTCCATACAAGAGGGCCAGACACAGAAAATTGTCTTGTCCCTATTTTTAAACGTGTGGGTGGAACAGCCAAGTAGTTCACCTCATCAGAACGCAATCGATAGGGTTGCAAAGTGTTGGTTTTCAAAGTGCACCTATCCATAAGGTATTTTGGTGCACGTCCATTTAAGCACTTATACATCAGCATGCATATCTTAAAAATAATTCGCTTATCCACTCTCAACCAATGGAGTTCCTTAAAAATAGGTGTGACGTGGTCATATTTGTATGCACCAACTACAACTTTAGCAGCACGGTTCTGAATGGACTGAAGCATACCGATCGATCTCTCAGGTAAACCCCAAAAAAGACTGTTGCAGTAGTCCAACCGAGAGTGAATGAACGCATGTACCAGACCTTGTGTGGTAGCAGTAGTTAATGACCTTCTGATTGACATTAATTTGCGCAGCTGATAAGAACATGTGCCGGTCAAATGCTTAATGTGTTCATTCATTGTAAGTTTTTTATCAAAAATAAAACCCAGATTAGTTGCTTGAGAGGATAGTTCAATATCTTCGCCATCAATAACAACATGGTCGACCTCAATCCTAGAAAGCTGCTGCCAAGTGCCTATCGGTAGTATTTTGGTTTTGCTTTGATTTAACTTCAATCGATTTGCTGACATCCATAAATCGATATTTGATAAGCATTTTACTAACTTATCAATTGAATTCTGAAATTCAAACGGGGAACAACTGACGATCAACTGTATATCATCAGCATATGAGTGACCCAAAAATCCAGAAGATTCAATAATTTTAAAAACATCTGAAGTATACAAAAGAAAAAGAATCGGACCAAGAACAGAACCCTGTGGTACACCATGTGTGATAATCTGATTTTCAGACAACTCACTTTTATAAGAAACTTGTTGTGAACGATTAAATAAATATGATTCGAACCATGAATAAACAACCCCAGTTATTCCAAAACTGCGACTAAGTCGCTCCAATAGAATACTATGATCAACACAGTCAAACGCTGCACTCATGTCCAAAAATGCCAATATTGATGTCTCATTTTTATCCATAGCTGCATATAAGCTAGAAAGTACTTGTAACAAAGCAGTCTCAGTGGAATGAAACTGCCTGTACCCTGATTGGTACAAATACTCTAACAGTTCTTTAGCTACAATGCGTTCAATTAACTTTGAAATAAAAGAAAGATTTGAAACCGGTCTATAATTATTTATACTATTTATGTCTGAGCCATCTTTTTTCAATAGTGGAACAACTAGCGCATGTTTACATAAATTAGGAAATTTACCCAAATTTAGACTAAGATTAATAAAACTTGTTAAAAATTTTGAAAACAAGTTAATATATTTTTTGAAAACAAATGTTGGTAAACAATCCAATGAACATGTTTTATTTGGCGAATCTAAAACAACTTTTATTACATAGTCTTCACTTAAGATAGAAAAACTTGACAATTTATAATTCTCCGGAATCTCAGAATCAGAAAACATCAAATTGTCATTTACATCACTATTTTCTGTGTCTTGTCTTACTCTTTCTACCTTATTGCTAAAGAAATGTAAAAACGTGTTTGCAGAAAAATCAGTCTCAGCATCAGCAAAATCCGACTCATCACACAACAGTTTATTGATAATATTCCAAAGTTGCTTTGGTTTCATTCTATTTTCATCTACAAGATTTTTCCAGTATAAGTTTCTTTTTCCTACAAGAAGGCAATTTTTCGATCTACAGGCAGTGATAAAATTGTTTTTATCAACAATTTGCAAAGTTTTCCTGTATTTTCTTTCTTTTTTGCGACAATCTCTTTTTGCCTGCCTGCATTCTCCATCAAACCATGGAGCCATTGGCTCTCGTCTACACTTGGCCATATGAAGAGGCGCAACTATATCTACAATTCTTTTAATTTCTTTGTTAAAAAGTTCAAGCAGCTCATCAACATCATTGTTTGAACATGGCTTACTTATAGGAGAATCAAGTACTAAAGAGACAAATAAATCCTCTTTCATACGTTTCCAAGATCGAACAAGCTTTTTTGCAATCCTTGGAGGTTTTACTTCAAATGGCAGACGTACCTTAATAAAACCATGGTCAGAAAAAATCCCACTTGGAAAAACTTTAATATCGGAAACAGGCAGCTCACAAGAAGTCACAATCAGATCCAGTACACCACCCAAATTATGAGTGGGCTCATTTACTCTATTAATTAAATGGAAATTTTCAAAAACATCATGTAGCATGACAGCATTCGGATGATCAGGTCTATCAACCCTAACATTAAAATCGCCAGCTAAAACAAGATGAGACGCTAATGTAGCATGACAGCATTCGGATGATCAGGTCTATCAACCCTAACATTAAAATCGCCAGCTAAAACAAGATGAGACGCTAAAATTGAAACATTTTCCAAAACCAAAGTGAGTTCCGTAAAAAATAAAGGAGAGACTGGTGCTGATCCAGGCCTATAAATAGCTAATACAATAAAATCACATTTATAACAAAAAAGTTTCAAAGCAACAGCCTCAAAAGTGGATATTTTAGGTAAATCCAATCGTTTACACTTGAAAACAGACTTATAATAAATAATTAAACCACCATGAAATGGATCAAGTGGTCTTAAAAAATCAACAAAATTATAACCAGGAGGCATTGCCTTCCGTACTGAAATTTCATCATGTGATCCATGCCATGTTTCCGTCAACACAAAAATATCCAACCCCTCATGTATCAATTCATAAACCTCATTATATTTAAAAACAATAGATCTTATATTCAAAAGTCCAAAATTTACAAATTTGATTTTTTCAAAATTTTTACTATTTTCCATCTCCCTACAGGACCTATTACCCGGGTAAAAAAACTACCATCACCATTTTTTACTACCTCTTTTGCCTCATCCACCAGTTTATTGAACTCATTTCTCTGTTCACGAGTTAAATCATGAAAAATTTTTACTTTAGCAACCTCACCTGGCAGTGTTTTAATTCTGTGAGAATTTTTGAGAACCATTGTTTTGGAAGCTTGGGACTTAAATCTAATAACAATGGGTCTGATCTTGTCAGAGCCCTCATCAAGTCTACCCTGCCTGGTGACTGTCGAAACATCATCATTTTTAATGGTATCATCAGTTATCTTTTTAAACAGGTCAATGATAGCATCTCTATCATGACCTTTGACATTGCTCTCATTTAAATTAAACAAAATGATATTGTTCTCTCTAGCCTTTGTTTCGCTTGAGGCATCTATGGCTTTCTTCATTGATTTGAGTTCAACATTGACTCCATCAACACTCTTTTTAATCTCACTGCCAACAATCGAGGCCCAAGAGACACTCATTTCTTTTTTTAATTTCTCAACTGATCCTTCAATCAACTTATCAGCAGAAGTAATTTCATCAATTCCCTTGCCATATTCACCTACAAGTTTTTTCAAATCATTTATTTCCTTCGCAGTTGATGCATTTAAATCTATCAACTTTTTTACATCAGCCGATAGGTCATCAATTTTTACTGACGATTTTAAACTTTCTGCGTTGCGTAAACACTCATCACAAAAGACCTTTAGGTTCCTGATTGAACTCAAAGAATGAATAAAATCATCTGACAAACCAATACATTTGCCATGCATAATTGTATTACACATGCAACACATCAAGCCATCTTTGGCTCCCTTGTTGCACCTGTAGCACTTCGACATAATAAGCACTATAAAATAATTAATTATAATAAACTATATCTATTATAATAATTAATTATAATAAACACAGGTAGGTCAGTTAAGTTGAAAAAAAAAGCACAGGTAAAACCACGAGATATGAAAATTAAGTTTAAATACTCTAATAAAATAATGAAATTATGAGTTTTGGAAATATTAATAAACTCTCCTGACTAAACCGCAAAACAAAATCCGAACTTCTCAACTACACGACACTTTATTAACGAAATAAACGCAAAAATGACTCAGCGAAATTAGAACAGCCTGCCAAAAAATCGCGTATGTATGTATGTATGTATGTATGTATGTATGTATGTATGTATGTATGTATGTATGTATGTATGTATGTATGTATGTATGTATGTATGTATGTATGTATGTATGTATGTATGTATGTATGTATGTATGTATGTATGTATGTATGTATGTATGTATGTATGTATGTATGTATGTATGTATGTATGTATGTATGTATGTATGTATGTATGTATGTATGTATGTATGTATGTATGTATGTATGTATGTATGTATGTATGTATGTATGTATGTATGTATGTATGTATGTATGTATGTATGTATGTATGTATGTATGTATGTATGTATGTATGTATGTATGTATGTATGTATGTATGTATGTATGTATGTATGTATGTATGTATGTATGTATGTATGTATGTATGTATGTATGTATGTATGTATGTATGTATGTATGTATGTATGTATGTATGTATGTATGTATGTATGTATGTATGTATGTATGTATGTATGTATGTATGTATGTATGTATGTATGTATGTATGTATGTATGTATGTATGTATGTATGTATGTATGTATGTATGTATGTATGTATGTATGTATGTATGTATGTATGTATGTATGTATGTATGTATGTATGTATGTATGTATGTATGTATGTATGTATGTATGTATGTATGTATGTATGTATGTATGTATGTATGTATGTATGTATGTATGTATGTATGTATGTATGTATGTATGTATGTATGTATGTATGTATGTATGTATGTATGTATGTATGTATGTATGTATGTATGTATGTATGTATGTATGTATGTATGTATGTATGTATGTATGTATGTATGTATGTATGTATGTATGTATGTATGTATGTATGTATGTATGTATGTATGTATGTATGTATGTATGTATGTATGTATGTATGTATGTATGTATGTATGTATGTATGTATGTATGTATGTATGTATGTATGTATGTATGTATGTATGTATGTATGTATGTATGTATGTATGTATGTATGTATGTATGTATGTATGTATGTATGTATGTATGTATGTATGTATGTATGTATGTATGTATGTATGTATGTATGTATGTATGTATGTATGTATGTATGTATGTATGTATGTATGTATGTATGTATGTATGTATGTATGTATGTATGTATGTATGTATGTATGTATGTATGTATGTATGTATGTATGAATAAATGTTATCTCATGTTATCCCGTACTTAAATTAGCCGATAAAAAATCGGAAGGTTCTGCAATTGACACTAATAACAATTGTGAGCAAATCGAAGATAAAAACAAGGACGAAGAAGACTCCAGTATGTTCCGAGTCTGCATTGATAGCTCTGACGTGAAAAAAATAAAAGACCCAGAGATAATGCCCCAACACGTTATCGTTCGCGAGTGGCAATTTGATAAAAGATCTGAAACAAAGGCCGACCTTACAAAAAAAGATGGCTAAACATATAGAAAATGATGATGACAACAGTGAAAATGAGGAAGCAGACAAATTAAATGTCATACTAGCTGCATGCAATAAGTATGATGATGTTGAAACTTTGAATGATGAATATATGTCAGTTAACAAAAATATTGATAGCTGTAAGTTGTTCAGTGTTATGCATTTGAATGTAAGAAGCCTAACTAACAAATCTGATGACCTAGAAAGTTATTTGTCAAATTTTCAAATTAAATTTAATATTGTAGCCATAACAGAAAGTTGGTTAAACAAAATAACTGAAGGGATGATAGACATTAATGACTACAAATATGTCGGCAAAAATCGTAATGAAAAGCATGGTGGCGGCGTTGGTCTCTATGTCCATAATGACGATAAATTCAAAATAAGAAATGACCTAAATGCCATGGGTTCACTTAATTTTGAAACGTTCGCAATTAAGATAACTAATCATTTAACTGTCAAAAACTCAATAGTGATTGTAACTTACCGACCACCCACACAGGAAATTAAACAATATCTTGAAGAACTAGAAAAAGTATTACAAATTGTTAATAATGAAAATAAGTTTATTTATCTGACAGCAGATCTGAACATTGACTCATCGCCAGAAAATCAGAGCATGAACAAGCTTCAACTGCATCAACTAATGACGTGCTACAACCTCAAGGCATTGATCACCGTTCCAACAAGAATTAGTAGCACCAAACAGTCCATCATAGATAACATCTATACTAATCATCCAGAAAATGTGATACAATGTGGTACCATTTTGTGTGATCTATCGGACCACTTGCCAATTTTTGCTTGTACTAATCTAAAAACCTACAATAACATCATGATGAATGTACCGTTCTCAAAATATTCCTATTCTGCCCACAGAATAAATACATTAAATGCCGCTCTGTGCAACACCGATTGGACCAGTGTGTTGAATACAGATGATGTCAACGTAGCCTTTCAAAATTTCATAGATATATTTCAGCGACATTATAACGTCTGTTGTTCAGTAACATCAAAAAGAAAAGCTCAGAAAATGACAAAGAACAAACCTTGGATTACTACAGAATTTAAAAAAATGTTAAAAAAGAAAAAAATACTATATAAAAAGTATCTAAAAAACACTTCATCAGATGATTACGCGGCACTTAAATCACATAGTAATTTATGTACAAAAATTAAGTCAAAGTTAAAAAGACGATATTATCATAACTTATTAGAAAATAGCAAGGGAGATAGCAAGAAAACCTGGTCAATCATTAATGCAATAATAAAACGAAACAACAACAAAAAATCCATAAATCAATTATCATCCAATAATCAAATAATTGATAACCCTGAAACATTTCTCAATAATTATTTTGTTAACTTGGCGCCAAACATGCAACAGTCGTTTCCTAAAAACACGGATTGGAAAAAATATCTACAAAATGGGTCATCAAGTTCATTCTTTTGTCACGATGTAACATCAGAAGAAATCATCACTACAACAAAACTTCTTAAATCAAAGACGTCTAGTGGTTATGATGACATATCGACAAAAATAATAATTTCAACAATTCAATCAACAGCGAAATTCTTTGAACATCTCATCAACAGGTCATTTACAAAGGGGGGTTTTCCAGAATGTTTCAAGTTATCAAGAGTTGTCCCGATTGCAAAAGAGAGCGGTTGCACAGATGTTAAAAATTTCCGACCCATATCCTTGTTGCCTGCTTTTTCGAAAATTGTAGAAAAATTAATGCACAATCGTCTAAGTAGTTACCTCGAGAAGAATAAAATATTATTAAACCATCAATTTGGTTTTCGGGGGAACCATTCAACTGAGATGGCTACAGTGGATTTGATTTATAAAATTGGTGACGCCAGTGAAAAGAAAAATTTTGTAGTTGGCATTTGTCTCGATCTCTCAAAAGCATTTGACTGTATCGATCACTCTATTTTGCTACACAAACTTGAGCACTATGGTATAAGAATCTCAACTCTGTCATGGTTTCGCAGCTACCTTTCAGCAAGATATCAGTTTGTTACCTGGAACAACAAAAATTCAGATAAATTGATGAATAAAGTGGGTGTTCCACAGGGCAGCATCTTGGGACCGCTATTGTTTATCATATTTGTTAATGATCTACCGCAAGCCACACAATTTTTCAATTATATTTGTTTTGCTGACGACACCAATGTTTTTAGCAAAGGAAAAGATATTAAAAAACTTCTTGATACCACAGAAGAAGAAATTAAACATGTGAGTTCCTGGTTTGCACTAAACAAACTCACATTAAACAACACCAAAACGCAAATGATAATTTTTGGCCCTACCCAATTTTTAAATTACAAGGAACCATACAAAATTAAATTAAATAACATCGACATCAATGAAAATAAAACTGTTAAATTTTTGGGCGTTCATCTAGACCAGAAATTATGTTTTAGAGAACATGTTACCAGTGTTGTAAATAAATTAGCCAGATCAACTGGTTTGATCAACAAGATGAAGTTTTATCTTACCAAAAGATCCCTAAACCTGTTGTTTCACTCTTTATGTATGCCACATGTTACATACTGCAACATTGTCTGGGCTGGCACATATCAATCGATCACGAATCCTGTCAAACTAATGATGAAAAGAGCCATCAGGATTATCACCATGTCAAAGATAAGGTCGCACACAAAGGAATTAATCACCACAACAAATAATCTTAAGTTCACTCAATTAAATATCTATCTTGCATTGATTTTTGTGTATAAACAACTTAATAATAAATTGCCGATTGCATTTGATAACTATTATAAGCATGTAACAAGTAACAGAATGTTTAATTATTTGCAATTAAATAAATCGAGAACTAATATTTTATACATGCATATCTTTTGCAAAGGTCCTCGGTCTTGGAGTGCCATTCTTAAGAGTGGCTTCCAATACAAGACTACATCGATTGCTGATTTTGAAAGAAAGATTAAAGTTTTTTTAATAAATAGTGGTTAGGTAATTTCAAATACTGTACGTATAATACATGTATATAATTGTAAGATATAGATAACCTGTGTAATATCGTCACGTAGTTTTTATGAGCCGATATGAAACATTTTGCATGTGAGGATGTATTTAAGTGAACAATAATGTTTCTGTCTTTTATGATTTAAATTGCTTTGCATTGAAATTATGTTACTATGGGATTCTTTAATCTGTAGATATTTGATTATTAAAATTTTTATATTTTTTTATTTATATTTTATTTTATTTATTTTATTTTATTTATATATTTTTATTTTTTTATAATGTAGTATTTAAGATAATCATTTGAAACTTTGAACATTCATGTCAAGGTGACTGTGCTAGATGAGCTCATGATCTTCTTATTATCAAACTTATTTGAAATTTGATTCTAAGGAGCAAATAAAAGATCGTTTCGTTTCGTTTCGTTTCGTATGTATGTATGTATGTATGTATGTATGTATGTATGTATGTATGTATGTATGTATGTATGTATGTATGTATGTATGTATGTATGTATGTATGTATGTATGTATGTATGTATGTATGTATGTATGTATGTATGTATGTATGTATGTATGTATGTATGTATGTATGTATGTATGTATGTATGTATGTATGTATGTATGTATGTATGTATGTATGTATGTATGTATGTATGTATGTATGTATGTATGTATGTATGTATGTATGTATGTATCTATCTATCAGAATATTTATATAGCGCCATTTAATAAATCTCAATAGCGCTCTAAACATTAATTTCATGACAGTGAAAACAAATATGTTTTCAGCATATCATTAAACATCTTAGCCGTTAAGCCCGGCTGCCGCAATTGATTTGGCAAGCTGTTCCATACAAGAGGGCCAGACACAGAAAATTGTCTTGTCCCTATTTTTAAACGTGTGGGTGGAACAGCCAAGTAGTTCACCTCATCAGAACGCAATCGATAGGGTTGCAAAGTGTTGGTTTTCAAAGTGCACCTATCCATAAGGTATTTTGGTGCACGTCCATTTAAGCACTTATACATCAGCATGCATATCTTAAAAATAATTCGCTTATCCACTCTCAACCAATGGAGTTCCTTAAAAATAGGTGTGACGTGGTCATATTTGTATGCGCCAACTACAACTTTAGCAGCACGGTTCTGAATGGACTGAAGCATACCGATCGATCTCTCAGGTAAACCCCAAAAAAGACTGTTGCAGTAGTCCAACCGAGAGTGAATGAACGCATGTACCAGACCTTGTGTGGTAGCAGTAGTTAATGACCTTCTGATTGACATTAATTTGCGCAGCTGATAAGAACATGTGCCGGTCAAATGCTTAATGTGTTCATTCATTGTAAGTTTTTTATCAAAAATAAAACCCAGATTAGTTGCTTGAGAGGATAGTTCAATATCTTCGCCATCAATAACAACATGGTCGACCTCAATCCTAGAAAGCTGCTGCCAAGTGCCTATCGGTAGTATTTTGGTTTTGCTTTGATTTAACTTCAATCGATTTGCTGACATCCATAAATCGATATTTGATAAGCATTTTACTAACTTATCAATTGAATTCTGAAATTCAAACGGGGAACAACTGACGATCAACTGTATATCATCAGCATATGAGTGACCCAAAAATCCAGAAGATTCAATAATTTTAAAAACATCTGAAGTATACAAAAGAAAAAGAATCGGACCAAGAACAGAACCCTGTGGTACACCATGTGTGATAATCTGATTTTCAGACAACTCACTTTTATAAGAAACTTGTTGTGAACGATTAAATAAATATGATTCGAACCATGAATAAACAACCCCAGTTATTCCAAAACTGCGACTAAGTCGCTCCAATAGAATACTATGATCAACACAGTCAAACGCTGCACTCATGTCCAAAAATGCCAATATTGATGTCTCATTTTTATCCATAGCTGCATATAAGCTAGAAAGTACTTGTAACAAAGCAGTCTCAGTGGAATGAAACTGCCTGTACCCTGATTGGTACACAGGCAATAGACTATTGAAGGTCAAATACTCTAACAGTTCTTTAGCTACAATGCGTTCAATTAACTTTGAAATAAAAGAAAGATTTGAAACCGGTCTATAATTATTTATACTATTTATGTCTGAGCCATCTTTTTTCAATAGTGGAACAACTAGCGCATGTTTACATAAATTAGGAAATTTACCCAAATTTAGACTAAGATTAATAAAACTTGTTAAAAATTTTGAAAACAAGTTAATATATTTTTTGAAAACAAATGTTGGTAAACAATCCAATGAACATGTTTTATTTGGCGAATCTAAAACAACTTTTATTACATAGTCTTCACTTAAGATAGAAAAACTTGACAATTTATAACTCTCCGGAATCTCAGAATCAGAAAACATCAAATTGTCATTTACATCACTATTTTCTGTGTCTTGTCTTACTCTTTCTACCTTATTGCTAAAGAAATGTAAAAACGTGTTTGCAGAAAAATCAGTCTCAGCATCAGCAAAATCCGACTCATCACACAACAGTTTATTGATAATATTCCAAAGTTGCTTTGGTTTCATTCTATTTTCATCTACAAGATTTTTCCAGTATAAGTTTCTTTTTCCTACAAGAAGGCAATTTTTCGATCTACAGGCAGTGATAAAATTGTTTTTATCAACAATTTGCAAAGTTTTCCTGTATTTTCTTTCTTTTTTGCGACAATCTCTTTTTGCCTGCCTGCATTCTCCATCAAACCATGGAGCCATTGGCTCTCGTCTACACTTGGCCATATGAAGAGGCGCAACTATATCTACAATTCTTTTAATTTCTTTGTTAAAAAGTTCAAGCAGCTCATCAACATCATTGTTTGAACATGGCTTACTTATAGGAGAATCAAGTACTAAAGAGACAAATAAATCCTCTTTCATACGTTTCCAAGATCGAACAAGCTTTTTTGCAATCCTTGGAGGTTTTACTTCAAATGGCAGACGTACCTTAATAAAACCATGGTCAGAAAAAATCCCACTTGGAAAAACTTTAATATCGGAAACAGGCAGCTCACAAGAAGTCACAATCAGATCCAGTACACCACCCAAATTATGAGTGGGCTCATTTACTCTATTAATTAAATGGAAATTTTCAAAAACATCATGTAGCATGACAGCATTCGGATGATCAGGTCTATCAACCCTAACATTAAAATCGCCAGCTAAAACAAGATGAGACGCTAAAATTGAAACATTTTCCAAAACCAAAGTGAGTTCCGTAAAAAATAAAGGAGAGACTGGTGCTGATCCAGGCCTATAAATAGCTAATACAATAAAATCACATTTATAACAAAAAAGTTTCAAAGCAACAGCCTCAAAAGTGGATATTTTAGGTAAATCCAATCGTTTACACTTGAAAACAGACTTATAATAAATAATTAAACCACCATGAAATGGATCAAGTGGTCTTAAAAAATCAACAAAATTATAACCAGGAGGCATTGCCTTCCGTACTGAAATTTCATCATGTGATCCATGCCATGTTTCCGTCAACACAAAAATATCCAACCCCTCATGTATCAATTCATAAACCTCATTATATTTAAAAACAATAGATCTTATATTCAAAAGTCCAAAATTTACAAATTTGATTTTTTCAAAATTTTTACTATTTTCCATCTCCCTACAGGACCTATTACCCGGGTAAAAAAACTACCATCACCATTTTTTACTACCTCTTTTGCCTCATCCACCAGTTTATTGAACTCATTTCTCTGTTCACGAGTTAAATCATGAAAAATTTTTACTTTAGCAACCTCACCTGGCAGTGTTTTAATTCTGTGAGAATTTTTGAGAACCATTGTTTTGGAAGCTTGGGACTTAAATCTAATAACAATGGGTCTGATCTTGTCAGAGCCCTCATCAAGTCTACCCTGCCTGGTGACTGTCGAAACATCATCATTTTTAATGGTATCATGGTATCATCAGTTATCTTTTTAAACAGGTCAATGATAGCATCTCTATCATGACCTTTGACATTGCTCTCATTTAAATTAAACAAAATGATATTGTTCTCTCTAGCCTTTGTTTCGCTTGAGGCATCTATGGCTTTCTTCATTGATTTGAGTTCAACATTGACTCCATCAACACTCTTTTTAATCTCACTGCCAACAATCGAGGCCCAAGAGACACTCATTTCTTTTTTTAATTTCTCAACTGATCCTTCAATCAACTTATCAGCAGAAGTAATTTCATCAATTCCCTTGCCATATTCACCTACAAGTTTTTTCAAATCATTTATTTCCTTCGCAGTTGATGCATTTAAATCTATCAACTTTTTTACATCAGCCGATAGGTCATCAATTTTTACTGACGATTTTAAACTTTCTGCGTTGCGTAAACACTCATCACAAAAGACCTTTAGGTTCCTGATTGAACTCAAAGAATGAATAAAATCATCTG